>UCOH01011271.1:0-388869 GCA_900474275.1 Synergus japonicus
ATATATATATAATAATAATTACATATATATATATAATTTATAATTTTATCGCTTTCCATAAATAAGACGATTTATGTCTAAACTTTATACTTTTTACTTTTTGTAGTGCTCTATACTAAAAGTATTCTAGAGGGAATAAGTTTTCATTTTTAAAGTTTGTTTTAGTTTTACAAATCGTAACTTTGCTTGCTAATAAAAAATGTCAGGATACATGCTAGGCAACTGATTTTAAGTTGCTCATCACATGATTCAGAAAAGTTAAGAGGCCGTAAAAGATTGATGTAGTACCGCCTTACAAAGTAGGAAAAGTCGCATTGCAACTTTTTCTCCTGTACAGATTTTATAGGAAAATTGTCAGAATTATTGTTAAATGTTGCAGAAGAGAACATAAAATAAGATACTGCTAAATGTTCTCTTATATGGAGACTTTTATTAAGCTCTTCAGGAACAATATTTGGAAGATATATTTTATAAACGTCATTTCACGTTATCGAAAAATAGTTGGTTAATTCAATTTCGATATAATTTCAGTCTTCCGGACTTCGCCTTTTCTAATTTCCTTCAGAAAACAAAGCCTGGAAGAAATGGATAGATATCGGATCGTGAAGGGTGGCAAAAAGATGTGGAAAAATAAAAGAGAGCAAAGGGTTTTAGCAGAATTTTGACACGTTATCGTTCGAACATATAATAAAAAACAATGATAAATTCTAGACTATTGTATGATTTCTGGAATCGTGAACAAAAGCTGGAGGAAAAGACATTTCAGAAATTGGATCTTTGTCTCAAAGAGAAAAACAAAGGAAATATTAATTATTTAAACTCATAAAACACATAATATTTTGCAAGAAATATGTAAATGAATTGGTGTTCATAATAAAATGAAATAGGAGGAAAGTAGATAAAAAATGACATGTAAAGTAAACACATAAATAAAATAATTCAATACAGATTACGTCTTTTGTGTTTGCACGACATCTGAACATTTTACAAATAGAAACACAACGGAAATGATGCTTCCGCTTATTTTATATTATTTATATCCTTATCCGTATCTCAAAATAATGTATATGAAAAAAACATACATATAGCGTATATGTTTAAATATTTAAATCAATAAATTTTACCCACGAGCGCCGGGTATAAATTAAAGCGAGTGGCTTTACATATGTCGCTTTTTAAAAATATTTATAAAGTAGTAAAAAAATTCGGTTATTTGTACCAAAATTTCGATGCCTAAAATTTAATCATTTTTACTAATAAAAGAAAATTTACCTGTTTTCGAATCCAAATTTTCAAGATGTTCCCTGAACCCCGAACTCTTCGTAATCCTTTCAATGGCACTTCACACAATTTACACTTTCACTTGCACTTATTGAATTTTCAGTTGTACTTTAATTTGGACTTGAATTTTTTCTTTTACTTTTAATTTTCCTTTTACTTTAATTTTCACCTGAACTTGAAGTATAATTTGCACTGAGAAAATTTTGTGTAAAGTAATGACTTCCGCACAAGCACTCCGAGCGAAATTTAAAACGGAACTGAGGGATAAGGGATCAAAATTCTGGCAATTCACCACTCGTAATTGATAGGTCGCAAATCAGAAAAGACAACATCAACAAACTCGAATAAAATTGCCTGCAGAAACAATTAAACCAGGGACAAATTTCCAAGATCAACAAATCGTGGAATAAATTGTAAACAATCTCAAATTAGAAAATCAATTTAAAAGAGAAAGTTAATTAAACTCGATCCCAGACTTTTGTGAACATAAACAAACAAGTAAATATTGGTCAATTCAGTTCTTTATAAGTGATTCAACACGTGATATCACGTGTAAAATAAGAATGAAGGTGCTTTATTGTATATTTTTTAAACGTACTTGAAAAAATCAACAAACTAAAATAAAATGAATTTTCTACAACTGGAATTCCACATTCAGTAAATATTGAATTTTTTAGAGCTGAAAGATATATTCTTGACATACTATTTGAAAATAAACATATCTCAAATGAAAGGGTAACTTTATCTTTTCTACTTTTGCACTCCTTCAAGGAATATTGTACTGCTTCAATTGAAGGGAATTTCCTTTGAAGAAGAAAATGCAAGAAAAGCGCTTTTGATCAAAATGAAAAAGGACTTTTATTATTTCTGAAAAAATACTGGATTCCAGGTAAAAAGGTGTGAATGGAACGAATTAAAATGATTTTGAAAATGTAGGTATATGCTTAAGGAAGTCATTGACATCTGTTGCAAAAATGAAAGAAGTTAATGTAAAATGCGGGTGCTGCATATTGCAACGTGATGTCATTTCATGCGGGAAGAAATATAAAACATCAGCAAAATGTGGATGAAATGTTGTTGGTAAAGAAACAAAACTGCTAAGCTTAGCATATTGCAAATAGATCGAACTTTGAGAGGAAAAATTTAATATATCAAGGCGAAATAAAAAAGAGTTATGTAATAAATGACCTTTTCAATATTGTATTTTATATGTCAGGCGATTTGCATGTCGTAGATTTTACTACCCGGGAAAAAATCAAATCTATCATAAAGATCATATATCTATCATATCTATCATCAAATATTTAATTTAACATCATTTGAAAAGGGAATGAAAAGTAATAAAGATGTATTCTGTGTTTTGTGTTTGATTGACACAGATATATGACACGGTGCTACATAATATGAAGTGATGTTTCGTTATAGGTCACTGATTTTATATCAATGCTCTCTACATTTTTAATCTTGGTTCGCAAGTCAATATGCTTTAAAGCGATTGCTGCTAGAAAGAAAAAAACTAACAAAAGAACATAATATAGCATAAAATATACATATAGGAATGAAAAGTATTTATTTTAGAAATGTAAACTTCTTCATTGTCTTAAAGTTGCGTTCTTATTGTTCTTCAATTGAATTATTTATGTCAACGACGTTTATTTATGTTTTCTCTTAAAAGATCCTATAACAATTTTTACATTTTTTATTTCATCCCTTGACAGAAAGGAGAAAATAGGATTAAATGGGAAGACACTTTTTTTCTCCATTAAGAGTTTCCCTTACGAGAAATATCAATCTTTTATCCCATATACCTTCATGTCCTGAAGGGTGCGTTGAAGAAAAAAATTAATACAAAGTATAAAAGTGATGGGCTCACATATCGCGATACAAAAAACTCTACTCACGACCTGTGCTAATAAAAAATCGATATTATCTTTGAATCGCGAGTAATACACAAAACCAATTTACTGTGTATCAAATAGTGTAGCCGATAAGTATAAAAAATAGTATATATTTAAAATAATAATGTAGCAGTTGATATTTTTCAATCGAAGAAACTATTGAATCTAATTAACATTAATCTAATTAAGATTAATCTAATTATCATGTCATTTTTTTAATGATTTCCCTTCCAAGGGAAGCGACAGTCTTTTAAAAAAAATATTCTAGCAAGAAAAAACTGGCTTTTATCAAATCATGCCTGATTTGAATGGAAGTATTTAATAAATCCTTTTTAAAAATTTAAAAATGCCGCCAAAAGAATTTTCTAGGAATAGATGGTGCCACCTCTCGATTAATTTACTTTACTGGCAGAGCTGGCAGAGCTATTGATTCACCAGGTATTCATTGTTGCCAGATGTATTGAATTTTTGGATTTTAATCACCTTTAGATTACCAAACACTACAACTACGTTTGGAAACTCTTATCCACAATTTTTCATTTCGCAATTTGGATGGTCCAAGACTATGATCTATTTAAAACTATGATCTATTTAATGATGTCAATCAGACCCATCCCGACTCAACTCTAGACTGCATTTTGATCTCTGGGAGCTAAATTCAAAAAAAGGGCGCTAAATTCAAGTTATTAAAGGTATTTTTCATAAAATGAGCACAATATTGTGTTGTAATATACCTAACAGACTTTTCATCACCTTTTTTTTTTTACATTAATATGAGTTTTAAGCCTATTTTTGAAAAATTTAACATTTTCAAATGAAAATTGGCATTTTAGGGATCTGGCAACACTGTATTGATTGGTATCCAAATCCGAACTCCCAAGGTAGGCATCTGCAATCTGCATTCTTTACTGTCGCAGTGTCGCTTTGACGGTAACAGACGAAGTTTCCAGATATTTCTGGTATATTGTTAGTTTACAGGTAAAAGTGGGTAGAACACTGAATCCACTTAATTGTTGATTGCATGGAAAGCGATATGTTTATGTCTCTTGTTATTCAATAAAGGCGCATCAAAACATCGACAGTGTTAAGAAATGAAGTCAGATTGTCAATCTCAAATAGTGCCACCAATTGGAAATATTGAAAAACTTGAAAACCATTGTACTTGTTCGATTCTGGAATGTTATTGTGGTGCAAAAGTTGGTAAGTTGGTTTAAATCTTATTTTATATAAGGGACGTTTAGTGAATAGTACTGCTGGCATTGTTGATAAATTTGTGTTTAGAGAGAAACTTGCATATATATTTGATATATATATATATATATATACATAAAAAAAGTGCTGTAAAATTCATTTGACCGACCTAGACGTCTTAGACATTAGGATAGGGTACCTATTCTTATTCACCCGACTCTTTTTTAAAACACCTCTTGTTTCAGAACACGAATGGTCATGGGACGCAACGTATATATCTCCGAAAGTGAAGTTCTTCCAGGAAAATTTGGCAGTGAAATTCAATCCAGGATACAGCAGTGGAACGGCTGTTGTCCGGGGAAATCAAAGTATGACAAAAGGAAGACATCACTATTGGGAAATTAAATTTTTGACTGCACTTTATGGTACGGATGTTGTAAGTATCCTTTATATTTTAAACATTCACTTAAAAAAAATTTAGAAACCTATTAAACATTTTTTTTTCATAGATGATTGGCGTAGGTACAGCTAAAAGTTCTCTTCATAGTGAACTTTACCTCTCAATTTTGGGACAAGACTGTGAATCCTGGGGTTTATCATACAAAGGCTACCTCCAGCATGCTGGTAATAAACGTGATTACTTTCCTGGTTTTATCCAGGGTAATTTAATTGGTATTCATTTAGATACGTGGAAAGGAACTCTTCAATTTTTTGTAGACCGAAAACCTTTAGGTAAGGAGAATATTTTTTTTACTTACAATAAAGTTGAAACTTAAACAGTTATAATATAAGTGGCTTTTCTACAGGAATTGCATTTACTGGACTTAGAAACCTTCAATTATATCCAATGGTTAGCTCAACTGCGGCAGAGTGTAACATGCGAGTAGCATACAGCACTTCTGCCCCAGCTTCTCTCCAAATGGAGTGTTTAGGATTATTAAAACCCTTACAACGAATGTATCTTTCTGCTGCTTTTCCTGGCTTGCGATACCTTTCTAGAAGTGTATTTGCAGACATTCTTCAAAGGCATTATGGTAAGTCGTGATTTCTTCTATAATTTATAAAAATTCACTATAATCTTTTTAGTTAAAAGCACATTTTCACAACTCTAATAATTGCTGTGTGATTTTATTGATGGTTCGTAAAATCCAAGTTTAATCGCATCCTCTAATGAAATTGACCTCCTTAGATTTCCCAGATTTAAAGCACTTAAAATTTTCTGACCACTTGACACGTTCTACACCTTTAATTGTCTGTACGTGATTTTTCTATTTTGCTCAATTGCTTTCTTAACGGTTTCGGATGGTTGTCTCGGAATTGGGTCGTCATTCAGTTTAAACATATGTCATCAATATATTCTTAGGGCAAGTTGTATTGCTCTAGAACAGAACAAAATTTATGTGAAGAGGAAAATGATAAACAGAGTTCAAAAGGGACAAAAAAGTTATAAAATTAAAATTCTGTTTTTCAGATGAAGAAGACGATGAAGACGATATGGCTTTTATCGAAATGTTCACCATTCTTGATGACTTTGACTACGCACTTGTTGGTTGTCGCAAAAAGTCTAAGAGAATTCGATTAGATGACACACCATCTATCACTGATATCTCTCCCTGACCAATTAGAATTATCGACGACTCCTACATGGATTGAAAAAATTCCTTGCCTATTTTTATTTATTGTTATTATTTTTCAAAAAAAATTTTTTTTTTAAATAACTAACCGGTGAAGTACATTAAGTTTTATTGGTAGATTGATCTCTATATTAAATTTTATCTACTTGCATGTATTGTGATAGCTATTTAAAAAAAAATGACGACATGATTGAGATTTTAATACTGTGTTCGAAGTGTATGCAATACTTTTAATGTAATAATGTAATTTTATAGCGAATTTTACATAAAAGTGAGTTTTTAAAGAAATTATTAATCGTCAAAGTGTTCAAAGAAGAATTCTTAATAAAAGATCTTTTTTCTCTAATCAGCAGCCTTTTTTTTCCTCTTTATTTTATCATTAGTGCTATCACTTTTCTTTTTGTTGTTGCCATTGACCTTTGAACTTAATCGTTTGCGGTCAGACGTAGGCTGAGTATTATTAATTTTTGCACAAAAGACGATGGCTTGTGCCCATCCTGCAAGAGGACCCCATAATTCTCGGAGATGTTCGCTAACTTCTCGATGAATCTTCGGGGTGACGCTATTCACTTTTTTCAAATGAGGCATGTAATTGGCAAGAGCGACTTGATAAATATGCGTGTCAACTGGAATTGCTTCTAAGTGACCCAGAGACATTAAACAAACACAATCTGCTACTTTGGGTCCGACTCCAGGAAGAGTTAGGAGACTATCCTTTGCAGATTCATATGAACAATTGTTGTCTTTATGAAGGTTTAAAAGCCAAGTTCGTCCTCCTAATTCTAGTAGTTTTTTCGCTGTGTTTACTATGTAAGCAGCTCGATATCCAAAACCTTCTTTCCTTAGGATGGATTCTACTTTCTGCGTTGCTAATGCCTCTATTTTTGGAAAGTCATAGTACTCTTTACTGTCTAGATCGCACAATTTTTTTCCAAAGAAATGGCAGAGTTTCTGGACCATGCTTGATATTCTGTGCAAAAAAAGGCACCAAAACTTTATAAATAAAAAAAATAATAATTTGTATAAAAGATTGTATAATCTTACCGAATGATGTTGTTATTTGAACTGCAAATAAAGGAAAAGAGATTCTCAACAATGTCCTGGTTCAAAATTCTCACTCCTCCAACACTTTCGAGAGCTTTTTGAAAATACTTATCGTCGCTAGACCATTTTTCAAGATTCTCCTTCAACGAAATTTCAAAACGGAAATAATCCGATAGAATTTTGCCATGATTTATATCTGCTAGTGGTTCATGCACTGTGTAATTAAGTTTGTTAGTGTCCTGACTTAAAGTCCAAACTTGTCCTGAGAAAACTCCTCGATAGCTTTTCCCATCTTCTAAAGCCATCCAACTAAAAATTTGATAGTTTAGTTATATATTAGTTATATTTAGTATTATATCTTAAATAACTTATTACTGTATCAATCTGAATCATGTTTTACAATGTTTTACAATTGCTTAACTTGAGAAATTGTGTTTTCAAAGCGGTAACCCATCCAAGTACTAACCGCGACAAACATTGCTTAACTAAGCAATATTTTTAAAAATTTGAAAGTAGCGCCAAAAAGAGTGCGCATACTCATAAGATTTACGCATGCGCAAAATTTGTTTGCCTCCCACGTTTAGAAATTAGGTTAGGTGGACCAAATAAACAAAATAAATAAACTTATTATTTTCTCCTTTTTATTAAAAAAACTTACCGAAAACTTTGTCCTCCATTTAGGGTAATTCCAAGGTCTAATTCTGTTCTTGTACACTTTACTTGTCCTTTCGTCATTTTAATGTAATTTGATAAAATCCGAGAACACAATCGGCCACTTAGTTTATTTAAATTTTTGCATTTCGCAATAATTTTCACACACGTTTTTGATAAATTCGTGATCTTCAGTCTTTTAAAAAGGCACTTTGATTTAAAAAACGTTAAAACTATCTTTCTTTTGCTTCTTTTTCATAGATCATGTAAAAATCGAATCCTTTGTGTCCTGCAAGTATTTTGCACAGGAGCGTAACGATTATTATTACTTAAGGCGATTAACGGGGTTTCCCGCCATTTTCCAATTACCATGTTATAATAAATGGGAAATTTATTTATAAAAAATAAATGTATTTATAAAAATACATCCAGGATAAATGAAGATATTTTATTTGTGATTTATTCACATATGTTTAGAAAATTCATAATTTTAATGTTAAAATGTTTCATATAGTATATAATATAGTAAATATTATTTTACATATTTACAGTTAATACTATCCTCATAAATTTAATCCTTATAGTAATAATAAGTAACATGATGTGAATTTTTAAAGGTAAAAATGGTAGCTTTTGAAATATTTAAATTCCCACTGTATCTAATAAAAAATATTACCACAATATTAATATAACGCACATTAGAAAAAAAAAGAAAACAATTTTTTCCCATGGACATTAATTAACTTTTGTAATTGATATAGAAAGACTTATTGTCAAAAATTTATTGTCTATCTAAAACGTTTTAATCCATCTTAAATCAGAAGAGAAAGAAAAAATTATTTCTGCTAATATATTATATTTTGTATATTATTATAAAGTTACTTTTCTATTATAATATTATTTCTATGATTTCAAGCTAGACTACAAAATGTTCTATCCTATTTAAAAATAAAAATTTAACTTTGTTTTTAAAATCATTTTTTAAACCTGTAAACTTTCTAGTTTCTTACCATTAATTATTTTTCATTTGTTGAGAGTAAATTCATAAGTTATTCGATATTATAAAACTGATATATCTTATAATTATTTAACTCTAGAAGTTTACATATATTTTTAAACAACTTCTTTTAATTTATGAACATCAATACATATAGATAATTATGTCTTGTTTTTCGTCAGCAGAAAATTTTCAAAAAGTGCGATATGCGTGAATAAAAATAAACTCAAACTTATAGATCTTGAAAAACCGCATTTAATTGAAAATAATAATTAAACATGTGTCTCTTACATAGATGCTATTCATTTCATTCGTTTCATTAAAATTAATTAAAGCAAATCCACAAACCTCAGTATACTCGAGAAATTTTTATTCACTTGATTCATTTGAATACAATGCTCTACATTCACTACCTAAAGCTTCTCTGACCTGATTCAGTCTTAATTGAAAAAAAAGAAACATTTCATTCGGATTCATTACTTTAAACTTTAATTAACGATTAGAAATTTATTACGAAATCTTAAACTGGAAATGTCATCTTAAGAGGCCAAGCAAGGTGACGGAATAAAAGAAATGCATTTCGAAATTTCTAGAAACTCATAAATATTATTACGATCTTTATAATTTACAATGATGTATATGTATTTCTTATCGAATGTTTGATGACATATTACCATTTCTCTAAAGATAATGAAATTAAGAAGAAAGAAAGAATAAAAAGCGATGCATGTCATAGAGAGAATAAATAAAGAGGAAGAATCTACAGGATAATCAATAAAATGTATAAAACTATAAATAATAGAACTTTATTAGATAGAAAATAAATATCTATTATCACATTTATGGAAATAAATTATAGTATAAGTATATATAATAATACTAACAGTTCTGATTACTCGTCTCTCTTTAAAAAATCTATCACATTAAAAATTAAAGCGAATTTATTAAACGAATCGCAATTTTTTGATAATTTTCATAAGCGACATTTGAATCTTCAATTTTATGAATAATTCCCCGCCGTAATATCGTCATTAGAAGCAAGAAGACTTACAAAAAGCTTCTTCCATACGTGAAAGCATATCACATCCCTGAGAACTACTATTGACATTTTTGGAAGAAGATATCAATCTTAAACGATCTTTCAGCTCATCAATTAAATTGACGATCAATATATTATACAGTATTGATTAAAAATAAACATTTTTTCTTAAAATGGCTTTGTACTTCTCATATTCTAAACACTTGCCTTGCCAGGACCACTTCTTGCATGTTTTTTTCTTCCTCTTTTTCAGAACAAAACACTTCATTCGGATGACGTTGAAGAAAATTTTTCCTATCGTGTCTGCCGAAGAAGACTGTGCCATTTTGAGACACGTTCGAAATCTAAAAATATTATCGTTTCAGAGACTATTCACAAAAAATTTTAGCGGAAAGTTAAAAATAGAAACGGTTAATGTAAGCATTTTAAGTTTGCAAAGAAAAGAGTAAAAATAACCAGTATTTAAAGTAGTTGAATGCACACTTGGTCCAAATCTGTTAACCAGATGCAGAGGAGCGATAAAAGGTGTTTGTGTTTATAATAGAGACTTCTTTATGAAAGCATTAATCTTCTTATGTAATTTATATTTGCTTCTCTCCTCGGGATAATAATCTCATCAAAGAAAGTGTACGTTAATTCCTACTTGCAATATTATTTAACAAATAGAACTCTTACCACTTGATATGCTTGACTTTCAAGAAGCAAGATTTATTTTCCAACTTTTTTTGAAAATTCTTACCTTTCATCACAAGCACAATGCATAATTGTTGAAATGCCCCAATTGTAGAGGCCATATTTAGATTCTAATGCCGGAATTGAAAAAGGACAGGTGGTATCATGTCTTCGGCAGCAAGCATCAGCGGTTCCAAAACCACCCAAGTTCGTGTATTTTGTTGCCCGATGTCCTCTGCCACACCACTTGGTACCAGGAATGAAGAAAAGTTCCCTTTTCGATCGACTATGGCTTCCCTCCCATTTCCTGAATTCCAAACTATTCGGTCTCTGATTCCTATCACACATTTTTTTCAATTTAATGTAATTTATGCATTACAAATTCTTTCTAGACTCTAAATACATGCATTCGTAACAAAAAGAAATATTTTGTTTTGATTCCGATTGAAATTTATCCTCACCTAGGACGTTGTTGGCGAATAATTAGATTTCTGGTTCTAGATTTCACGTCACTGCATCGGCGACGTAAATCCGCGGCCGACGAAAACCACGATAATTTTTTTCGTATTGATGAACTATTGTTTTCTGCACTGTAAATCTGAATCGAAGAGCCGACATTTTTTTTAAAGGGTACAAGTTTTGAAAAGCAATTGCCATTCTCTTCACTCTTCTCCAGATTTTCATCGTTACAGTCTGTTAGAATGTCACCCTCGAATAGAAATAGCAGTTTTTGATTTGATTCCTTGATCCACACTTCGCTCAATGTAACTTCACTGTCTCTGAAACATGAAATTGAATTCTACTGAATTATTTTCAATTTAATCATTTTAAATATCAGTGCATTAGAACAATTAAAATTCGTATTTAACGCGTGACTTTTGAGCATCTCTGTTTTGAGTATAGTAACGTGCTGAAAGCTGAATTACCCTTTAGAATATAAGCTTTCGATTTATCAGTAAAGATTTGACTTCATAACCATAATCCCCTAATATCTTTTAAGCAATTGCAATGGGTCCGATAAAAGTACCCACTGGGTGACGATAGCAGTAGTCTCTTAATCTAAATTATACTTTATGACACCCTTTCCACTGCCTGGATCCCTAATGGAAGGTCCGATGTGGTATTTGGAGATCTGCAGATTACGAGGGCAAGTAAAGGGAGAAAGAGTATTCGATTTTGTCTATGTGAAGAGCAAAAACACGATGGGATTTGTGCCAAGGAAAGAAATAAAAACGTTCGCGGAAGCCTCAGACTGGCCGTAATGACCGCAAAAGCGAACGAGGTTTTAAGCCGAAAAGCGGAAAGTTAAGCAAGCAAGGATTAGGGTCCATGCAGCATCAGAGCATCTCATCTGTCGATACTCTCACGAGGATATCTGCGAATCTCGTACCGGGATCCTCACTTTGCACTTTAAGTACAAAACCCTTCGGTTGTGACTCTTATTTTATACCTCCCTCCCTAATTTATTATGTACATACTCAAGAAAATTTGTAAACTTTTCTACTTGGGATTAATGATATGTTACATTAATAATTTCATCATTAATGAAGAAGAGATAATTCTTACCAAATTATGATACGATAAATTATTCGCATTGATTATACCTTCGCTTGAAACTTGTTTCCCTCTAGAAAAGCCATTACATACTTTAAAAACTTGTCTAATAATCACTTTTTAATTTAAGAGTGATATCAGTTGTCAAATTTAAGAGCCTATAAAGAAGAGTAACATCCCAATTACGACAGAAAAAAGTGAGAAGGGTCCTTCAAGAAACAGGTTTTTGGAATCGGCAGGGGCTCAGAATCATAACACCTTCAATTTATGATTGAGGTCGTTAAAATTGAGATTGTTAGAAGAGATCTCAAATTTTATCTTTTTCTTTAGAGTTAGATGAGATACAAGCAGTCAGGGAATTTATGCTTTCTTCATAAACTGATATTTTTTTATACTTTTGGTAAAGATATTATAAATTCAGGATATATGTATTTATAGAAAAAAAGTAATATATAAAAGTAGGGATATAATAATGAAAAAAAATACTATAAGATGAAAGCTAAATTGTAGGAAGCAATTAATTTGATTAACTGAAAAGAGCCACTCACCCCCTATCGAATGTGGTTTCTTTTACGCAGAATTCTGGCGTTTGAATGAAGATTTCTGTTTCTCCTTTCGGAAAGGTTTTGCTTAAAAAAAAATCTTCACTGATAAAGCTCTTCACTGAATGGTTTTGATGCAAAAAGTCTTTGCTTTGCAAACTAGCTCCGGCGAGCTGAAGCACCAGGAGCAACCCCAGTGTCAGCAGCATCGGGCACCGGTTTGTTGAAGAAGACCTTCTGTTACAAAAAGTCAAAAATCAAATTTCAACCTTTTTTTTCCCAAACAGAATTTAAATAAAAAATTTAGCACTATTTAAATTACTTATTATCATGATTCATTTATTTTTAAGCCAATTTCAACGTAAAAAAATTCTTCTCTAATTGGATTTATGTATCAATACTATGTCTGCAAATATAATTTGTTTAACGGTTCAGTTATTGATGATAAGGTGTGTCCAAATCGTTTAAATCAAACATCTTTCTTCGCACATTCATCCATGACGAAATTTTATTGTTGTTGTAATTATACGTGAAGCCATTGCATAATCATTTACTATTTTTTTTGTGGACATTGTAATAAAATAATAATAATAATAATAATGATGATAAATGACATTAATGTAAATTCCAAAAATTTTTGCAAAAACACTTATTTCCTGGTTGAAAGGCAAGAAGGCAACTGTCATTCACTTGAGCGCTTCTTTCTCAACCACAGACATACAGTTATAGTATTCTGCGGTTGCTCTTAAACTTTTATAGTTAATATTCAACCAACCATTCACAATGAACAAATTACATATTCACCACAGTATTAAATTCACATATCCACTCCAGTACATAATTTTTAAAAACTATTTTCTTCCTTCGTTAAACCACTAAACTGATTTTGTAACTCATATTATGCACAATTCATTCCAAATTTAATTAATAATAATGCCATAAAATTCAAAAATGGATCTATTTTCTGTTTAGTTTCTTACTATTCAATCTTTATGCGACAGAAACATAAGAAAACGAACCTTTCGTGCGAATTCTTGAATATTTTCTTATTTTAATCAAATTTCGTCTTAAAAATTTTTTTTTAAATTTCTTAATTCGCGTAATAGGAGATACCACGTGGCTAGGCGCAAAAGTTTGTCATTTTCGATTGTGTTCGAAAAATGAGCCTCCCGGGGGCCAAGCGGCCGTAGAACTGGCGCGCGACTATCGCGAGTCGCCCTTAAATACTCGCCACGGTCCTGGTTGGTATCCATTCGTTTAAGCTTTCCCCTCCTCTCTTTTCCTCCCTTACTCACCCCTGCTATCTCATTCTACGATGGAATGGACGAAAACGAACGACCCGAGTTCGCCAAATCCAATCCAGCAATCACCCCGAGTCTGATCCTGATGCGACCCATCTCCAAATTCTCCATGTGCACGACTTTTCTGAATACCAGTACATCCATCAGCGCATTAGACGCACAAGATCACGGCTCACCAGTAATCGGAATATCACATCTTTGTCTGCATCCCTTAGTTTCAATATCATCCTAAAAGAATTGAAAAAGTACCTTTTTCTGCTTTAGAATAAACCCAAACGAAAAAAATTGCCGAAAATCATTATAAATCCTTAAAATTCTATGAAATCACTTTTTGTGATTGAATGTGATCAATTTTGCACAATTTTGGTCAAAACTGTACATATAGTATGAAAAAGAGAAGTTGCTACCTAGTAAGAGACGAATGAAGAAGACAAATATGAAAAGTAACTTTAACAATAAGTTTCATTTTCCCCAGCATCCCTCGATTTTCCTCAAAGGGGGAAAAACACTTTATTAGATTTTCTCTCCCAGATCGCACATTTTTTAAATGAAACCTAGAGATCGAATTACAACCGACATCTGTTCTCTTTCCGCGAACCGCACTTTGGCGATACTTATAAGTATACTGGCAGATCAAAGGCTCCATGGAAGGAAATTCATCCCCGATTCCCAGATGAGCTTCGAAATGTAGATTAATGTCCTCAGGGACACGTGTGACATTACTTCATACGTCCAATGTCACTTTTACTTTGTCAATCCATCCCCTACTAAAATCATTACTAGTCCTTCATCATCTCAATTAATCTATTCAAAAATACTCAAATTTCTGCAATATATTCACATTTGCTTCTGTTACATATGCAAAGCATGTTTTGCACAATACAAATTTCTATTTGGATAACATATTACTTATTAAACAGCGCAACTCTTTTGACAAATATTTGGAGAATGTTTGGGGAATAATAAATATAATTCTGCAGTTGTAGAGCCTCTATGATGTTCAGGAATTCGTTTCACAAATGACAGGCTGCTGTTTTAGCTTTGTGCGTTAACTGACGTGACTCGAAAACTTTTCTCAATAGCTATACACATATAGCTATTATTTATACTTTCTATGATTACGCACACTTTTATTGGTACGCGAATACGCTTGACGTATCGAAAAAGTTTTCCGAGTTTATATACACCAACAGTGACGAATATTTTGCATTTGTGTTGAGAATGGCATAGCGATAAAGCAATTTTTAATTTGCAAACACGTCAAGCATGTATTTCTGATCGGAGATGTTAAGTTTGAAGAAAAGTTTATCGACAACTCGCTGATATGATAAAATTATGCTGTGTCTACATATATATGTAAAAACAATAACAAATGAGAGCGAAAGTTTATATTAGCATAATTATGTAGAGAATTTTTTTAGCAAAACCTTCGGATAGACGTTTATCGATTCCAGAGCATCCTAGACGTCCCCTTAATAAAACCAGCCGAGGTCCATTCCAAACGTCGACAGGTCCGAAGACATAAGAATTAATTAGACCTAATGAGTGCCCCAACTAGCCTTGGCTTCTTTCTTTCTAAAACCCATGGCAGAATCAATTTCCCTGTGAAATATCTATATCTATATTTCGAGAGAGTCAAGATATTTTTTTTACCCTCTCCAAATAAGTTTGAGGAACAGCCACTTAATGACTAGTCAATTCAGATAATGTAATAATCATAATTCAGAAAGAATTTTCGACCACCTACAATGTACACACAGAGGCAAAATAGACAAAATCTTTAAAAGTGTTTTTAAAGGATTGTTAGTAAAACAATCGAATTTCTAAGTTGAATTCCTTCGATGGTGCAAAGACCACTTAAAAAATCAAAAATAACTTTTCCTGTGGTCTTTCACACGGGTCAAGTTCTTGCGGTTATATAGCGAGTCATGTTTTCTTTTGTATTAACAAAAGGAAGATTATTGACTTTATTTTCTCTCAATTTTTCCATTTCCGGAACATAAGATTCGAACTGAAAGATTCGGACACAATGTGTGCCGAGACAACATTTGAAATATTTTAATTGGCGGCGAGTAACACTCTACAAAGCAACAATTATTTTTCTTTCTTATGTTTTTGATGCTTTGAGGCATAGAGAATGTTGCCGAAAGTTTTAGGATGTGAGACGTGAATAAAAAATCGAATAAAGGGAGACTAAATGAAAGGAATAGGATAAAAAAAAAAGAAGAAAGATTTCGCTCATGGACCCCAAGAACCGAACAATTGATTCTCGGAGGACTTGGACCTTAGACCTACTCACTAACAACTCTCACCTCACCTCAATAATGTCCCCTTGGAGTCATAACCGTCAGCAGGACAATGAACTGAGCCACAGTGGATTTCCTTCGTCATTCTTCCTCCCACAAATTAATCTTGACTGTCCCTTTGCAGGGGACTCGTGCGAAGTTACGGAAATCAAGTTGAACAATTTGGCCACAAATTGGCTTCCATGAATCTATTTTTTCTTTGTTCTACTTTCGTCGCATTCTTATTAAGCTTCTTACGTCACCATAAAATTGAGTTAACAGCAGAGCAGTCTTACATTCAGTATTAAAAGTTTTTTTTAAGCTACTAATTACTCAGTAATCTTTAATATTATTAAAAGTGATCATATAGTTAATGCTTCACAGAGTGTATAATAGCAAGTAGCTTAATTAGAAACTTGCAAAATGTTGCTAATTTGGTTTTTGTTTAAAATAAATCGTTAAGATGCATATTTACTATGATTTAAGAGAAAAATCGACTTTTCCATAAATAAGGCACACATGGAAAAATGCATACGAAACGATAGGTTTTGAGGGAGAAAAATATTGTCAGATGAAGTAAAAATCCAGAAAAGCGGAAATATAACATGCGCCCTTGCAGGAGGGCGACATGCATGGTTTGACAGAGTGTCATCCGTATTGCCACCGCAGAATCATCGTCACGGTTAATATGCTCTCGTCGTAAAAGTCAATTAGTATCGAATTGTACTCTGAATTGTATGTTTCAAAACCTTTTTTCTCTCCTGGGTTCGACCCTCGGTTGATCATCTCCATCACCGATCAGCAATTTTCTATATGTACTACAACATTGTAGAATTCGGGAAAATGTTTGTGAGGAGTCATGTTTCAAATTAATGGTTCTGCAAATTTTCAGCAGATGTGGATCATCATCTAAGATGCTGAAAAAATTGTATCTATATTATTATAATGATTATAATATACTGACTGGAATATCTTTCTCCACCGAATGAGGGATGACACTTGAACAAAAAACAGGGCACACGTAACGTGCAACATTCAGGAAAGGATTTAAATTCCCAGTGTTTCCTGTCTTTCCGCCCTTTTATTTCCCCCAAGCGTCTGGAAAACGTAAGTGTTCCATACTTGAAAAAAGTGCTGAACCACTTCTACTCGGGGTAAGAATTATACGGTGGCAATTGCGCAATAATTGCATCAGAGTGTAACAATAGAATTGCGGTATGAATGTAGTTGAATGCCAAATTATTCAAGTCTTCAGTACTCTATAATACTAGTATTATCTTCTCGGCTGAATAATTTAGCAAAATAAAGTTTGATAAGTCAATGTGAAGAGCTGAAGAAATATGTCATTATATTTATAAGAGTATAATCTCTTATCGTCTATAAAAATTTCTGCTCGTTTCTTGACTCATTCACAATTCTTGGAATCCTTTCTTGCCAGCTCGGGGTTTCCAGACTTTTTCTTTTCTTCTTAACCCAGTAATTACTTTGACGATATACGAGCTCTCAGAAATTAATTGCATCATTTTAAACCCAAATCCACATATTGTACAAGAGAACTTTTTAATCATACACATAAAAAAACATGCTATAGCAGATTCTGTAAAATGTAAGGAAAAAATATCGTAAAAACAGATTTTCCGTCTTGCTATGTATATATGCGACTTAAAATCTGTAAAATGAAGCAAAGTGTCACTGAAGGTAGAATGTGAGGGATATGTGAGTAACCCTTTATGCAACCTCTGCATATTCTTCGACGAAATATTGGCAAATCATGGGGGATGCAATCTCGACGTACCTGGGTATAGTACGTATTGTAATAGGTGATAGAGAAAAGTCAGGGGTGCGAATCGCCAAAAGAGGGTGGTCGTGACTTTTTTACGAGTAGAAGGAGGAATCGCAGTGGCGAATAAAAAAGGGGGGGACGGGGTTTGGATCAAAGAGCAGTCGACCGTGAATACGATACCATAGTCGACATTCGCCCGACTGCCATCGAGCAACTATAATCCTTGTTCGTCGGGATGTGGTCGAGACACATACCCTCCTGGATATCCTCGACCCTCGGTTTCTGGCAGGACGATTTGTATGTTTCAATTGCCGCAACATGAATCGCTACAAGGCGTCGCTACATTGTTATCCCTGCCAACATCTCGACCTGCTCCCGAACCTTTTCTTAAAAGAATTTCCCGAGTCACTTTTCCACGAATAATAAACTAGAAGCAAAAAATGAAAATGAATGAACCCATCATTTGAGAACTATATCGGAAAATATTTAGA
The DNA here is from genome assembly GCA_900474275.1 of Synergus japonicus. Taxonomy (NCBI): domain Eukaryota; kingdom Metazoa; phylum Arthropoda; class Insecta; order Hymenoptera; family Cynipidae; genus Synergus; species Synergus japonicus. The sequence continues at coordinate 18,364 of UCOH01011271.1, forward strand.
GGCAGCTGGGTCTCCTTGAAGTTTTTTGAATTTTTCAAATATAATGATAGAAAATAGGAGGATATATATTGGAAAATATTGGAAAATCAATTAAAAGATTGCAGAATGTGATTCAAAAATGTTATATCGCTAATCAAGAAATTCCAGAACATCCTAAGCGTAGATTCATCTCACGCTTCGTCGGAGACGAGTACAAGTCCCCTGCATGCTAATTTATTTGTCTGACAAGAATCAGCAAAGAGTAAGACTGAAAAATGCAAAAGGTGAGAAGGAAACTATAGATTATAATGACTCACTAGTACTTAGTAAGAATACTTTCCAAAATTCTGGAAATTGTTGTTATTTTGTCTGGTATGAAATTTTAGAGTCAGGAGAAGGAAATTTTATGTTAAAAATATTGTACCATAATACGTCATATAGATTTTTTTCAGGTTTAAAATAGCATCGACCTAGTAAAGAAAAAGTAGGGCATCTTTGACGTTCTCATTAAGAATCTATGTATTGAATTATTTTCAATAACTTTAAATAACTTTTATTCCTTTTATTGAAAAATTTTAAATGTCAAAAAAGCATTAGAAAATATGACTTAAATAAATAATTAAACATTTATAAAAAATTACGGTTTAAAACATTTTTTTCTGTGTGCTCTGTGTTTTTTTGTTAAACATAAACTCTTTTATTTCGCCTGTAGGTAGGCAAAGAGTATAACGTCTAAGCATGCAGTATCCGATTTGCCTGCATTCAAACTTTTTAAGTGTTTATTTAATTATTTCATTTTTAAACAAATGTTAATTGGCATTGTTTGAATTAGTCACAGAATTAGTCAAATCGTTCTAACTCAGATTTAGAACATTTCCTTGATATTAAAAATTGATTTTAGTTTTAATTTAACTTTTAATTTTAGGATTTAATTTTTAATGTAAACTGACGAAGGAAAAATCGATGTAGAGGATTAAATTTCACCTGCTCAACGCACGTTGGCTTTTTGCCAAGTGTGGACCATTAACGAATGGGCTGCTTATCAGTTGCTGAGTTCGCATTACAGCGATGACCAGCAGAGAGATAATTGCCTCGATTCACAACGATTTATCTCAACCCAGAAGTCCTCTGACATCATAATTCGACTGATTCTAGTCGTCAACCGGTAATTGCCTCCACTTTTCATTAGGTTCCTGAAACATTTTTAATTAATTTAAAAATGTTTATAATTATAGATAACACTCTCTTTTATAATTCTACATATGTAAATTTCATTATTTAAAAATCTAAGAACCTAATTTAATATTTTTCATGTCTTTGTGCATAATTTCAAATTATTAAACTTGAAATGAATAAAATAATGAAATAATAAAACGTTTATCCCAATGGCTATTCAAATTTCTGTTTAAAAATCACCCGCCAAAAATTCGGAGTCACGTGGTTTTTCACCTGCCAATAGCATCACGACTTTCCTTTCGCTATACCGACACACATTCTTGATTGGTGGACCAATCACCCACTTTCAAATGCTTGCAGTTCGTATTTTCAGTACGTCGTTCATTGTAAACGCGCCATAACCACCTACGCACCTCCCCCACTCGCCCCTTCTAAAAAATAAACAAAACAAAAACCACTATACAAAAACTCTACTCTGATAACAATTGAATATTCAAACTTGTAGTTTCAGATTGTCTTTCGTTTTCAAAAATGATCCCTCCCCCTTAAATAATTTATCCACTACTCACTTATAAATTTCCAAAAAAAACATACAGCCTTTGATTCAATTTGTATTTCAAAAATGCGCTCAGTGATTAAAATATTATAAAAAAATACAACGCAAAAGACTTCTTTACGATCATATTCAAATATGGCGGAAATTCGTCACGAGTTGTAAAGGGAATATTGACGGTAAGATAAACGGTAATATTACCCTTGTTCGATTTTATTCAAAAGAATTTTGAAAAATTGAAATGACTTGAAAAATGAGAAGAATTCAAAGGAATCGTAAACTAATTTAAAAGTAAGTAAACAAATTCTAAAGAATTTAAACAATGAAAAATGTTCATTAAAAAGAAATTTCTGGTTATTAAAATCTATAATTGAATTTACATTGAAGTCAAATTATTATTCCGAAAGAATTCAAAATAATGACACGATTTCAAAAGAGTTTCAGGAAGTTTGCAATATGCAGACAATTTCAAATTAATTTTTTAAATCGAGTGAATCGAATATAGTTCAAAAGAGAATTCAAAGAAAGTATTGATCTATTAGCAGAAGTATTTAAAAAAAAATCATTGTAATCAAATTTTGATTATTTTATAAAATGATTATTTATATCTACACTAAATTATTTTCACATAAGAAATTTTACCCACGATCAATTTCAAAATAGTTTTGTTATAAACAAACTGTTATCTTCAAATTCTCAATAATTTGTAAATTTTGGTAACATTCTCCGGAATATTACCCAATCTAAAATTCTCGTAAATTTTCACTCTACTCATGTCGTCTGTCTGTACAGTGCTGCCAGCGCGGAAATATTACTCAGCGACGCTACTTGGCAGCTAGCTCCCTCCAAAACCGCGCTTGCATTGGCAACATTGTTTTTTGGTAGTTTACAAATAAAATGGCCGATATGTGAGGCTATTTTGTATGAACAATAAAATATGCGATTCCGTAAAATTAATGACCATCGGCCTCGTGCGTCAGTGAGTTAAAGTAAAGAGTCGGCTCCGAAAAGCTCGCGGGAATTAACTGAGAGTGTAAGTGAGACTGGGAGTGCCGTGGGAACAAGGTGGAGGTTGTCTTTCAGGACCCGTGGACGCCGCGGGCCCCAAGACGAAACGAAACGAATAAAGGAATCGCCTAGGGGCCCGAATTCTAAAAAACTGATCAGACGACCGGCGTGTCGTGACTTTCAAAAGGCACCTTGCCCCGAAAGCTCGAAGACGGAGTTCGACGTCCCTAGGCCTCTTCTCCGTCTGTTGCTGCTGCTGCCACCGCCGCCGCCAACACTCTTGCTTTTTTCCAAAGAAGCACCACGCGCTCGGATCTTCCTCTCTGCAATTTTGCGAGCATTTCTCGACCTTCCTGTTATCAGATTTTTATTCCATAGCTGTACCAGGCATTTGCTTTTCTTTTTGGAGTAACTCCACCTGCACGTGAACTTGCACGAGGTGTTACACTTCCTTGAAGTAGATCTTCATCAGACTTGTTCGCCACGCTAAGTCGCGCCAAACTTTCAACTTCAACCCGCACGTTATCCTAACAGATATGATATTATGATATCGATAGTTGAATTTCAACGCCGAGATACTGGAGTGTGACGGGTATCTTTATTTGGAACCACTCAAGATATTTCCCGCCGACCAATTTGTCGTTGTGGAGAGAGTCGGCGTGGACAATGCATTGACAACAGTACTAGGTAAAGAATTCCTGTAGTGTTCTGTCCAATTACACACTTTTCTTCTATTTCAGGTTATTTTATTTCAGATTGATTTTGGATTATTAATTTAAAGGACCGGGTACAAACCATGGATTTTCATTTGCCTCCTTTTTTTTGGAAATATTTATGAATTTTGAGAACACGCTCATTTTGCACACCAGTTTTAACATTTCTATGGTGAATTTGCAAATTACTGTTATGGTGAATCTGCAATATATTGTACTGTATATTAAATTTCATAAACAATCATGTTAATTAGTTCAATTTAATCAATTTTTAGAAGTCACAGTTTTTAAGAATTTTAAGTTACAATGTAACTGAAATTTCAGATCTTCCAGTATAAAGGTATGAATTGAAATGAATTAAAATATGTTAGAAAATGAACAACAGCGACATTGTTTTGAATTCAAAACATTGTTAATTCGTTAGCTGTGGAATTATTTGTTATTGGCTGGATTTCACTTGAGTTAAAGGAAATTCTTTTGAATTAAAATGTTGACAGTTTTTATTTTACAGATTTTTTTATGGTATTTAACAGTATTACATAAATTAGCTTTAATGTCCATGATCTTAATAGAATTAAAATGTTTTTTTTTTATTTCACAGAAAACGTCATGGGATTAAACAGAATGTAAAAAGCTTCAAAGGTGATGCAAATGTTTGAGGTTAAGGCGTAAGCGGTAGAAAACAACATTGTTTTGAATTCAAAGCTTGATGAATTTGACCATATTTGAAATCATTTTAGTTCATTTCAATGCATACCTTCTTACCGGGACTAGTAGTTGAGAGTAAGTTTCATGCACTTGTAATTGAAAAGATTCGTTCAAAGAAAAAAGTTTTGACGAAGGTATTCCAAAACGCTGAAAAAAGTAGATAGTTGTGTCAACTATCTGGTTAGTAAATAGAGGCATGGCTAATTTTATTAGTCATATAACCCTTTCTATTAGTTTATGTAACTACTCAAATTGTTATTTTAACAAACTATACTGTTAATAGGGGCTATTTAGGTATTATATAATACGTGAATGGACCCCTAGACTAATAAAATGGTTATAACAACTAATAAAAATTGGTAGTACTTTAATTACTAACAATATAGTACACAAAACTATCCCTATTTTTCTCAGTGAAGAGAGTAATATCATCTTAAAGTTTGCTCGTTGAGGTCGTATTTTCATAGTCTATTTTACAGAGGTACATCACTCTAACGAGCAAGCATGGTAGCAAAGAATTAAAACATTTATAATTGATCAGAATCTAAAATTTATTGCTATTTTTCAGAGACGGAGGGGCCTACCACAGTAGCGGCTAGCCAGACGAACAGTTCTATTACCACCCTAACGAACATGTGTACCACTCCCGGCAATGCAGGTGCTGGGTTCGGGTATGCTTGGTCGTTCGGCGGACCTGGTACAGAGACTCGCGAAAACACTCAGAGTGACCTCACAACAAACATCAGCTACGCTGTCAACAATAACCAAGATCAGGGCTCCAGTCAAAAAATCCAAGTGGACATCAAACCGGCTAAGATCGCTAATAGCGCCCACCGTCGTCCCATGTTCGCAATGAATGAGAGTTGTCAACAGACGCCAACGACCCACCAAGGCCACACAGGAGCACACAATCAAACTCACGGTACGCACGTGCGAACCAAAAAGCATCACGACGTATTTTCCCTAACCTGCGATAAAGGTGGTTGCAATTGCGACGCCGCTCACCCCACGCCCCCACCTTCATTATTTCCAAATACTTTAGTTTTTACCACAGCAGATAAGCACGCCATGAGCAAGCATTTCATGACTCCCCTCGGACCGCTGCAGTTGACCGCGGAAGAGTGCAATGAAATCCTCATGAAGAGGGCAGCAGCCGCCTCCAATCAAGCCAACGCCAACAATGTAGCGGCTAGTCAAACGGACACCTCAACCCACTTCGGCCATGTCCTCACCCATGTCAACACAACCCAGATCGAGACCAAGGTCAAGACACAACAGGACATGGGGAGTCAGGTTCGCGTCCCCAAGGAGAGGCCGTACTCCTGTTCCGAGTGCGGAAAGTCGTTTCTTCTCAAACATCATCTTACAACGCATGCGAGGGTTCACACAGGAGAAAGACCCCATATTTGTGTGCATTGTGGCAAAAGTTTCGCGCACAAACATTGTCTTCACACTCATTTGCTTCTGCATAGTGCGGAGAGACCATATCAGTGCCGCGAATGTAAAAAGTCCTTCACACTGAAACACCATTTAGTAACGCACACTCGTGTTCATACGCGGGAACGACCGTTCGTATGTCAAGAGTGCGGCAGAGCTTTTCCTTTGAAGCGTCATCTAGTGACCCATAGCAAATTTCATTCCGGAGAGCGACCCTTTGTGTGTGAAGAGTGTGGAGAGTCCTTCTCGCAGAAGGATCACCTTACGATGCATTCGCGCTTCCACGGCAGTTTACATCCATTTGTTTGCCACGATTGTGGCGCCACTTTCCAGAGGAAATTCGAGTTGGTCAATCATGGTAGGCTGCATGGCAGAGTGCCACATTCATGTAATGTATGTGGAAAAGAGTTCTTGCAGAAGAGAACATTGTTGGCTCACATGCGACTGCACACTGGGGAAACGCCTTTTGCCTGCACAGTTTGCGGAGAAGCATTCCCGAGAAAGGCGGACCTAGCCGTACACGCCAAGATACATAGTAATAATACGGATACTGACGAAAAGTCACTCAGTTGCAGGTACTATTCTTTGTATTCTATAAAATTTATCTATTTATTAGTACTTTCCTACAACGGAAAAACATGGTTAAATAATATTTTTTCAAAAAAGCACTTTGCGGTGACTAAAATTTGTAAAAGAAGTCGAAAAAGTTACGAAATACAAGAGAATAATATACAATTTAGTTACATATACATAGTATAAGCAGTTCTACAAGTATTAATTTACCATATTTTTGTCATGAGGTTTAAAAATACCATTCTTCCAGGGATTGCGGTTTGGGGTTCCCGAATCGGGAAGCACACACGTTGCACTTAAGGTTACATACTGGCGACAGGACACTAGTAACCGATCTCTGTAGTCTAACAGCAGCCTTCCAACAAACTCCAGGACACTTCCTCAATCCCAATACATCCGGCACTCACCAGGTAATAATTGTTATTCAATTAATCTTTTATTTAAGTAAATTACAATGTCATACATGATTTTGTATATTTGGATTGAAGGTTGTTTTTTACTGATGCAGGTGCGCTAAAAATGAATCTGACTTCAAAAATTGTATGAATAATAACAAATTATATTTACACACGGAAAACCATTTGGTATAGTTACAATCTCCTGGTAATAATTTCATAGCTGTCACATTTACGTTTTTGAATTTGAAGCAATGTCTTTTTTTGTTCATTTTTGAAACCATTTTAATTAATTCCAATCTACACCTTTTTACCGAGGTCCCTGTCGATAAAGAAGTTGCATTAAGTGAGGAGTAGCTCCGTGACCATACATTTGAGCACTCTGCGTTCTCTTTGTTGGACAGTTACTATCGTTTTTTTGAGCAGGAGTTGACTCATAACATCAAGTCCCAAGAGTTATCCTTCAAAAAAGAGAGAAGCGAAGTAGTTGTATAGAATTACAGATACTCTGCCAGATATTTTTCCGTGCATAGTATATAGTCTTTAAAAATTGTGATACTTTTAAACAAAAAAACGTAATTTGTATTAGAAAGAAATTCAAAACCTGCGAATACGAAAAGTATTAAATATGTGACTAAAAAAGGAGCATTTCCAGATGAACGGACCGATTGGAACTCCAAGTGTGAGTCACATGCACGGTGCAACGCAGACCTCTCCTCCAGTGGGCTCAGGGCCCAAACCAAAGCCTCACGTCTGTCCTGACTGTGGTCGTGGCTTCGCACAGAAGCACGGGCTCTCTCAGCATCAACGTCGTCACTCGGACGGAAGTTGTCACATAAGGTCGCATGTTTGTGACAAATGTGGGAAAGCATTTTTCCAAAAGAATCATCTGTTACTGCATCAGCGACAGCACATGGATCCGCCACCAAGCATATTGCGCCAACAACAAAGACAAGCAGCTCAGGCAGCTGCTCAGCAAGCCCAGCAACAGCAGCAACAAAATCAACAACAGCAGGTGCAACAACAGCAACAGGTACAACAACAGCAAGTTCAACAACAGCAACAGCAAACGTGTACAGTTGACACGAAAGCGATTCAACTGCAGGCCATACAGCAGCAAGTACAGCAGCAAGTTCAGCAGCAGGTTCAACAACAGGTTCAACAGCAGCAACAACAACAACAACAGCAGCAGCAACAACAAGCTTGTGCTGTGGACACGAAAGCAATACAATTGAACGTCACCATGTGAGACGATATTAAGAGCCGGGATTGGATAATCCCCGATGCGATAGCACTCCCAAATGCGCACCCTGCTGCCACCCTCTGCACGCACTTCTCTTGTACTAACATTACACAATAGTTATATTTATTATTATCTCTAGAAACAAGTACGAAGTAATCAATTTTATTACAAGAGTATATATAAAAAGTATACATATTATATTCTAATTATTGTAAGGCTTGTAACAAGAAAATAAAAATAACCATATATTAGTGTTTTACATATACTTTATAGTATATCATTTAATTATAGAAGTGTAAAATGAATTACTAAACAGATTAGTTGCCTTATGAAGATGAATTTTAAAAATTATTTTAACTATTGTTTGGTGAATTCTTTTTTTAATTTACTTTTAATTATTGTAGGATATCACTTTATAAGATAAAAAAATGCATATTGAATAAACAAAGAAGAAAAAAGCAGCCAGTTCTGTCTTATTGGAATAGTTGCTTTCTGTCGTCCTTCGCGTACTTTGCGTTTGCGTCGGCCTGTTGTGTGCTGTTGAAGAGAATTGGAATGTGTTGGTAGTGTGAATGATTGTACGCGGATCTTGGAAGGATATCCAATGAGCAATGGGAGGGAAAGAGGGTGGCAGACACTGCGCACTTAAGAGGCATCTCGAACCGTATACCTTAGGCCTGGAATCGTCTGATGTTACAATTGAAAATCGTATAAGTGCAAATCCCAGTGATTATTGACTATCAGTCTATTTCAAATTGCATAGGATTTTATGAAAAAATAAACTTATATTTTAAAAATAAAGCGTCCTATTATAGCGTTTCTATAAACGAATTAAAATGACAAAAAAAAGGTATTTTTTCTACTCTAAATTTAAAGTAGTTTTGTTTAATAGATAAACGTTTATTTTTAGGACATAAGTTATACTTTTAAAAAATCCTAGCCAGTTTGAAAAATTGAAAATGGATTCAATTTCTTTGTTTTTCGTTGCGTTCCTTATCGCTTCGCAGTTTTCTTCGACGAGCTAATCAAGATTTTTCAAATAAACGATATAAAAAGAAAATTACCATACACGTACCGAATATCTCCCTGCGAAATTATCCTACTTTGTTTAGAACTTTATGATGGACCATTATTAAAAATCATGTACTTTTCGAAATGTAAAAAGATTTCGAGAATATTTTATTTTTTAAATTCATCGTTTTTGCTCAGAGGCGGATTTTGTTTATAGAGCTGAATTTCGTAAGCGACTTGGTACGTCGAATAGTCTTGGATAAAAAGATGGAAAAATCGATAGAGTGTAGAAACGACTAGAGAATTTTATATATTTAGGCTGAGTGTATTAACTCGGATATTATAAGCAACAGGAAACTTGTGAAGATTTTGTACTATACTTCAAGGAAGGTAAACACGTTTAAAATAAAGTATCAATGCTTAATGTATATTTAATTATCTAAATATACAAGGGTAAAAGACGTATGAAAAACGTCGCAAATAAGTAGATAAAAATACTGGAAATTTACTGGTCAATATTTGCTGTACATAGTGGAAATGGATAAGAATGACCTTTATTATCTTCTCTTAATCAAAGATGTTAACTCAAAGTTTATCCGATATTTATTTTACTTTATGGAAGAATAACAGGGGCCGTTTACGTTGTAAATGAAAGTTTGAGAGGGCCAAAGTGCCATTAATTTCTTACTCATAGATATCCGAGCAGATATCCTAACAAATTTTCAACATCAGTCGGATGAAGTACAGAATGCATTTTTGCAAATAAAACTTCCATTATCCCATTCGATTCTGAAAATACAAATGAGGGGCCATACTTCACATGAAAAGATGAGAGAAGGGCCAATAATTATTATTGTCTACTTTTGTGGACGTTTTTTTTTTCTTTTTATCCAAGTCTATCGAATATTAGCCATTGTTTTTGACTTATCCAGCAGTTGTATATTTGATTTCATTCATGAACGAGTTCACGAATACGAATCTCTCTGTGTTCTATAAGTGCATATATAAGTTATATGCAACGCTATGCTTTGTGTACAAAAAAGCAAGAGATTCATCAACACTATCAATCGATAGTATGACGTATCATTATTCTGTTGTATTTCATTTTTCTGATAAATAAATAAAGTTTGTTTCTTAATTTTTTGATTTTTCCTTATTTTCTCGTTCTACATCCAACAACAAGTTCCGATTTTTATATGATTTTTTAAACAATATAATGATTCTTTTATAATGATACTGTGCACTTTCATTGTGTAATAAGTTAATAACAAAGATCTTTTGTAATGGTCGATCTGGTGATTATTTTTTAAGTGCTTTAGTAGAAACAGTTATGTAAGTATATCAACATTTCTCTATACTTATTCCAAGATATATGTTTTGACCATAATCAATAAGATCATTTTCAACTCAAAAAGCTTGGAATTTTTTTTTTAATCTGTCTATAGAGGTTGATTTGGAATTTTGACTCCCACAGGGTTTAAACCCTGGGAGGCCAGGCGGGAGGCGGTTTGATCTATTTTGGCATTTTTTACTGCTTCTCCCAAAGTTCCCCTAAAAAAAGTAAATAAAAGCGCGTCAGAAAAGACATTAACCCTAAACCAAGGAAAGGTATTCTCAACTTTTAATTGCTCTCTTTGTTCTGTTTTGGTTGGGTTCAGTTCGATGTTTCGAGCGAGTACAACGCAAATGCAAGTCGTCGACCTCAATAGGAAAGCCTTTGAATCCTCTTCCGTTCTTTTCATATTCAAAACCTTACAACTTTCAAGTCTTGCAACACAGGCAATTAGGCAAATATAATTCGCCAATGTTTGGAAACGACTTGGAAAGAAAATGATTAACCCAGGAAAAAGTTGATGTGCTACAAAAGTAAAAGGAAACAATTCGATTTAAGGATCTTTAGTAAATATTTGCTTAGTGGTTTCCCACTCACTCCTATATCTCTCCTTGCTGTCACTAACAGTCACCAAGAGAGTGGCGCCTTCAAGTGATCGTGTCCGGAAGCTCTTCCAGCGCAATGCGCACGCGCAGATCATTGTATGTCCCGCCTGCGGAGTTCAGAAATAAATCGAACAACGCTGAGCGATCAGCAGTACGGTGCATGCTGAAGCGACTGCTTCGTGTAGGGATGATCAAAACGAGTCGTTGCTTTTCGTGGCATTGCGCGAAAAGGAAGCCGTGATCCGCGTTTAAAGACTGGACAACAGCTCGAGAAAACTTGGCGTTACTCGCTGCCGAAGTCGCGGATGCATATGGAGGTGCGTAATACCGTTTTTCTCGCGAATTCCTCGCACGCGTCTTTGTTGCTTGACAACAAGACCCTGCCATTTTGCCCCGACCGAATTTCATTTCTCCACTTTTCTGCGAATTGCACTAACTTCCCGTGAAATACAACGATGAAAAAAAAATTGAAATATCAAATGACAAAAGTAAAAACAAAAGTGCTGGAATCTTCGCAGTAGGGAACATGACGCTCTACATATTGCGATACAACTACGCAATAGTATTTTTCAAATCCTATTTTTCCTCTTTGTTCGTGATTCACGACAACAGTTAACAAGAGTCAAAGAAAGTTAACATAAACAAGAAAAGTGTTATAGAAGTGCGTCAAAGTGCAGAAATGACGGTTACGTATTTGTATACATTCTCAGCTGATGGAGCTGTCAAAATGGACCAGACTGCAGTTTTTTCCCTTTTTACTAACAATGTTAGGTTCTCCTGGGATTTGTTTGTTTTTTTTTTTGAGGAACTGCCATCATGGTTGTTCTACTTGTCACGTATAGCACTGGAGTATTTGCAGTGCCTTTATGTGCCATCAATTGAAGTTAATGTCAATTCGACTTTTGTGCAATTCTTCAATGCGGTCGGGCGTTCTGCAGTCTGATCTTGTTATACTCTACTTTCATCACTCGGCAATGTCAAAAGAGACGTGCCCTCGTTATTTATTTTTACACGCCCTAGGACTTGATTCATTGACGCTCGACGTCAAATATTCTAATCGCGGAATCATAATAAGCTTTTGTTTTGTGGATACGGGACGTCAGTTTTCAGATAGCGAATGTTTACGTTGGAGCGCGGTGACACGCATTTCGACGGTAAGATGCACATTTCTGTTTTGTGTACATTCACAGCTGATTCGATTAGCTTTACAGAGCGTGAGGCTGAGCACACATTAATTCTGGTATATTAATGTTTTTTTAATGAACTCTACTAAGACAATAGTCTACTCGTACCCGGAAATTGAAAAGTAAATAGAATAAACATGAATAATAAACCAGGAAAACACTATTGAGAAAATTGTGAACATTAACTTGCTTTCGATACCATGTTTTATTTGCTCGTAATTCATAGTTACGCGAGTTTATGAGTTATGCGAGATATTTAGTTGTCCTTATTGATTTTACCCAGGATAAAATAGATATCAATCAATTCAAGTATTACGTCACACATAGAGTGGAGGAGTGTCCATGACTATGTGACGTTACGTTTTGAAAATGCATTGTAAGTAAGCGAGTAATGATGTAAGGCTCATTTTGCAAACTTTACAAGAGAATTGAGCAACAAAAGACAAATCAATTATTATCTCATGTAGAAATACTGGCTTAAGTATTAAATAGCAAAAAAACAAGATCTACAAAAATAATATTTCGTCGATCTCTGCTTATGAGGCAGATATATTTTGATGTTACAAAACCACCCTTGTTAAAAGCAGAGTGAAAGGAGAGATGAGAATCAAGCAAAGTTCTTGTATTAATCGACGAGGCGAATTCTACCTGACCTACCCCAATTCGACGATATATGTTTATGAGCATATCGGCCGCGATTCTTGACGCCGACGCGCTCATTCGCTAGCAACGCGAAAGTGACACTGTTATTTATATATGATGAACAACAATATTGATTATTCAGATCGAAATCTTCACTTATTATTTAAATGTTTATAAGATTGAGGATAAAGATACCATAAAACAGAGATTGATTTCCTTTTAAATATTTAAGTACTCATTATTTAGATTTTAATAGGATTTGGCTTGTCATAATAGTTGAAGTCGATTATGGTATATATAAACCTAAGTGGATTATATGGTCATTGTGGTTTTACCTGACTCAGGTCAAGAGAGACCCTCTTTATTGATAAAAGTAGAGTCAGTTTCATGCCTCAATATTTTATGCATTCAAAAGCAAAATCTGATCGGTGTATACTTCATTTTGATCTGGTACTAATAAACCCTAGATGTCAATTTCATTTTAAATGGTAATTGTTATTGAAGTATTGAAGAGTTATAACTCTGATAATTTGCTTGAATCTCGTGCTTTACAGATAGCTTACTTTCCTGTTTATTCAACATTTAATATCTACTGTAAGCCATCACTTCCATACATATACTTTATTATAAATATGTAATATTATTCGTATTCTATTTCCACTTGAACTGTATATTCTTTCTATATGTCAAAGTTACCTTCGAGTAAACTTTCCAACTTTCTTACGTCATTTTCCTATATATGATCTGACTCTAGGTGTTTGCTCTGAAAATCTTCACATGTCAAAGCTTCACCTCCTTAGAAATAACTTGAATTTTGTTAGGGTTATTAAATAGATTTTTTATATACGATGAATTTATGATTTATTGATTCTTTATAATGAAACGCGTTTTATATATCAGCAGGAATCAATGGGTGTCGGCCACTGAAACATTTAGATCTCAGCACGAGGAATGGAATCAACTTCGCCAGATATTACAGTTGAAATCGTTTGAAATGGGTTGACAACAACCCACACGACGAGATAATTATTTCTACTATCATTGAGAAATGAGAAGATCAGCATATAAATGTGGCAATGTGGCATCTGGGTTAGATGATATTTACATACATGAGAGTGAGGCTGAGAATCTCATTAAGGGCAAAATTGAGAACACGAAGCAATGAGGGACAATGACCTGAAATAAAATAGAGTCGCATCCGGTCAGGTCCTCTCCACCCCCGACCTACCCAGTGTTTATTTAAACTGCACCGAACCAGCATATCATCACTATTAACGCAGGTACCCCTCCACTTCATACACTAGGAAAGTCTGCCTTCGCTTTGTGAGTGAACGCTTGAGAATAAACCCACGTGAACCTGTTGGACGACGCTGCTTTGTATACAGCTACAGCTGATACTGCTGTCAGCTGTCTGCTCCGTCTGCTCTGCGCTCCGGCTGCGATCTAGATTCTACATGCCTAGCTATTCAGATATTCTAGATACCAGGAGCTTCTATGAAATGGAAGCTTGCCACTCGACGATCTTTACCGTGTCAATATTATCTTATTAACGAGAGAGACTTCCCAGAACCCGGGGGTGGGACGCAGGTCGGGCTCTTTAACCTTTTGATCTTCCTGATGACATGGCAACCAGTGCTAGAGCGTTTTGAGAAAGCGAAAAAAATGTAAGAAACATATAAATCACAATGGACCAGACAATGGTTCTTGTTGCCAGGTAGTCGTGGCAATCTCTCCTTCAAACAGATCTTTTCCATTCTAGAAATTACGGGCTTTCCAGCATTTAGATTTTTTATTGTGACTTAAAGTTCTTATACGAATTCCCTAGCTTTAGCTTTACGAGCTTGTTAAATTGTATGCTTTCAAAAGTTATACTTTATAACTTTCTCTCCTGTCGGAAAAGCCTTTGCAGAGACGTGTAATTGTGGCGAGAACCTTTTTTTATATCGGTACTCTGATAGGTTTCTTTCTACGTCGATTATGAATTTTTTTGAAAAATGTCTATAATGAATGTATTAAATTTAAATGAAACTCAGTTCGAAACAATTGTAATTTGAAAGAAATTTTACTTTTGAAACATTCCAGTTAAACATTCAATTTTGCAAGCTTTAAAAAGTGGAAGGAATTTAAAGTTTGTGGTATTCGTTGCGTGAGTAAGTTACGCAAAAATTGATGAAATCGTTTCAACATGCACTGAGAATTTTAAGATCTTTCGACCTATTAAAATGTAACATTTTTTGTTTCTTGGTATGCATACTACGACTTAACAACAGTTTTTAATGATAAACTTTTCTTTAGTAACAAGAAATACTCTAAAGCTGTAGATTCACGCGCCTTTTTTTTTATGAAAACCTTATAATCGTACTTCTGTTTTTTGTGGCCTCAAGTAAACTCTCATGATCGCTAATTAAGTCACGTGTTTTCAGAGCGACGTACTCTTATGAATCATCCTTCCATTCACTTTGTTCCTCTGCTTTGTTTGGTTTAAATTCGATTTAAAGAGGAACATTCTATTTGAAATTTATCGAAAAATGCGGCTGTTGGCTGGGTTGTTAATTAAGCCGCGTTTCTGATGGTCGTAGCCCTCGCTATAATCCGAGAATGCTTCGACTCTATTTATAACGAAAGTGCAGAGTGCCAAAGATTGGATATATACTTTGCGATACGTGTCACTCGAATCAAATTAATGCAGCATTAACGCATTGACAGATACTTTTGAATATATATAAATATACATTCATCGAGTGCGAGAGCTATCTTTATTTAATATTCTTCGTATCAAGGTCGATGCTCTTCTGCCTCTGATCTTGCATAAAGAGATAGAAACAAAAAAAAAGGTGACGTCCTGGTTTGATATTCTATTTTTGATACGAATGTTTCTACAGATTGTTGACATTCTGTACATTAAATCAAGAAAAAAGATAAATTATTTTTTTATAATAATTATTATTGAAGTCGCATTTTTTGCATAATTTTTATGTATAACTTTCTAACTCGTTTTAGAAAAACCGTTAAAGCATAAACGTTACTTTTTACCGTATGAAGTAGGCTTAATTAACAACCCAGCCAACAGCCGCAATTTTCGATCATAATAATATTAAAATTCACATTTTCTTTTAATTCCCAGGGCGCGAAAATATTTTCTTAAATGGATTTCCTTTAAACTCTGTGAAAATGCTATCATGCCAGAGCAGATTTCAGTTTGAAAATTTGTAGACACTGTTTGAAAAAAATTGTAGTTTGATAAAATGTCTGGCATAAGAGCTGGTATATAAAAGGTGGAAATGCGTTTACTGGAGCGTTTAGGGTAGACATGATATCATTTGTGAAAGTAGTTTGTTTAACACGTGTGGACTTTTCTTTCTTGAAAATTGTTCACTTACTTATCAATACAAAAAAACCTACATTCGATTTTCTATTTCTTTAATTTTCGGAATGAATTTTTAACTTTGTATACATTTTTGAGAGTTGTTTTCATAAATATTGACTTTTTAACATGCATGTTTTCAACTTACATGATTGTAAATAGACAAATTATCATTATTATCATTTTATCAGTGCTTGAAGTTATTAATTTCCGTGTGCAGCTGATATGAAGATTATTTAATCCGATAAGATAAGAATAAAACCTTGTGAAAATTATTTACATTTATTCTGATATCATTTATGCAGAAAGCCTTTTATTAATATATCAATGCTTTTTATATGCCAGTTTTTGTTTTGTAAACTAAAATCATTCAAATTACAAATAACATTTCACAACTAATATTATGAACTGAAAGTACGTCAGACCATATTTTCTACAGTGTCGCAATAAGATATAAGTCAAGTTCACCAATCCAAGAAGCCTATCGAGTTATTTTGGTTTTAGTGCCTTGGGAAATAATCTTTACATAATTTGACAAATATTTATCTCATATACAAGGAATGACTTGTACAGAAGTAAAATTATTTACTAAAACACAACAATAATTATCAGATAAGGAAATAGTCTATATAAAAAGATATTGCGAAGTTTTGTTCGGCAATTTAATCTTTCGAATGTCAAACTTGAAGAATTCGAAACGTTATTTTTATTTGATTTTCACGGTCAAGCGTCGCAGCAGTACAATGAGCCGATGAATATGTTCATGCTTTTTGTATGCAGATTGAATTCTTTGATATACAACTCTTAAACCCGCAGAGCGCTTCAAAAAAAAAAAAGAAAAAATTCTACGCTTAATATGTCTAGACCAGTCTAGACTTAATGCTCGTGAGGAAATTTTAAATATTTCCTGCCCTTGACTTCTATAAAGAAAAAAAATCTATTCATAAATCTATAGAAATTTTCTGTTGATGAATGTTCTTTTTAAAATTCCAAATGAATCGCAGTTAAAAAAAACGAAAGATTTCAAAGTTATCTCGAATAACGAAAACAAATGTATATAAAACTTTCGAGAGGAACTTCAGAAGTATTAGTACAATTCTGGATAACCTTGATGCAAATGCGTTGTGTGACGAGTATCTCCGCTTATTTTCTAATCGCATTAGAACGCTTTGTATCTTTCCACATTTTCATCTCCCAAGGAAACATTTCACATTGAGTAAAAAAATTTTGTTATTCTAAATCAATATTGTTATCCACTTCTCATTCTTCCATCACGTTGAAACTTTTTCCTTCCATAATTATCTGTTCTAGCTTAAAGTCTTGATAAAATATATCTGAAAAGACATAGAAAGCTAAGTAATTTTAGAATGACAATTTCCATTGAGTCACCAAATTTCCCCTAAAGACATTTCTATTCTTTCCCTTCTAAAAATATAACAGTTCGAGGAACTTTAATGAAACTTCTTAATCACAAAATCAATACAGGAAGTATTGGGAGCTTTTTTATCCAGACGCGATCTCAATTCGTTACCTTTTATTTGTCTTGGGGTGGAAACGAGGGTGGAAATCCCACAGTGTTTCCTGGGAAATTTGGCGGTAGGGGTAGAGAATTGAACCCATGAACTCGGCTCTGGTTCAAAGATCCCTAAAATCGATGGTGCTTCTTCCCCGAATATTCTTCCGCCCACGAAAAAATATTTTACACAGACAGTGTGTATAGTATTATAGATATTTTCTTTGACTTCAGTTTTTTATTCGGTTTTATTTGTCTATTTTCTAATTCGTAAGAGAAAACATCTAGTTCATCTATGCTGTGGTTATCTGGCACGTTTTACTCTTTTATTCAGTGTCTTTGTGGAACCTCGCTCAATTCTTTCTAGTTAGCCTGAAAAGGAGAGAAGCAGTAGATACCGGCTATATTTCCTGAACGTGCTTATACATTTAGAGAGGAGATACCCTTCTCGCAATGAATAAGGCACAATGAAGACCTTGTCTTTCTTCATTTGAACAGGTGTCGACACGTGTTATTACAATCTAAACTGCATGAATGACAGATTATTGCGCTTCAGATTGAAATCCCTGTCTGTTTGATCATGATATATATGTATCAACTCATCAAGGTACGACGTAATACTATCACAAGAAAGATTCACCGTTTCCTTTGTTTTGCATTGAACAATGGACACTCCACGGTCTATATCTAAACCGGAGTTACATTTTTAAGCCTTTCACTTCCGATTAACTTTTTATCAGCAGAAAGTCTTGTCTCAAGGCCTCACAACATTATCTTTCTTCAATATACAAATATATTATATCCTCTTCAAGATATTAAAAGCTAACTCTTGAAATTCAACAATATTTGAAGAACATTCAAGAATATTTGAATGTATGCATTATCTCTTTCTTTGGGGCTGAAGAAGTGGTGCAAATTTGCACCGTTCCTGTTTTATCTTCCCTTGATTCTTAAAAGTTTCAACAAAGATGATTAAGCAGAACCTAATCTGAGAAATTGGATTTAGCTTGATACCAAGCAAGAAATATTTTAAATACATTAGTAAAATGTTAATTAAATTACAGGTGTCCCCGAACCGGCGCTGTCTGAACCAGCGCAATAGCTGATCGGAGTACGAAGCGGCGGTGAACGGGGCCACAACTGCACCAACACCCCGCGAAGAATACAAAGGCAATCTTGTTCTACTGGTTACCAGGAAGCTTAATTAAATTTACTGAACAACCTCAGTGGCTAGCGAGGAGAAGAAAGAGGGCAAAGCGTTTAGCTTATCTGGATAAGCCATCATGGTCAAAACTTTTCAAGCGTACCTGCCCTCCTGCCACCGCACTTACTCGTGTATTCACTGCCGTGCTCACCTAGCCAACCACGACGAACTCATCTCCAAGGTGACTTAAACAAATACGAGCCATAAACAAAATAAGTGCCTTTACTCCTTGAGTTATTTTTTTAAATCATTCATTCCTATTTTCTTTGTTTCAGTCCTTCCAAGGCAGTCAAGGACGTGCCTACCTCTTTAATTCCGTGTAAGTACCGAAATTTGAACCAGAAGAAGTTCAGGACGCCATTGCCAAAAGCGCTGCAATCACGTGTAATTAATTGCATTTTTTAAAATGAAAAATAGATAAAATTCAACTGGATTTTTAACAGGGTGAACGTGGGTTGCGGTCCTGCTGAGGAACGAGTTTTACTGACTGGTCTCCATGCTGTCGCCGACATATATTGTGAATGCTGCAAGACCACTCTAGGGTGGAAATACGTAAGAATTCCAAGATCTGCTTTAGTTAATTATTATTTAATCTAAGAATAAGGATTTAATTTAAAAAAAAATGATTATACTTACAGGAGCACGCATTTGAGTCGAGTCAGAAATACAAAGAAGGCAAGTTTATCATAGAACTTGCTCACATGATCAAGGAAAATGGATGGGAATGAACCAATAATGGGGATCTGATCCCCTTTTTCCTATCTGCACCTCAAACCATTACCCAGAAATGCCTACGATCATGTAATTGTCCCCCTCCCCCTCTGTCAAACCACCAACGAAAGTCTGTGATTTCATTTTGTGATTTATAATCTTAGTAATGTTTGTGTTTTGGATACATTTTGAAACCGATTTCTGTTTCTCCGATCGATCCAACTAAGCTACGATAGCGGCCGTCCGCACACTGCGGAAGAGTCACCGAGTATTGTACAAAAATTATTTTTCAAAAGATAACAAAAGAGGAAAAGAAGAAAAGAATTTGATAGAATAAGACGAAGACGTATATAGAAAGATGGTGAACATGATGACGAAGGTGCCATGGTGGGGATAAAAAACCGATTTTGCTCGCCCATACGAGCTCTGGGGTGCCTCCATGATTTTAATTTTTTATCAGCGTGCAATCCTACGATAAATGTTAAAAATTCTAGTGCGGGGCACCCCGAATATACGACTTTACATGTTATTCAACGGAGCAGCACAAGTGCCACAGACTTTTTTGGACTGACTGCCTGTCTGCCGCGTCTATCATTGGAATTTCACTGCCGATATTCCTAATATTAATTGAAGTTGCATCGTGTCTAGACGGTGTAACGATATAGACTTAGTTTAGCCTACATTACAGCGTAATAAAACCTGTACTATAATATTTTAAGATTCGTATAGAACGTTAAGCTAACTAGGTCTAAGGAACAAGAAAGGAGAGAGAGCAGGTACGGGAAAGGTCTGGATTATGTGCGAATGTGAGAGAATTTGTTGGAGCGTGTGTTCGTTTTTATTTTACGTTCACTATGTCTGCTAAACTGTCTGATTGTCTGCCAGTTGCCACTAATCATAATAGTTGTGTCGTTCAGCCTAACGTTAACGTTTTATCGTCATCTTAACGTTTTTCGTCGGTTCTGCAGGGTGTCACGTGACTGAGTCTTGTCATCCAGCCATTAGAATATAATGCCTGTCCACGCACCACATTCACAAATTAATGGCAATTGCTCACGACCTCTTATCTCGATCTCATTTGTACATATTGAAGGAGATTCTCTTTTCCATGACTTTTCTCCACCGTTTGCCAATAGAGTTCTAAAGAAATAGTATTGATAAACTGACTGGACGAGAATTAGAAGAATTTACGAGCGAATAGAAATTGAACTTGCGCAGAAAATTGCGAGCTATCGATTCATCGTTAGTTTCGAGATTCACAAATTTTTAAAATTCGAAAAATTAAATTTTACAATAGAACTTTAGAACTCTAGTTCTCACGAGACACTGTGATTTGAGAAACTTCCAATAGTTAATTATTAGCCATCGTTAGTAAAGAAAAGCAAATATTACGTCAAAAATTTCGGTTTGTTAAAGAGAAAAATCGGAATATTTGAATCTCCCTGTTTTCTTAACTTTTAAGACTCTAGTCTCATCTGATAAAAAGAAGATAAAAGATAAAAGACCCTATGTTGTGCAAAATTAAAAGGAAAAGTTAAGAGATTGATCAAGATTACCAGCTTATATTGTCATCGATTTTTATACTCTGAATTAAAATACTTAAAACTCCCATTTCAATTTTGGATACTGAATAGATGTGAATTATGCACTGGTCCACTTCTTTACTCATTGATGTCCGGAATTATTTTTCACCTCGTTTTTCACTCTAGTACACTAAAGTAATACATAAAAGTGAAATTTATCTTTGTTTACGCGATTCGTCGCAGTATTATAAGGACGGAAGTTTTATGCAGATTCAAATATTAATATGTAAACGAAATTATATTATAGTCCGAAAGAACCTTTGTTAGATAGATAAATGAATTAATCATTGTTTTTTTATATTGCGTTGGTTAAGATTAAGACCTTTCGACAAAATTGTGAAGTACATAATAAGTTTTCGATTTCATAATTCTGATACTATTTTATTGATTTGATGTTGAGAATGAAAATCATTTCGTTCTGAGGTAAATTTTTGTTTCTTCCGTAGATGAAGTGGAACTGTGAAAGAAGAAGGTCTTATGTATTTGAGGATGATAGTTGATGTTGCACAATTTTGAGAATATGCGTACATAACACCAAATGCGTTTGTGCGATTTTAAATGAAAGGAAAATAGTATGAATGAACGTGCCGGCCTAATCCTTGCGCTGTCTGTCAAAGAGTACTTTTTATATTAATGTGCTGATCTATCTACATCTACATCCATTTACATCTCACTTGGTCCAATCATTTCTCAATCATCTTGACGTTCATCTTATCCATACATCAACATTTCTCTGATTATCATTAACATTATCATGATCATTAATTATCAACGTTCGCGAACGTCGTCACACGATTTTGCTTTGTAAAATATGTTCGTAATAAAACCATTACTCGAAAGGGTCTATGCTTAATTGTGTTAGAAGTATTTTTTCTCTATGGAAATAAAGCGAGATCATTTTATTTTTTGTGATGTGTTTATAATATAGTAAGAGATAAGTTTAGTAATAGGGTCCTTTAATATTTAAAATGTTATGCACTGTACGCATAATTGTATTTAAAAATTG
This sequence comes from Synergus japonicus, assembly GCA_900474275.1. Lineage (NCBI taxonomy): Eukaryota > Metazoa > Arthropoda > Insecta > Hymenoptera > Cynipidae > Synergus > Synergus japonicus. Next base: position 40,305 of record UCOH01011271.1, read on the forward strand.
ATTAATTCTACAGAGGGAATAAATTCCAAGTTTAATATTTGCTGAGTAAAACGAAGAAATCAAATTTTTATATTAGAACTTGGCTTAAGAGCCCAAGTGTTAAGCATTAAATATTATCTTTAAAATTATTTCACATTTTGGATACATCGCAAGATAAAATTAAAAAATTTGAAATTCGCGTTTGCCCCCTAACGAAAAATTTCGTTGTTACGCCCTTGGAAAATACAACTTCTCAAGTTAAGGAATGTTCGCGCGGTTAGTACTTGGATGGGTGACCACTTTGAAAACACAGTTCTCAAGTTAAGCAATGTTTTGCGCGGTCAGTACTCGGATGGGTGACCGCTTTGAAAATACAATGTACTGCGCATGCGTGGCATTCGGTATTTGATTGTTTGCTATTCGCGCGTAATTTGAAATGCATACTATTTTTTAGCATTTCAAATTGCGCGCGAATAGTAATCAATCAGGTACCGAGTGCGACGCATGCGCAGTAAAGTACGGGGCTCGAGTTAAGGCCATTGACAAATTTCAAAATGGAGAAATGGGAGAAATAACTATATTTTGCAAATTTCTTACACTAGTTAAATGAATGGTATATATAAAAATTACAATATAAAATTAAAACTATTAATAAACGTTATAAGACGCACAAGATGTCAATAAAAATTTGCAAGTATCGGTAGGTGAGTAAAAGTTTTTAGTAAACAAAGTAGCTATAACCTCTTGTATACATTTTTCAGTATAATTTTCTACTATAAATCTCAAATATATGAAAGGATTAGTAATTTAAACATTTAGAAGATTGATTTTATAATTTATAACAATAAATATATTCCTTATTTTAGCAGATAGAGGTCGAGAGATTGAGAATTTAAGACAACATGTTGTTCGAGGGGTTTATAAATAGTTGGGCACTGCAATTCATCTGGCTTTTAGACCTAAAAAACTTGTTTGCCTTTTTCTCTAAATTTAAAATAGATGCAACGATTAATGAGGTGAAAAAAGAAGATGATTTTTTCCTCGGACACACCATATTGATGTGGTCAGTTTTGTATTTGATTTATGAGAAGTGGCTTCATGTAAGTGTGTTTTTTTAAAATTAAATCAAGGCATTTCGTACGGAAATTTCCGTGCGAATTTTTTATCTTCAAGTATCATTTTGCAATTTTACAGCTTTAATTTTTATTTCGTTATTTAAAGAAAGATTCTTAAAAGTTTGAAGCTCCCACACATTTGATTATACAGTGCAAATTTGAAATTACTACCGCGATTTAGTGACGTAAAATTTGAATAAAAACAGAATTAATATTGGTAGAATATAATTGTGGAGTAAATTTATATTTTTGAACAGTTAATACTTCGCCGCAAATACTTTTCTCTGATACAGAGAAACCGAATCGTCAGTACAATATGGGACAGTATATTTTGTATCTGTACGATAAATTATCTTCTCTACATTTTTTTCATATCTTCCGAAAATTCTGTACTGCCAAACCTGATGAAATTTAGTTTTATATTATGCAAGAGTTTTTACATTCATCATGCAGGAGTTAATATTTTTATTCATGGATTGTGGATGAAAGGATGGAGCGATTTATTATTTTCCTTTTTTGCGTTCAATCGTTATTGGCAAAGGTAATTTGTTTTCCTGATTTCACTCAATTTTAATTGGAAAATCATTTACGATTATGTTGGCTTTGAGCAATAAATTATTATCTTCAATTGGAAAAGAATAGCTATTGATAATATCTGAGATAATATTAAGCAAATTAAATTTTTTTCAGATCATCGCTTGTTTTTCTCCTTTTAAAAGTAATTGACACAACTATTTTAGTCCTATGTCGCCTTCTTTTCTGCTTTTGGAATACGCAGATAAACAAAAAATTTACGAACATTTTGTTCATATTTAATTGTTTTACATGGTCAGTATTTATTAATCTGTCAATGTGTTAAAATAAGATGAAAAATCTCTCTTTGATGTCTCAAAAATATAAGAAATTATTTTCAGGAGTTATATTTATCTGTTTTGTGTACCTGAATATGTATTATGGGGAAGCAGTAGTAAAAATCTTTTAGAGAATTCTTATAAGTGGATGTGGTTCATTTCTGAATGTTTGAATTCGGTGAGAAATAATGAATTACATTAAAAAATGAAATGTCAGTTCAATGATTTAAGAGTTTTTAAGTATTCTCTTTTCTAAAGATTATTTTATATTTCAGATATGGTTGAGTCTATTCTGCAGACTTGAAATCCACCTTTTTCCTCCACCATCACAAGATGCTATTGAGTTTGTAAATAGGTTAAAAAACCAAAAAGCTTCTTTACAAAAGTAACTTTAATTCCAGATTATTTTACCCATTATTAAAATTTAACATGAATCCTAATTTAGAAACTAATTTTTCAGAAAACCTAGTACACAGAATGCGAAGAAAGCTGAGCTTTTAAAAACTGTAACTTGTAAGTATGTCTATATATTAAATATATAAAAGCGTGCGTTCTATACTAATTAGAAATTGATTTGTATTATTAATTTTAGGTATGATGGCGATGAAGAAAAAAGTGCAAAAAATGCGAAAAGCCAAAGAGGCAAAAATAAATCTTGAAATCGTATCTGAAGAAAAAAACGAGGAAGCTAATTCTGATAAAGACACAAAAAAGAAAGAGATTATGCAAAATTTAATATGTAAGTATTTATTTTTTTTAAGATGTTTCTTATTAACTCGTATTGTACAAATTGTAATAATTGTTATTCAAGGTGCAATGGTAGAGAGAAGGGAAATACGGAAGATAAGAAGAGATAAAAGAAACAATCTTGAAGAAGCTGTGAGTGATAAAGAAAATAGGGAGACTGATTTTGAAACCGATGAGGCAGAAGAAGAATCTGATAAAAATGTAGAAAAAGGTTCTAATATTAAAATGGAAGAAACGAGTGTCTGATAGATAAAAATTATCCAGTACCTATAAACAAAATATATCTTTGCATGCAATGACCTTTTTATGCATCTACATCACTTTTCAACGAACACAAAAAAGACTTGAAAATTTTTAGAGAGTTATTAAAATAAAAGTATTTATTGAAATATGGTCTTTTATTTACTTTACGAGACCGAACGCGCGCTTTTCCGCGCGGGTTGACTTTATTTTATTTTAAAATTATTTCACATTTTGGATAAATCGCAAGTTAAAATTTTAAAATTTGAAATTTGCGTTTGCCCCCCCCCCACGAAAAATTTAGTTGCTACGCCCCTGGAAAACACAACTTCTAAAGTTAAGCAATCTTTCACGCGGTTAGTACTCGGATGGGTGACCGCTTTGAAAATACAAGTTCTCAAGTTAAGCAAAGTTCGCGCGGTTAGTACTTGGATGGGTGACCGCTTTGAAAACACAAGTTTTCAAGTTAAGCAATCATTCGCGCGGTTAGTACTCGGATGGGTGACCGCTTTAATGAAAAGCTCCTGCGTAAGAGCAACCCATCAGACTTCCGTGCAACGAACAATGGTCCCAACAGGAGCCTGTACTCTACTGCGCATGCGTCGCACTCGGCACCTGATTGGTTGCTGTTCGCGCGAAATTTGAAATACTAAACAATATTATGCATTTCAAATTTCTCGCGAATAACAACCAATCAAATACCGAGTGCGACGCATGCGCAGTAGAGTACGGGCTCCTGTTGGGACCATTGTTCGTTGCACGGAAGTCTGATGGGTTGCTCTTACGCAGGAGCTTTTTCATTAAAGCGGTCACCCATCCGAGTACTAACCGCGCGAACATTGCTTAACTTGAGAACTTGTGTTTTCAAAGCGGTCACCCATCCAAGTACTAACCGCGCGAAAATTGCTTAACTTGAGAACTTGTATTTTCAAAGCGGTCACCCATCCGAGTACTAACCGCGCGAAAGATTGCTTAACTTTAGAAGTTGTATTTTCCAGGGCCGTGTGCAAGGGGGGGTTTTGGGGGTTCAACCCCACCCCCATAGAAAAATTAAAAATAAGTTTTTATTTTACATCGAAGACCACCCGAAACATTGCTTAACTTGAGAACTTGTGTTTTCAAATATTTATTTATAATTTTCGTTGGCTAAAATAATAAAATAATAAAATAATAGCAGAATATTTATACTATTTTAATATTTTTGCATCTTGGAAATAAATTATTTAATTAAATTTTAATTCATGATAATGCCAACTTACCTTGACTTTTTTTCCTTTTTCATCTCTTATTCTTTCTGGATCCACGCCTATGAGAAAAGAAGAGTAAAGAAAATAATTATTTTTCATAAAGGGAAAATCGTAGTTATATTTTTTTTTGGTCGTGGCTAATCGTCCAGCATTTTAGGATGAATAGCAAGATCTTGTAAATTTAATTGACTGAATTAATTTTTCCATCCCAGTTATGCTATTCGCCGGAAAAAGCTGGACGAATAGACACTCCGCTCTTTTTGTTTTTTTTTTTTTACAAAAATCAAGTTTATTCGTCATTTTTATAGATATACACCTGTTATGTAGAAAGTTTCATCATCGTTTTACAGTATTATAATTTAATGGAACATCTCGCCGATTGTTTCTCTAAAATCTATGACTCATTCAAAAGACACGACAATGGGCTAGATGTCCCAATAACGTTTTATTAATCGTGAGGCATATTTTATCAGGGCGGGTATTTAGAAACTAGTTTATAACATTATTTCTGTTAATTACCATTTTAACTTCAAACATTTAAGTACGGTAATAATACGCGAATCTGTTCGTTGAATGCCACTTTCGGGCACAATGTGGGCTCGTTGCGTTGGAATTAAAAGTACATTATCAAAAAAAATTCTTCAAACGAAAAAGTACAGGAGTTTTGTGGATCATCAATTTTCATTTGTTCCTATAAATAAATTTTAAACCTCCGGGAATTTTTTGCAAAGGTGTTATTGTCCCAAAATAATGGATCTAATCTGCAACGAGCTGTTCTCATATTTAAAAAAAGTTGTTGCTTATGGCAGTAAATATAATTCAGGCTCTTCGTTTCAATTTTCGAATGAAATAGCGAACTTTTTCATTTTATTTATAAGGAGAAAACTAAGAGCCTGATTAACAATATGAGCGGATTACCCTATTGTGGAACTTTGAGCAAAAAAATTATATCGGTCATGTGATGAAGCAATGTAGCAATGTCGGTGCTGTGTTTACAAGATGATTATTAAGAAAAATATAACAATTTAATAGTCCTTTTGCAATATTGAATTTAAAATAAGAGCACTAACAAAATCTTTATAATTTTTAGTATTTAATATTTTAATAAATGGTATGAATATAATATATAATATGAATATAATAATATATATTTAGGTAATGTTAAAGCATTGGGCCATTTCCGCATTATTTGTACTTTGTGAAAAATAATTCGAATTTGTTAACATAGGAAGAAAGTGTTGTGTCGATTCGTTTTTTTCTGTCGATTTCTAGAGATACTTTTCTACGAGCAATGACCCTGGTGGAAAAAATTTTACAAGAAACGACAAAATACTTCATTTTTTGTTTTTAAAAACCAGAGAAGGGTAAAAAATATTACCTTTTCCACAAGAAACTATAAAAATTAAGAACAAATGATAAAATATGGAAGTTTATAAATATTTGTCTATTTCTAGGATAAAATACGGCTAGAAATTTGTAATTTATAGCTAAATTGTACTTTGCATTAGAATTTCAGATTTTTTTAGAAGAAAATGGAATTTTCTACAGAAATTAACTATTGTAGAAATGTTGTTGTTTCTTGTAATAATGTTTTCGACCAGAACGATTTCCACTAGGTAACAATAATTATATTAACTTTAGGGTAAAGTTATATATTTTCTATGTAGACCCACTTTATGGAAATCACTGCTTGATGCACGATACAAATTAAGGTGGTTCAAAATTATTCAAAACGTACTGTAAAAGGCTTGCAAGTTAATTAGCAAGAAAATAATGGCTTTTAAAAAAATGAGCCCAAAAAAACGATCGCTACTATCTCTGCCATTTTTCAAATTTCCAAGAGGGAAAATTCTTATCAATTTTGTAGAAATGTAAATATGTATTTCTTTGTTTGAACCACCTTAAGGCTAATGATAATGTGCGATTATATAAATGAAAATAATTTCTATATAATTTATTAATTTATAATATTTACTTCTTTTTTAAATATGAAGGCGACTGAGACCTGTGATGACTCTATTGGTCGAATCTTTTGAAAAGCACTTCTAAAGAAGTGAATTCTACCCTTATACTAGTTTTGCGATAACGAAATAAAAATGCGAGTAATGAATAAATTAATAAGTCGAGTAGAATTAACGGACTTTTAACACGGACGTTGAGTTAGATATGTTAGGACATGCGTGTGGTAGTGACATGATAACACATCCTGAGCTTAAATTAGTTATCCTATTTTTCACATACAATTTTATAATTATTATTAGCGTTGTTCAATTTTATCCTGCAGCACTTGTTTCATGTTTCTTCAATGACGACAATGGCTTTAATCAAAAGAAAAGGTTTCTATAAAGGTGGTTCAGCCAAGTGTTTCTTCTTTATAAATCGCTTTGTATATTTGCACAAGTACTTGTATCTTGTATCCTTACGTCTTAGATATTAATTATAAAAAATATTGTGACATTTTTCAAATTCTTTCTCTTCTCTCTGCTTTCGACTTTTAAAGTCGCATTCGTGGTGATGCTTCGAAAATATATCGTCATCCAAATTCGTTATTTCGTTTCACAATATACCAAGCCTACGGAGAACAGACTTTCCAAATTTGAGATCAATTACAATTTAGAAATTACAATTTATAATACCAATTTAGTTAGAGAACAAATGTCCAGAGTGTAAGTGTAAGTCTCTAGGTCTTAAAATTTCTTTAGATAGTAACTAAGTTTAAGATAGAATGGTAAATAATTCTTGTCTTCGTTCATTTTTGTCGATCTGGAAAAGATTGCTTAATTTCATAAATTAATATGAGAAAATGGTGGAAATGATGGCAATTATAATATAATGAAAGCTTTAGAAAATTCTAGTCGACGAAATGAAACATGGCAGGGTGGTTAAGCTCTCGTACATGAAAAATGTAGCGACGATCTTCCCTGAAACGGCGAAGTGCAATGATTAAGGCCCTTATAAAACTGCGCTCCTAACATTTATCAACACCTTTATAAAATTCCTTTCTCGGTTTAATACACAAAGTTACGTCGGTTTTAGTACATAAATCGAGTCGATTTAATTTAAATACACAAATTTAATCGAGTCGTAGATACACTCACAAAATATTTTGCCATGATATTCTTGTCGTGTGGGTATCGATTGTTATATATAATTTTTAATATAATATAATGTAATATAATAATATCATTGTATATTATTTATATTAGGTAACTATCACTGTGCTTATTTCTGTAACACGTAATAATTGTTTCCTTACGTAATTTCACGTACGTGCGTACCCTTCATTTCGTTATTATTAAAATTACAAAATAATACGCTTTACAATCGCTCCAAATCATTTTACTGACAATCAATTACGTACCAACTACAACGAACGTAATTATAGATAATTATAACAAATTTTTAATAAGTTCTTCTCGGATTTATAATTAAATTCAAATCAGTTTGATGTTGGCACGCAAATAATCGCATTTTTCTACCAGGACGATCTATAGAAAAGTGATTTTTTAAGTTTTCAATCTTTCTATCAGGGCTAGCGAAGGATAATTTTTTCTTATTTATTTTTAAAAATCTATAAAAATAACAGTAAATTTGTGAGTTTTGAAGGATTAATTTTAAAACCATTCTTTGAGAGGGACACTTTTAGTCGCTTTTGTCTCCTTTTAAAGAGATTTTTCCCTTTTTTGATTACTTTCCTTCTTTCTGATTTTTCACATCTAATTTAATTTAATTAAAGTAGGATTTCCAATTCAAAATTATACCAAATGTTTCCAGAAGGAATAATAAGACTATAAACTTTGAAAAATTAAACTTCCCAAGCCCTGATCACCATGCGGGTTTTATAACGCGAATAATTTGCTCGAAAGTATTCTAAAGGAAATATAATACTGATCATTCAGTCGTAATTTTCAAGGCTTGTAAAAAGTATAATAAATACTTGTCAATAGTCCGATTTACAAAATTGGAAACTAGGAAGCCTCGAAATTTAAAAGATGGAAGAATCGTAAAATCTATAATATTTTGAACAGAGATTAAAAATATTATTTTTAATGGTGATTTGAAACATAATGGAGGAGGAAGACTGAAAAGTACTAGAATACAATACGCCATAACAATTTCTTCCACGCATGCTCTCATTAAAAGTTATAATAAATATCCACATTAGTCGTAGTGGTAATGGAACAAATGTTATTTATGAATAATGTCTTATACAAACATATATGAGCAATAAAAGTAGAGCCTGCTTCTTTCAGCTTGGCTCGGCCTGCCTCGTGTCGATGCAGATATTTAGAATTTCATTGTATGAGAGACTTTGTTCTTAGTGAAAATATGGCCCCTTTGTTACAGGCTCGATGTTGCTTCGAAAACAAATTCAGTTTCTTCCTGAGTCTGCAACAGGCATCATCTTTGATTTCCAACTCTGCATACCTCAATTTCAAATTTCTTCTCAAAAATTAATTTTTATCTGAAAGAAGACAATAGAAAATACATTAGGGGTGTCGAAAACCAGTTAAATATTGAGAAAGTGAAGTAGATCCTCTTAAATTTGTTAAAAACCTTGTGTGACAACCTAGTCTACCTAAAGAATTGAATTTAGAATTGAGAATAGTTAAATTTGAACTTTTGAAAAAAGTGGTATGCAGAGTTTAAAAAAAGCTTGAATAATAATGAGCTCTCTGGATAAAATTATGGTATGTAACAGCTTCGATAGCATAAACTTTTCTTAGTACGATACTGGGACAAAATCTGAAGCAATCGAGAAAAAATACCATAAGTTTGTTACAAATTTTCGATTGCTCGAGATGCGAATTTTTCTTAATTTCTAGAGTTCTCCTTTACTAGTTTGCATTACAATTGCTTATCCTGTTTTTCAGAAAGAAGATTCTTAGGCCAGTTGTGAATTTATTTAGCCCGGGCAATTTTCTGAGTTGGATGAACATTGAACAGGAGAACCAATCTTGGGCAGACAGTTCTATTGTTTTGCGATGAGTAATATTATAATAATATTGAAATATTATTATAATAGTAATAATGCTGTGTTTCGAGGAGACTATAAAGCACTGAGTGCCTCTCATAGTGTTGGAACAATGTATGGTTTGGCAGTGGTAGAGGCTATTTCGGAAAGTTTAACGTCGATGGGAATGCGATCATCGTACAACGTAGGGGCCTGCAGAATAATTCCTGCTGTTCCAACGACCACGGCTAGAGTGAAGATCCACAAGAATAATCTGTCTAGCACCATCGCTACATATTTCCAATCTTCTTTGACCTGAAGACAAAAAACGAATTTATTTTTTTACTTTATCTTCAAATTCTTGGAATTAAGTACACCTACTGTACACCTACTCATTTTTTAAATAGAATTATAAGTAGAGAGCGAAATAATCTGTAATTTTAATACTTTATGAGTATTTGATTACGTACTCTGGTGGATTCTTCTTCTCTCTTTGTGTGATCGGCAATAAAGCGAATGCCTTCGATGGCTTTATAAAGTTCTGGGCAGTGATGCCAATGGTGCAGGGATTTACAAAGAGCGTCCACACTTTCCTCCGTGGGCAAATCCTGGGGTGGAGGAGCTGAAGTACTTGTTGGAGTCCCATGAATACGGCAGGAACTTCCTAAATTGACTCCTTCCATCTCCCTAATAAAATTTAAGAATAAGAATTTCGTGTAAAAATTGAAGGACAAAAAATGTATTAAAAATATAGAAACCTAGGATGCAGTTCGTCCCGAGAATCGATGCTTGGGAAGAGAACTGAGGACTCTACAAGTTCGGAAGTCGAAGGATCTACAAAAATGGCAGGATCTCGAAGTTCCAGCCCATTGCAGGTCCTTACCATAAGTCTATGATTTTGATGACCAGTCAAACTTCGTTTATCTATTTGGTACTGCGGCCTAAAATGTTAAAAAGTCCCCTTTTACTTCCTCGATTCGAGCGAAAAGTTAACAATTCGATATCAAAAAATAACTTTGCCCCTGTTTTCTGCATTGGTGTTTTCATTTCTGGTTCTGAATTTTCGTACCGTAAAAGTGATCATACATATTGAAAAAGATTAAATAACAGATTAAATTCCTTTGCGTTTAAATCTGAATATTTTTGTTATCATAAAAAGCTAAATGCAAGAAAGATGAAAGCAGAGTCCAACTTTTTTTATTGTGGTTGAAAATTGTTATAGAGTCAGTTAGTATTCAAGGAGAACCGCTCTAAGTATATAATAGGCGATTTTTCGTTCGTTTTATCTTTAAAAGTGAAGGCTTGAAAGGAAATCCCCCTAGGCAGCGTTTTCTTTGACTGCTCTCGTGATCCTTCTCTTTTCTGCAGTTTTTATTACCTGCGCATTACCAGTAACCGGGGTAGGATGTGAATAAAAACGCGACGGACCCATGGTGCCATTACGTGTGTTTGTGGCGACCGGAAGTGTACGTTGAGGACCACCACAGTCACACATATGCTGAAAAATATCTTTGTGTCAATAAAAGTCTTCTTCTTTGACTCTAATTAAATAAAATATAAATACATAGAAGAAAATTTTATAGAAAGTACCTGAATGTGTCGAGGATCATTGTGAAAAGGACGAACTTCCCAAGAAGAGGTACCACAAGTGAAGTAGGTGGAATGATTTCGGCGAGTAAGAGGAAGAACACAGTCAGAGAGAGCAGGATTGAAATGGAAAGGCTGACCTGAAATTTATAAATCAAGTGTTTTTTTAAATATTAATTCCTTTGAATGTTCTTGCAATGTCAGACTAAGAAGGATCTTCAAAAGAAGATAATTTACCAGAAAAAATCCAACACTTCACCTAATTTCATTAATTTCTATTACTGTTAGATCATTCGGGATTGAACACAATTTATTTAACATTTATTTAAGTGACTAAATTTATCCTTCCAGAAAAGGATGCAAATGGTATTTGTGTCAGAACTACAAAGTTTGAGAGAAGAGGCTATTGTGTAGAATAGATTAAGCAGGACAGCTGAAAATAGTATATCCGTAAGAATAAAGAGTCAGGCTTAAATTGAAACCAAAGGAAGAGAGTAATATATGTCTATACATATACTTATCAAGTTATAGGTACTTTTTTTTAGTTTCTACGACTTTTGACCTTCTCTAACATGAATTGGAACTTGACAAAAGATAAAACAATATACCTAACTGAATTATAAAGCGACCTGTGAGCACTCTGAATATCGGCTCGAGGTCGAGAGTTCGCGGAATAGAGGAGGTCGAGGGATGCAAAGTTATTGTGCTAAAAGTGCATGCAGCTGACGAAAAAGCACGGACTGCTCTTTGTTCAGGCCTTTCTGCTCTGTCTGTCGTTCTCATCTCATATAACCACCTTCTCAACCTTCGGTTTCACTCTTCTTACCAAATTAAAAAAAAACTCTCTAAATTCGATCTGTAGGAAAGCTTTTAAAATTGGAAACATTTAATCTTAAAAGTAACATTTAATTTAAATTTAATTATTAATTTTTAGTAAAGTTTAATTTTTAAATTAGAGAATAATTCACCCACCTTTTCGCCACTATCACTGGGAAGGTAAAACACCAACACCGTGAGAAAAGATATTCCCATACAAGGAATAATAAGATTGACAGTGTAGAATAGGGTTTTTCGTCTCATGGTAATGTTGAACGTGATATCGAGATAGGGCTCATCACAGCACGTATAAAACTTTTCATTCCTGAAAAAAAGAACAAGAATTTATGTCTACGAGAGAATCGCAAATAAGTATTGAATAAACACAAAACTCTCGACCTATTCTTCATTTTAAATGTTCCTGTCTATATATTAACTTTTAAGTAACTCGCATAATAGTAGGAACTTGTAGAATAGAAAAATTCAGAAAGTTCTTATGCTTACTTTGATTTATATGTAATTTACTTGGAACAATATCAATAAAAAATTAAATAAAGTTGCCTCAAATTATAGAACTGCCAGTAGTAATGTCTCGCATTAGTCAGACGCAAAGATTATTTGAGATATTGTTAATTTTTGCCTGAAATAAATAATATTTTTAGTAATTGAGGATTAAAATAAATTACCTTACGGCTGGAACCTCTAAAATGTCCCATTCGACGGAAGGATAAAATTCAGACAAGTCAACACCAATATCCACAACGTTGCTGCCTCGAATCTCATCGTTGTGCCTGAGGTCGACCTGGAATATAAAATGTCCTTTCTTCAAAGTACTATCGACAGGAGGTTGTGACTTTGCTTTTAAAACCAAAGAGAATTCAACCCTGGGTTTTATACGACAAATACAAAGTAAATCAAACAAATAAATGTAATAGAATAAAATACGTTATTCAGTCTTTGACCTAAAGGATTCCTTTGATTCCTTTTCATACTCAATTTCAGTAAACATTTTTTACATTCTCAACGTCGAATGAGAAGGTAATGGTTATGAGAAAAATGACATTCTGTTAAATATTTTTTTATAGGCCTTAATTTTACAAAACAATTATATAAATCGTGAAAAAAAATTAATAAGTGATTTGAAAGTTTGTACTGAATTAAGAATGAGGAATTAAATTCGCCGAGGACCATTAGTTTCAGATTTTGTTTTTGCTCCTGTAATAAGAAGCGATCGAAGAGCAATCTTCTCAATTGAAAAATATCCGGATTTTTATTAACTTCGTCGCTCGATAGCGGAGCAAAACGAAGCCACTTATGTTTCTCGATACGACGGCTTTTCCGCTGCCAAGAGCTAAACGAAGCACTTTTAGACTGCATCGCAGAGAGTTGCCTTTAAGCTTCATTGATGCCAAAAATTAGACTCTATTTGTAAATTTGATTAACTGAAATATTTCCTATTTCTAACATGGAGCTGCAAAGTCGCAAAGAGATGAAGTCCTGAAATCATCTTAATAAAATTAAGAGAAAACTTGTTTACTTTTCCCATGAAAGGAACGCCAACAGCGCGAATGATTGACATTTCAGGCTGTCTGCACGAGGGTAGTTTATACGACTGGATCTAACAAGCCCGAGGGAATCTTCACGATTTCTTTATTTCGCAACGAGATAACAGGCTGGAAAAACGAAACTGGAACGTCTATATAACAGAGGGACTATCAAGTGTATTACAGGTCGATACGACACGCTAGAAAATAATAATAAAAACGAAAAAAAAGGAAAAAGGCGTTAATGGGATCTGGGTTAAAGGCAAGGCACGTAATCGGTTTACGAGAAATGCCTGTACAACCTTGAAGATGATAGGAATGCAGAATTGGAATATCTCCCTTATTAGGGAAAAAAACCTTCACACGTAGGAAGTTCACTACGATGTATAGGAATTTCCTAAGGTGCTTCGATTCCCCATTATGCATTTTATGCCCACAGAATATCCATCCGATCCCATAAATGTCCATCCATTGCTATTTCTATTTTTAATCGAATTCCTGCAGTTTTTTACCTGGAATTCTCTTCAAGTTAATTATAAAGTGTATTTTTCAGATTACCTGAAAGCCATCGTACGTCCATGAGCCGAATTTCATGACGCATGTTTGCTCGTCGAAAGGAAAGTACTCGACGTCTATTTCACAGGAAGACTTGTAAATCGCCGGTGGTTTCCACTCGACTCTGCCCGTGGAATTTAAAGTTGCTTTTGTCGCCAGCGTCACCTCGAAATTACCATCGGCACTGGAAAAGGGATAATTAAAAATTGCAGAAGTTGTGAATCAGATTTTTGTAAACGAATTTTATGAACTTACTTGTTATATAAAACTATATCAGGTCTCCAAATATGATCGGAGGGCACATGTAGCATCTCCACTCCACCATACTCCTTGGGATCCCACTTGAGTTTGTAATCGTACCACGACTGAAACAAAATAAATTGATATTTATAAATATAATATACAATAATAACATATAATAATACTATAATAATAGATATTATACATATTTTTTTAGAAAAGAATAATATTTAGAAATGAACAAAGCAATCTTGAAATTTTGAAAAGCCTGAAACTTCAGTGAACAGGGTAGGCAAATTTTGCATTAGAGGAAACTTGTTTGTTCATGTTACTAGTGCATTTCGTATTTCAGGACGGAAAGTAGCTTTGTATATGCTTTTACGAGAAGCATAAGGTACAAGGAAATAATGTAGTGTCGCCAGGGTTGTCCAGCACTTTGGAACTACCCTCTAACTGTAACTCGAGCTCGTACCTCGACAGTTGTAACTCAAGTGTTCTAGAATTTCGCGGATTCTCCTGGAGGCATATTTCTCGACGAAATGCTGTTAGATATACAACAACTGGGAAAGGTCTATATTTTCGTGAGAACAAGGTGTTGTTTAATGCATTTTTGTAGCGAATAGAAAACTGAGATTCTTTACCAAGAGATGATGCATTAAAATAAATGATGAACTAAGAACATTTTATTTCAAATAAGGGAAGGAAAAGTTTTACCTTGAACTTATATAACAGCTACTTTAGTGTAATATATACTTAATGATAATAAAAGGTATTGCATGCAATATTTTACGTAAAGGAGGAATATTTCTTGAGCTTGAGCTTTAATATTTGATAGACCCGGAAAGTGCAAAGGGAATTCAGTCTTTAAAACTGAATTATGCTATTCTCGTTGCAGCTTTCTTTATAGTATCTACTTATATGAAAATTCTCTCTGTTATGTTGAAAATTCACTCACATGCGGGTGCTTCTATAATTCTCTTTGTTCCAAAAAAATCTAGCCTAATTTATCCATTTGCATTAACTTTAAGGGAATTTTTCCTTTAACCAAATTCTCATTCTTGTTCTCCTTTCAAAATCTTTGTAAAAATCTCATCTGTTTCAATTAAAATGCATCTTCTGAAAATTGCAGGCAAGATTTTTATAATTGAGTGCCTTCCATCTGAATTTATGGCGTTGAATGCAACGTGAAGAATTGATCAATATTGGAAGAGGCCCTGTCATAAAAACGACGAGTGAAGTTAACGATTTCCCAAGACAGAAAACGATACTGATATCTGATATTAATGAAAAGAGCTCGTAAAGTGCGTCGGAAGGGCAGACATAAAGGTTGGGAAAATAACTGTGGCTTTTTCTTTCAAGAATAATAATTTTCCTTATGAGAATAAGCAAGAAAATTCGTTATGATCTCTATAATAATCTTATTATTGTAATAAATTATTATATTTATTGCCCAAATAGGGTTTCATTTGTTAGATTTTTTTTTAATTTCTAAAAGGAGATCTATAATGAAAAAACTTTTGCGACATATTCCTCACTTTCTCCCTCGATTTCTCATTGTCTTAGACACTCTGTTATTTAACGAGAAATATCATACCTTTGGGTATTCTATTGTTATGACAATGTGAGGTACTATTATCCTCAGAGTGAGTCCTTGGCTGTAGCGAGTGTTTAAACATAAAACTCAGATGCAATTTACAGACGACCTGCATCTTTATAATAGATGCACTTAAAAGCTACTTAAAAATTTACTACTGCACCTTTAAAAGAATTATGTTCTTTGGAAAAACTTGTTTTCCTCCTGCAGAGTAATGTAAAATTAACTAATGAAGAATAACTGATGTTTATAATCTGTATTTTCTTATAGGTGAGAAATATATTTGAAAATGAACAAAAGCCATTATAGAAGTAATTTATAGAGAGAATTTTTTGGAGTCTTAATGAACCATTTGTTTTCCAGAGAGAAAAAGATTTAAAATAACACGATTGAAAGGTAGAATTCCGATTTAAAGTGTCCTTATAGTAAATGAAATCAGAGCAAGAGAATTGGATTTTTATCAAAACATTACGCGAGTGAAACAGTGTTTATCTTCCTATGTAACGTCTGATAGCTTTCAAGCTAGCTGGAGGCATATTTTTGCATTAAGGATATGATATTATCTACACACGCTCTCAATTTACTTTCATAAAAAGTTATCTAGACATTTAGTTAGATTAATGCAATTAATAGTAAAAAAAATACTGTTCTTAAATAAGCTTCATTAAAAATAACTATTTTTTTCTCATGGAGAGTTTGCAAATATATATGTATATTGTATATATAATTGAATAAACTGGATTGAATTTCTTCTCGGAATATTTTTCCAAGGAACATACGCACGTGTGCAGGAATGTGTGTAAGAATCCTGGAATTCAAATGCCAACCCAGCAACTTTTCTCCTCTGGCTCATGTACTCATAGATATATTTCACATAGTCAGGAATTCGTAGGTTATTTCGAAGTAGGTTGCACAGTTCACCGAAGCCTTTTTCTACATTTTGGTAAAGTACTCTTTGTTCCAAATATATGACTCCCCAATCTATTCCCAAAATTTCTTCATGCAAATGAACGAATTACAAAATTTTAATTCTTTACTTTGTAGAATAAGAAAATTCTGACCACTACATAGATTTTTAAATCCTTGTATAGTGTAAAGGGAACTTGAATAAAAATGATGAATCTGAGGAATGGAATTGAAGAGCGGAACTTTTTTTAATTTCCAAACACTTAATAAAGTTTCGTATAATACCTGATCGCGGAATCTGTTTTCTGCATCTTCTCTTTTTTTTTTGTTTGAAATTTCGCTCTCAGCACGAGATACTTTTTAGGTCAAATATAAAAGTGGAAGCCAACTGATTCAGTTGGAAATATTCTCGTTGAGAGAATTGTTCTCTTACTCATCCGCGTAAAGTGAAAGAGGAACATCGATTTCCCCATCGCGACGAGTTGCATTTTCAGAGATGCAACGAAACGCGACGATAAGCGACTCTTCAAAACGGATCATAACGAACAATGGGTACAAGCTTAGTCATGCCTGCTGAAAGAGACAAGTTGTCAAAAATACCAAAAGCACTTCTCTCTAGAGAGAAAAAAAATCATATTTTTAAAGGCTAGGTCGCAAACAGAGCTAATTTCAAAGTTGTATTTGTTTAAACATGTTTTCTAGCTGAAAATGAGAGATTATACTTCAGAATATTTTCCCTTTTTGTGCTCAATCTTCTCTGATTAATCACCATACTCTTTACATTGATTCTTTCCATTGATAGTTAACGTTTAAGTTTTTCCGATCATAAAAACACGGATTCTCAGAATCGTAAAAAAGAGAGGAAGTAGAAAAACTAACTGAAGGTTCAATCTAGTAAAGATTATATTATTGATCATCTATTGGGAAAGAATTATCGATAAGATCAATTTAAAAGCCCATCAAACTGATAAACTGTCTTTTTTAGCTGCATGACTCTTCACTTTTATCCATAACTCAATATATATCAATTTAATATAATATATGATATTAATTTAAAAGATCGGAATAAATGATTACCTGTTCGACCCATAAATTCGTCGTCATGATCTGATTCTTCAGATTCTGAAACAGAAATAGCAAAAATAAATTAAAATGTAATTTCATCCCATCGGTATATATAATGTATCCCTTAGTTTCTTGTTTTTATATCAGATTGCAGATATTTCTCATCAAGAAAGCTCTGATCCTCAAGTATTTGAGAAGCAATCCATCTCTGAGAATAACGACTTACCACGTCGATGAGCTGGGACAACTTGAGCTTGATCTTAACTGTCAGAGCATCTGTTACGTTGATGACAGGTCGCACAAGTTTGTTGTAATTTGAGAGAAGATCGTCGTACAGTCGTTTCGCATCTGGATTCCCTGAGCAACCTGAAACAAGTAAAAAAAAACATAAATAAGTTGAAAATTCATCTTATTTTCAATTTTTAAAAATGATCCTGAGTTATTGTACAAAATTTTACTTTTAATTGAAAATGAAATTTTCTTCTGAGTTAAAAAAATATCAATTCGACTCTAGAAGCATAATATTTACGTTCTTATATTAAAGGTACATATACGATAAGAAGATACATTTTCTATACATCGAGATGACTCTCAGAAATGGTAATATGATCCCGATATTTTGATGCTCTCTTGGACCTAAGAAAACTGAATGCTTCTGACATTTTTCTGAAAATGCTATGTGTGTTTCTGTCGAGGGAGATTCTATGGGAACTCGGCCACCTGAGCGAAATCCATTAAAGCTTACTCACACATATTTAAAATTCAGATACCCATGTGAAATTTCTAAACAGAATTGTCGCTGTATTAAAAATATTGCATTTATTGTGTAGTCATTCGAAGCTAATTTAAATTTATAAAAGACATAAAGATATGAATGCTGCGTAAATTCCATTTAACATAAAAAAACAGCATAAAAAACCTGAGGTGATGCTCAATGCTCAAGTGAACTTCATTGCTTTTCCCTCGTCGAACAGAGATTTCAAATAAACTAGATGTAATGTGACCCATAAAAGCGGCAATGACAATGTGCAGATTTGAATGGATGTCGAGATGTACTTTTACATTCGAATCCAATACTCAATTTGTGAAGAATGTTGATTGTTCTTTTTTTCATTAGAATCCATTCTCTTTTAGGATTTTTTTTTATAGGTGAATGAAAATTGTATTCTGGGTTAATTACAAAAATAATGAGAGGAAAAAAGCAAAAAGAAGACAAAAATCAAGGTACAGAGATGAAAAACAAAAACTTTGTTTCAGGAAATTCTATTCATAAAGGTTCGTTTCGAGTTTAATTCATGAAATATAAAATTATGAAATTTCATGCTAACTTCGTAAAGGAGTGCGACAAAAATATATTGTTCAAGCCAGATCTCTCCTGTAATTATTCCACGAAGAAAAATAGCCAGAAGAGGAAGAAGAAGAGTAATTGAGGCGATAATGGAGACCATCGTGGTTCTCAGATCTCAGAATCCAGAAGTAACGAACCATGGACTGGAGGATGGCAAGAAGTGGTGAATTTGTGACTGCAAGGAGATAGTTGAAAAGGTCCCCGGAGATGTTTATCTCACTGATAGGCAACGACTATCGACGCTTGATCTTGAGGAAACCGGAAATACTCCCCCGAGGTGATTCCACTCGCTAGACACGTTGGATATCTATCGCCTGCAGTTTCAATTAATGTCTATAAAAACCCCTAAGATATTGCGCGGAATGCCGAGAATCCGATACTCTCCTCTAATAAAGTAATTCGATCGTGAATATAATTTAGCGAATACTCCAGAATAATTTATATTAAATGTAGCTTCAGAAGCTAACTTTGGAGAAGGAAATTTGAACTTTCAATTGATAGGATTATTAATAGAATATATTTGGATGGAAGCGAATAATGGTTCCAATTTACTGATCTTGTATTCGAAAGATCTATTTATTTTTTTGGTTGAGATAGCATATGTTTTTATATTAAAGTCTCGTACCTGATATGAGCACCAACACTATCCACATGATCCCCACCAGGCTCTTCATCATGTCATTGTGACGTCACGTCCGCCTCATTTTTCCTCCTTCTCGTCCTCTCGATCCCTCAGATTTCACACTGAAACACATCCAAAAAAAATGATCGTAAAGAAAGCGTCAATTTGTAACAAGCAGAGAAAAGAAACATGCACATTAAGGGTAATCGAGAATCTCCCCTCTAATAACAAGAGACATAAATCTATAATGAATATCTTAATTACATACGAAACGACAATCATTATTACTTACAACAAGAGATTCTTATTACTATTCTTTTTTAATACAGGCAGAAGCAAACTCGACGGATTTTAAGATCGAAAAAAAATATGAAAACAAAGCTGCCACCCATTTATTCAAGAGAAGCCTCTCTCCGCATCGTAACTTTTTTTCTTCTATCTCTCTATTTCTCTTATTTCTTGCAGTTATAAATATTTTTGTCTTCCTGGAAAGATTACACCGCAACTTTAACTCACTACCCGACTTTTTCATTCATTTTTTTTTTACTTTTCTCACCCACTTTTCTTAAACACTTTTCTAACTCCCTTTTCGCAAAATGAGTTTTTTTTTAAATCTCTCGTGGAAAAAAATATTAAAAAGCACTATATGATCAAAAATCAGATTTAGAATCCCCTTTTTCTATAGAAGTAATGCCAATAAACAATAAATTAAGTAAAGCTTTTTTCGGAGATGAGAAAACTCATAAGGGTCGATCTTTCGTGACGGGAAATGTGAATACCTCTGTAGGAAAACGTGGTCGACGAGGGTTTAGAGGGTGTATGGGGGTTTGTGAGAGAAAATGGGATAGTTTGAGTGGCAGCCACTTATTATTATCGGATATTCAGCTTTGAGGCGAGTTGAGGTCGAGCGAGTGCCAATATCCGGTAATATGCACATGCAGCCCAGTTTTACCAACCAACCAACATTTGGTCAGCATCACCCTTCCTCTCCTCATCCCTCACCAACCTTCAACCCTGAAAATCCATCCTTGCTCCTTTTATCTCGCAGCATCTGCGGTGACACTAAATGCGACTCACAGGACCGGATTTTTGTTTTCCTCTTCAACTTTTACTCTAGCTCTGAATTTCATTTTCATGCCGTTTATTATTTTAAGTGTTTCACAAAACTCTGACTAACTTCCTGTACTTTAGAAGTAAATTGAAGAGCTTCTTATTTGTATTTTTATCCAGAATGTCTGGTTCTTGAAGTAAACAAGAAGTGTAATTTAATTTTACTTCTAGACATTTTTCCAACTCCGTGTTAAAAGTTAGACCTCGAAAAAAAAGTTGAGTAGAATATTTTCCTTTTTTTTGAAAAAAAGTTCTTGTCTCGAAGACAAAAGAGAACAATTTTTTTCGTCGAAGTTCTTTTTCTTTTACTGTTGGGAATATTTTACTGTAGTATAGAGTTTAGTACTGAAATCTCAGAGAACTTGTCACTTTATGCACTTATTCAGAAATACTTGGAATACTGATCTTGACAGTTCTGCAAAAAAAAGTTGCAAACAAAGATTGGTGAATACTTTTTTTTATATCTTTTTGGTGATTCTAACTTTTTTTATATAGAGGAAACCGTTTCCAAGGAAAAACTAGCATGAATTCGAACAGTAAAAGGTGTACACAAACTTGAATTTAAATTCTAAACTTTTTAAGGACCTATATTATATTTTACTATACCGTAAAATATAAGAAAATATGAAAATTTATAATCGTCATATATTTTTGCAAGTTCATTTTCCAATTCAAAAGTTTGATTTAAATTAAATAACAGGGTTTCAAGGATTGACTAGATTCCATTTTGAAACCTACGCAATTAGCTGTCGAAGAAATGAAATTAAGGATCGACGGAAAATCGAACTTCATGAATTAATCGAATTTCTCGGATCACTAGATTTTGCACAAATATGCGAGAGCCCGAATTTCAGAGAGAATTAATTCAAACTTGGATTTTTAAAAAATTAATTTAGTATAGTTACTTTAAAACTTGAATGACAATTTCAACTCTTAAGAGTGAAATTTACCAAGTAATTTTCCAAGAATTAACTTTTAAACAACAATAAATCTTCCCACAACTGACAGGCTTGTATTTAAAATTTTTTTTCATACTCTACATTCCACATAAACAAAAAAAATACAAACGAATATTTGTGGGGATAAAACTGGCATAGGTACATTTAAATACTGCATATTCATTCGTATATAGACAGCGTGAAATTTCCAACAGTAATTCAACGAGTAGATCGTTTTCAGTAATTGAAGAGCGAAAAGATGAATAAAGTTTATTAGTTAGAGATCTTACTATAAAAATAATTCACGGATTTAATCACGTCCTCTTGTAAAAATCAATTAAAGGTTTACTTATTTGAATAATTGCTTCGGAACAGTTTCAAATAATGGGATATGAATCGTATTATCATTCTCGATAATTAACGGGATAATTTGTTTAACGAATCATGAAATTGCATCATAGATTAGTGAAAACTGAACCTGCAATCTTTAATTCAATGTGGCAACTCATCAATCCTAGATATTGATGATTTATTACTTTTTCTATGAAATACACAGTTCATCCATCAGCGTCCCAAGACAATAAGTTACTAACCATTTTGTCAAGGAACAGTTCGCTGCGAGTGACATAACAATTACTGCAAGGGAAGCTAGGGATGAGTTGAAAAAATATAATATTCCTAAGGCAAAAATATGCACGTTTTTTCTCCCTTGAAAAAGACAGTGAGTGGCACCAGACCACAGATTAATTTACTAGATTTATATATGAGTTATGAACTCTGTTCATAACTCATATCAAACACTAAAAAGGTATGAAAATCACCATTGAATTTCACATGAATACAAAATCAAATATTTTTTCCTAGTGCATAAATAAGGGGAAAGGAATATTCTCAATTCGTCTTGAGTGAATAATCTTTTCGTGTTGCAAACTAGAGAACAAACAATCTCAAGTCATGAAGATTTTCTTCTATACAAGGGAAGCTTCTGCCATTAATATATATATAACAAACATTACGAATATTCGAGGGAAAAGCCAAAATAAATTATTATTCCTCGAGGGGAATCAAGGGTCAAAGGTAAAGCTAGCATAAATATCTCCAACTTCCTGGCAGTAAATCAAAATCTGATAAAGGGATTCTTCTTCAAATTCCTGGACAATAAATAATTACCTATGACATTTGCACTAAATAATCACTTTCAGAATATATTTCTAAAAATATTGCATGATAGAAATTTAAACACAAAATCTCGTTTTATCCAGTGTCTTGAGACTCAAAACTGGTTTTAAAAAGAAATGAGAAATTTCCTACATTTTTATGAGTCACATGAGCCGGAGAATTGATCGGGCATTTGAGCCCGCTCAATTTTTTAAGCCAGGAGGATTGGTGTGATGGGAAATGCCAGAATTCCCAAGGAATTAGACCCTTCATCCCACTTTCCGTCTTTTCCAGATCCTCCTTTGATATTCAATTATTCTCGAGAAAGGAATGCT
This sequence comes from Synergus japonicus, assembly GCA_900474275.1. Taxonomy (NCBI): domain Eukaryota; kingdom Metazoa; phylum Arthropoda; class Insecta; order Hymenoptera; family Cynipidae; genus Synergus; species Synergus japonicus. Next base: position 63,256 of record UCOH01011271.1, read on the forward strand.
CAATTCGGCTGCTGAGGTTCCCAGAAATACCATGGTGAACACTTTTTGCTCATTTAAATTTTCTTTCCGCTTTCCTGCGTCCTTTAAAGTCAAAAGAACTGTATTCTGGATTTTGTTGAATCTAATTATCCGAATGATTATTGTCGCGAAATCAGCTGCTTTAAAAAAGGACAAGTATGCAATTTTATTTCAATTGAAATATGATGATGCTATCCTGATTCACGAATTTAGATATTTTTTAAAGCCCTCATCACAAAATGATTGATCTTGTGTGTCTTTCGATTTCCTGCACATCAACTTTATAGCGAATTTATAGCACAATCACCTTATGAGATTTTTATGACAAAAAACACGACCGAATTTATAGCTTACGGATAAGCCGTACGTGTATATGTTTCAATATCTCACGTACAAGGTACAGGTGCTTGCAAGAGGAATTACTGCGCATCATATACGGGACAAAGGTGTCACCTCTTGTTAATACAGAGGCCGCAATCCGACTAATTAATCCCTCCTGAATTAAATTTAGATGAGAGATGACAAGCAAACCTTTACGTAAGGTTTATTTCGACGGAATTGCATTTTTTACATATAAATATTTATCACATTTTATGTATTTTCAAAATGCTTTTGAAATTTGAATGGATCCTTGCCAAAATTACAAAGATTTTGGCAAATACTCAAACATATTATTAACTGAAACTGACAGTGAGGAACATATAAAGTTATTTCAATATTAAAAAGAAAGAAAGAAGGAGACAAGACAAAATTAGTAGAAGAATCAAAACTTCTTTTAAGAAACGTCATAATTAATCATAAAAATGATCAATATGGAGCAGAGGTATCGATTGACGAAATTAATCATCGTTAAATTCGAAAGGCCATTAAGGTCTAACATAAATTGAAATGGATTTCACAATGACAGTATATATAAATTTAGCAACCTCTTACATAATTGCTTCTTTCTTTAATGCGTACTCAAATCCATTTATTACTCTGTATTTCAATTCGATCAAACACATCAAGTTAAATAAGAAGAATTTAAAAGTGTGAATTAATGAAAAAAATGCATAGAAAAACCGTGGACTTTTTGCAAATGTTGAAAAGAATTTGATGAAATTTGTATTCAAGAAGAACGACTGAGATTCTTGAAAAGCTCAATCTTAAAGATAGACTTCGACCTTTCAAGAAAATCGTTACTCCCCATAAAGCAACGAATTGAGTCAAGGAGATGATAAGCTCTTTAGCATCGTTTTTAGCACACATTTTTGGATCCTCCTAACCACGAACTAAAGAGTTGCCTGTGTTAGTGTCGCCTTGTGGATGTCGGGTGTTTATCTGAGCAGACGTTGGAAGAAAGAAAGAAAAGTGCGGAAATTTATGGATCACTAATATCCACGGATCAGCTTAAGAAAGCACAAGGGTAAGGAAAACGGGATAAAAATGGGATGTGGTGTGATAAGAAGGAAAGATGAGTGAAAACAGGATGAATACGGGTTTCTGTTAAAGATTCAGGCCGAGATTGGGACGAATGGATTTCCGAGAAAGTGGGTGGAAATTTTATGCATGGGAGAAAAATCACTGTGCAGATAATATATGTTTTGAAAAATGGGACCAGAAGATCAAAATTGAGAGCAGTGAATTCTGATCTTTATCAGGGAAAGAAACAAAAGATCATAAAGAAAGGGAAAGAATGTCATAAGGACTATGAACATTTTGTGAAATTAATTTATCATCGTTGATCACAAAATCCTTAAATCCTTTGCTATAATAGGATTCTTAGCTCCCGCGTATTGTAGCTGCTTGTGAAGGGCAGTTGAGATCCGTTTCGTTTATAAGAATATCCTTATCCACCTTCTATACTTTTCCCTGTTTCCTCTCCGTCAATGTTCTTTCTCTTGTTTCTACTTCTCATTACATCATGCCGACCCTCTGAAGCTGCCACTTGATTAAAAAGAACAATGGATGCTTTCACAATTTTCAAAGACTTGTCTCCTGCAGAAGTACCTGTCCAATTTTAATCCAGCTATAGGATTCCAAGCTTCCATTTCCCAGGAAAACGTATTATTACAAAGACAATAATGATTATTCAAGTTTCATGGAGAAAATTACATCAAATGAAAGCAGCCTCGCTTTTTTTATTTTACCATTAAAGTCTCGTAAATATAAAATGCGCGGCTGCTTTCAATAAGAAGTGGAATGCAAGTGACTTAGGAAGAGTGATTTATTTATGCTGATGCTTTTTATGATGATTCATAAATTAAATCTTGCAATATTCTTAGAAGGAATGCTTTCAAAATATACGTTATATTTTAATGTAGACTTTTATTTCGTTTAAGATGTCTTTATACTCGCTAAACAGCTCTTTCTCTTGCCTACTGATTGGGATAGATTACTTGTCGTACACGACTGTTTGGATTTTTCTATTAAGTAGGTCAAAAGCTACTAAAATTCATCTTAAAATGAACCCAGAACTTAGCGAATTTATTAATTTTTCAAGAAGATAATTATATCTTCTTAAGAATTTAATCTCTTTGAAAACTTACTTAAAATAAAAAATGTAATCTTTGATACAGGTAAATTTAAGAGAACCTACACGATCATCCAAAACCACCTAAACCCACAATTTTGACAGGTAGAGTAAAGTATAAATAAACAATGAAGCTAAAACTCTTTGCTGCTAATTCCCAGAGAGAAATGAGGAAAAGTTTTGTGTAAACCGTGACGTAACAAGCATAAAGGAAGTAAGGAGGATTAGTAGGTACATAGAAGGAAGCATTTAGGGCGCGACCGTTTCACCACTAAAACAGAATTGTATTGAAATTCAAAGGCTTATTGCTTAGACCTGCATCTCTCCTTTCTCTTTACCATACTGTATCCTTTGCCATCCTCTCTTTTCCTCCCTTAACCCCAATTGAGAGAGAGAACACAAAGAGTATTTGGCGATATTGAGCCGCTGGATGCGACCTACTTGCGACAGCCAACCTTACCTTCCTTTCTTGTCTCGTTGCCCTGCTGACCCTCAACAACGCCGTAATCTAATAGTACCGACAAGGGGAATTTATTTGCAAGGGAAATTTATTTGCATGAGCCAAAAATTGCAAAAGAACCCTTGACAAAAAATGTAATACTAATACATAACAAAAAGCAGAAGAGTCTTTTATAAAGAGTAATATCTGAACGATAAATAAAATTATAGTCAATAATTAAAATCGAAGAAATCACGTTACAGCTTCGATGTCAACCCTTAAAAAAAATAAATAAAGCGGAAGAATACACCTCGATGCCGATCGAATTTCACTGCGGGCAACGCCTCGAATTTCCACTGGGACTTCATGTCACGAACTTTTCCTTTACCTTGTTTTTTTTCTTCCCCTCCTGTCTGCGTCTTTCCACCTTCAATTTGCGACGGAAAATCACGTCATAAATCTTTCCAGTCTTGAGCTCGTTTATGAAAGCTGAAGACCGCTCAATTCAAATCGAATTTAAATCTCCCGGAGAACGTAAGTAAACATCTTCGCATATCTATAAGCCACTAATTTTAAGTGAAAGGTTTTATTCATTGAAAGTTTATAATATTTCTTAATTGTTTCTTAATTGTTTCTTAATTAAAGGAATAATGATAAAAGTATAAAATGATTTTTGCAAAAATAGATTATCAACCGTTTGATTTAATAGGGATCAATAAATTTATGTGATTTTAAAATTTAGTTTCAGATTGACAAAAATTAATTTCATCTGATGAATAAATTCCATGGAAAGGATAAATTCCATATCTAGGTATATAAATAACATTTGTTTTTTGAGAGAAGTGTAGAATTAATTCCGCTTCACGGGTGAAAACTTTATAAGCGAAGTGTAACCTCGTAATATGCGGCTCTACAGACAAATTCGTTTTATAAATGATTTATAAAACGATTTTGTCTGGTGGTACCGAAACAAAGTAACTGAATTTTCCCATGAAATTTACCACTCGGCTTTATAACGTGTTACCCTAAATCAAATGTGGAAAGACGCTTCCTTTTTATGCATTGTTTTAACTGCGAATAAGTGTGTTCATTTACACTTCTCTAACAATAAGGAATATTTACCAAAATTATTTTAAATTATATTTCTTTTTGAATCCGTTTTAAAGTCCAGTCGAGCCAGACATAAAAACGAATGCTACTTACTTCCACGACACTGTCAGCGAAATCTTATCGTTTCGCGAATATATACTTTCCATGGAGAACGGAAGCTGAAGAATGAGATTTCAAGAGGAAGATGCAGAAATAGTAAAAAGGAGAAAGAAGAAAAAAAGTTTTATAAAGGACCATAGAATAGTTACAGGAAGTACGAGGCTTTTGCTCGCCGACACTTTACAGGCTATCGTAAAAAAAAAGTTGAAGAATAAAAAGAGTGGCCCCTACTTTTCGAAAAGGTCTCGGAAAAGGTGAAAACTTTTACGATTTCTTGTTAATTCCCTGATGGCTTCTTCAAACCCATTGTTGATGCTTAAGAGTTATTATTATCTATATTTAATTTTCTATATAGATTTGAAAAGAAACGTTTAAAGTTAAACGCCCGCCAAGTGAATTAGTTTAATTACAATTTTGTAATTAGATGAGCAATAAATCAAACGAAAGACTTCTTTTATTGTTAAGTACTTATAGCTGCGAGAATGACAACGACATTTGTCTTTTTTAAAGACACCTGAGATACTTAAGGTGAATCATTATCTACGACCTGACCGTTTTCAAAGAGGCACGCCTTGAAGAATCCTCGTTTCGAGTCTGACGTTAATTACAAATTATTTCCTTATAAAGTCGATTCCTGCCAAGCATGTCGACTTTTTTCAGAAAGAAACATACTAACCATAAATCGATGTTCCGAATCAAATAACAAACTATTGTAGCCAATATTCAAGAGAATTCGAGAGGGATTTCTCGAATTTCTTTTTTTGCTTGTCCAACTGTTTACTTTTTTATTTTCATCTTAATCAGCCTCAAGTGGCTTTTTTATTTGCAATCAGAAAGAGAGTAGAAAAATCACCGGTTGACTATAAAAAAACCGATCGCATGATCACTTAAAGACTGAACTTTTACTCCATTTATTTGAGCCTTACTATTTCATTAGTTTCAGCACTATGATTGTTTTTTAAAGGCTTTTTATTATTGTTTAATTTATTTTACAAAAATTCATCCTCCCATATTCAAGAGTATTTTTTTATTTGATAAAATAACGATATCCATTGTTCAGTAAAACTCAACATGTTTGTTCCATTCTTTAAACTTTTTTGAAATGGATACTAAACAGAAACCATATTCATGTCACACTATACCTATATATATATCACTAAATTGATCTGACGAGACGATGTCACACTAGTAGGGATTCAGTGCAACTTTTTACGTGAATGCGCAATAAATATTTCATAAAATAAACACTGTCGGAAATCAAAACGCAAACAGTTCAAAATAAAAGAGTGATGGGCATATAAATTCATATATATATACAAAACCTTTGATTGTAAATTCATTATATTAGATCCGAATTTATTACTGCGTATACTAAATTAGGAATTGGGCTAATTTGACTGATCTATATATCATGTGAATGATAAAAATAGATATAATTGTCATTACTCCAGGACAGTAAACGTAAAAATGATGAAAATTTTTTTAAGTAATTCAAAATTATTTGTTCCTAATACTTTATATCTGTTTAAGGTCGAGTTTAAAGACTTGAAATATAAGGATTAAGTTTAGCCATGAGGAAAAGCTTTACTTCGACTTCGACACCGAAATTGCTAATGAAATTACGATGATTGTCTTAATTGCAGCCGCAATCAAAGCAAGCAGCATCCTAAATTTCCTGTGCAGAAAGCCACATCAGGTAATTAAATTTAGTTAAACTTCGAGAGAAACAAAGAGTACTCTTAAAATGTAATTAGAAAGCTGTTAAGCTTTTATTTAAAAAAAATATTTCTACTATAGGATAAATTTGCAGAAAATAAAGAAAAATTCTAAAATTTTACTTCATTTCACAAATTAATTTGATTTCAATAACCGAGTTCACCAAATATTCACAAATGTAAATTTTCAGGAAAAAAAACCGTAGAAGAATTTGCGTGGGAAATTCGATGAAATATGTATGAAAGTCGAGATGAAAGTGGAAATCTGCTTTGATATTTCGTAAAAGCATTAGCATTTTCAATGGAAAAAAGATGATAGAGGTAGTTTAGTTTAGAAAAAGGTAAACAATTTCAAACAATATTAATCTGTCTTGAATGATGAAAATATGATGGAAGTTATCAAAAGGAATTTCATTTAAAACTTGTTCTTTTTCAAACACAGTCATGTAAGTTTGAAATTCCTTGAAGAAAATTTTGAAAATTTTATTAAGTCTGATAAAATTTGATTTGCCGGACGCCTTGGTATTGAATAATACAGAAGGATGTTGGAAGATTCTCTTCTATCAGTTGACTTTTAAATTCTAAGCTTTCATCCAGCAACCCCGTTTAAAACAGTCGTTGCTTTTGGTCCATCGACCGAAGCATCAAGCTTCTTCTCTTAGGAGATAGAGTGAAATTTGCCCCGGGTTAAATAAGGTGAACGCGTTTATTTATTTTCAAGGAAGAAATTGCATAATTGTAGCCAGAGTTTAAAGTTTACAGTTTACACCCGAAACAGGGCATCAGTTCCTTAAGCTCGGGTCCTCTCTTCTGCTATATACATATATATATATGAGTATAAGGGAATGGTGGAACTAAAGCTTGGAACTTTCGAGCTTCTAAGCCGTAACTCAGGATGACGTTTGACCTCAGTGTTGTTACCGACTTAAAACTTTATGTTTTCATGGAAACTTACCGCCAATGACTCACACATACCACTATATATTCATAAATTTCAAGCTCACAAATAATCTTTGACACAATGGGGTTTATCATACTATCAGCAGTTTTGCAACCGCTTTTCGAAAATTAAGAGATTACTTCCAATTTCTACTTCCAACTTTTACTCCTCATAGGTAATTCAGTAATTTCACTCTTCCCAGTCAGGAATATGTCATAAACCCTAAATAATAAGTGAACTATTATCGAGTGCTTTTTTTACGACCTCCCTTCAATATTTCAAAAGAAAGTGTTGTCGATACGTGATTTGACGACACAATGTTCTGGCTCGAGACGACTGATATATATATATATATATATATGAAACCAAGATGGATTCTTGGGTGACGTTCGTATCGCATCAAGCGAGTAATACTAATGTGGTTGGATAACCCCGACATACGATATATATCTCTTCACCTGGATATCTCAGTGGTGCCGTATTCCCATTTCGATCAAAAGTCCAAAAGGGATTTCAAATCTCTTGGATATATTGATCTAGCTTAAAACCGTCAAATTTTCAAATATCGAGTTACCTTTACCGTAAATTTCATCCCCAATGTCTCAATCACTTACACACTACATATTTTATATTAAAAAAGGATATATAATCCCATATAAAGTATTTCAATTACCTTTGTAAATGTTCCTACTACGTTATAAAATTCTGCCAAGAAGCCAAATCTGAAAGCAGAAAAAAATTTGCTTCATTAACTAAATGTTTGATATTACAAGAGATAATGTAAATTATTATTATATAAATTCAAATAAATGTCATAAATGACACGAGAGGATACTTGAGAGTTGTTTATGGTGTTTTATATCGGTGTTGGAATCACAGGTGATTCGAACGTGTTCAAATAATAAATTGTAGCCAACTAATTGCACGCAATTAATTATTCTGAGTCGATTGCCCGTAGCCGTGCCTAGTTGCCCCAATTCGATGGAAATCATGAAATTATTTCTCGTAAATCGGCCTTCCGGCAAACCCTTGTTAATAGCGATCCGGTGTTATAAGGTCCGGATATTGGAAATGGAGAAAAATTGATGTCAATGCGATATACGTATTTTCACATGGAAATAGAAGATTAAAAAGCGGATATACAATTATATTGATCTATTTTCATTAATAAAAAATCATGTGATTTATGTGAGAACTTGTGTAAAACTATCAAAATATTTCTACAAAAGCGAAAGAGAGGAAGTTGACTGGAGGAATTAATAATTATAATGTGAATAAAGAGAAGACGGAAATGAGAATAATCTGGGACATTTCTCACAATGTGCGCATTGCGAAATTATTCAGTTCACAATGTTATTCCCAAGCGAATATGATTTTCTAAGTTTAATACTTGACGTGACATTATCTCTTCCAAAATCTCTCTTTAGAATTTCTGATTCCAACTGTTTAGTTGGAAACAGAGTATTTATCTTTTGCCAAAACAATAAATGAATTAATTTATAAATTTTGTACTTAGGATTGAGGTTGTATAGTTATTTATATTTTTAAATATCTGATTCTTCAATGTAATATCCAAAACAGACCGAGAATATTGTAGGTGAAAATACATGGCATTATTTAAGGCTTCTCGTTCGATCGACAAAGTTAAGCAACACTTGGCTCGGTTGTATTTGGATGGGGGCCGTCGACTATGACGGGAGTGTTGTAATTTATCAACCTTTCAGCTGTTTTCAATCTCGCAATAAATAATATAATTAATAATAATAATAAACAGTGAAATATGGCCAGCCTTGCAGTAATATTTACGCTATACTGATGAATTTCATTATCGACAACTGTTAATTTTTTATTAAAATTATCTACAAAATTGAAAACGTGGTTCCAAAGAATTTTTAAATAGAATGATATTTTCAAACTCGGGAAAATATTTTTCGGATTCCAAATCTTCAATTTTCTGAGAAGAGGCTGATTTCTACAAGACAAAGTCTCCTCAGATTCATGTAGCGTTCTAACGATCTTGAAAACAACTGCCTCCGTGGCGCAATTGGCTAGCGCGTTCGGCTGTTAACCGAAAGGTTGGTGGTTCGAGCCCACCCGGGGGCGTTTTTTTTGCTTTTTTGCCCAAAAAATTACTCTCCAAATTCTAATCAAATTCTCTTAATTAAAAAAAAAAAAAAACTAATTTTTGACTCATTTTTCCGCTACTTCAATAAAATAGAATTTTTATCAAATTGCTGTTTTTTAAATTTTTTTATATAACTTGAGGGTAACAATAAAGCTTGGGTAAAAGTTCATTGTGCTTATTTACACTTTTAATTTATAAATAGCCCTTTTCTGCCCCCTAAAAATGATAAAATCATTGACTAAGTTGCAATCGGAGACTGTCTAGCATTGCAAAGCATTTTAGAAAGTATGTAACCATTGTCAGCAGTTCAAATGCTGTGGATGTGAATCGTCAAGTGATGGCTTATCTCGCTTATCTGGAGTCGAGTGTTGAGTCGGCAGGGACGTCCCGGAAGACTCTAGACTTTGTCCTCTGACTCCGCTCTGACTGTGGAAATGAGGTGGGGGGGGATAGAGAAGGGGAATTAGTTCGGCCATTTTCCGCTAGGAAGCGACAGGCTAGTCTCTCCCATAAGCAAAATCGTTTTTCTAGGTTTCAAATAAGGTCCGTTCAGTACAAAAATTTGTCTTCAGTAGGGTCATTACTGATCCTCTTAGCATATGATGACTTGGGATATGATCTATGATTAAAACCCGCTCCTGTCAGTCTACTATCGCAAGACTTGTCAGAGAATTTTCTGATGCTAATATTGAAGACTCCCAAAATTTTTATATAAATAAATAAACTGCTTTAAAGTTTAAACTTTAAAGTTTAATTGCTGCAATTAAACAATTAAACTTTAAATTAAACTTTACAGTTTACACAACACTTAATTATATACAATAAAGTGTTGAATTATTAAATTAGCAATATTTTAGGTGGGCTATAACGCGCAGAAAACATTGCATGAAGAATTGAAATGCACATACAAAAAAAATTAAAGATACACAATTATATTATAATATAATTATATTATAATATGTTTATTGAGATTTATAGAAATATCAACGATGTTGACGATATTTGTTGGCATTTAATCTTTAATATTTGGAATTATTTGAATAATCTCTCCAATTTAATATCGTTTGTAAAGCGTGAAACGTGCCGTTAATAAATTTTGTTACATGCGGCGCAGAATGTTTCTTTGCAAGTGGTTTAATGAATCGGAGACCTGGGAAAATTTTCTTTCTCTTGGTGCTGCTCTACTTTCCCGAGGTTCGGGATATTTTCCACGTTAAAGAGGGGTGAGACCAAAGCCATCAAAAGTTTGGAAAGAGGGGTTTTAGTGGTAGTTGTGAAATCTTCATGGATGCGATAAATTATATATCAAGCACACTTATGAAGAAGGGGAGCTTTTTCTCCTTTACGAACTAACTTACTCTTACCTGATGAAGAGCAAGATTAAGTCTTACGATATAATTTGTTTTAAAAAGAAAATCCATCATAGTAAAATTTCCTTCTAAATTTTCACCATTCTTAATTAAAAATGCTGTCCTTTATATAAAACATTTTTTACCTCCAAGTTTTTGCAACTTGCGTTCTTGAAAATTGCAAATTGATTCAAAACAGACTTTAACTTTTGATCGTTTCACAGGCAATGTAGGTTGAAAATATTCATCTCAACTTTAGTCAAATAAGAAATAGAATTTTACAAGTTTGATCGTTTCGAGATTGAAACTTTAATATCTGCAATATATTTTTAAATCTATCTTCTAAAAGAGCTTAATTGCGATCATTTGTTGGTTTTTAATTACCTGAATCGATATCACCATTGTGAAGTATTATAAATAGTGCAGATATTGTTCATGTTTTTTTTTTATAATTATGAAGAGAAGTATCCATTATCGGCTAACTATGAGGTATATAAAAGAAGAGCAATAAAAGCAAGTTTAATCGGACCGTATTCGTACCGCAAAGTCAACCTTTCAGTAGGGAAATACAGTTGGATTACTATGCCGTGAGCAAAGCGCTTTTAGCAGAATACAGAAACTCTAACATTTCTACATCTTCTATCTGCCTTTATCGTTTCTTTTCTGGCTTTACACTTCCGTTTTCTCTATAGAGTTTAGTGAATGCTTGATCTGACTCAAGTCGCTGAAGTAGCTTGATGGATTTTGTCCACACAATTGTCAGGTGTCTTTGTCGTGATAACGAGTGCGGATCTTTCCCGAGGAAAAAAGTGTGCTTCACATTGTTTTAAACTTAAACGAATCCAGAAATGTGGACTCCTCTTTGAAGATCTACGAGCAAAGAAATTACCATAAAAGCTCTGAATGAAAAACTGAATTATTCTCTTCACACTTCTGTTGGAAAATTCCGGTTGCATAATTTCATTTTCGAGGTAATACTAGTTTCAGCATTTCAAGAAACATTTTTTTTTACTTTGAAGGGAGGGGGCGCATTTAATTACAGAAATTAAGTGCAACTTTAGTGCAGTTCCAGTTAAAAATAATCATTATCAATTCACTTATATAAATGGATTAGATTCAATTTTAAATGTTATTCGAAATTTTATCTCTTATAGGGAACCGCATTAAGCAGATCGCGTATCTCTGAGTGCAGACATTATTCACGAGAAACCTAATATTACTGGTTTGTGAGATAGATTTAATTTCAAATCTATGCACGAACGTAGCTTCAGAGGTTTGTAACATATCTACGTATATCGATAAATCCCAGTGCAGCTGGTACTATGAATTTCAAGCCTTTAAATCTGTTTTTAAAAAGAAAAAAATGTATTAAAGCTGCAGAAGAGTTTATCAAAGATGTCACTTTGCTGATAAATAACTGAAAATGTCAATCATTTAATGAACTGTCTAAAAATTAGATAAATTATAAACGTTCAAAAAATATCTGAATCTTGAATTCGAGAATTACATTTTGTCGAAACACAATTGAACTATACTTTTGAGCAGAAGGGTTTTATCGAGCTGGGAAAATTTGAAATTTCCTCACTCTCGGGTGGTTTATTTTTCGTGAAGATCCTCATTGAAGTTTCTGAAGATTTTGAAGAGGATCGACGAGGTCTGGCGATAACGGTTTCGGAAAGATAGGAGAAGAAGCGTTTCGGTTAAAATATTGTTACTCGCGAAGCTCTTGCTCCGACGAATTGTTCGAAATTGATTCCACTCTTGTGCCACAATGGAGTTCAAATTGCAGGCAAACTGCCGTCAGGCAATTGCAGGACCGTGAAATTCTTCGTTTTACTTCCCGATCCCAGCCCCTACCCACCGAATGTTACCAACAAGGAAACAATCGAAGCAAACGAGAATATCGGAAAAGTAATGAATTTTAAAAAGTTCTTAAAGAACCGAATCTAGGAAAATTGCTTCATCGTATTTCACAGTTGAGATGAAATTTGAATTTTCAGATCTCGTATCTCTCGTATCGATTATACTGACCTAATTGTGAACCAAACTGACTTTTCCAGATTAATCAACATCGAGACAATAGCCAATTATATATTTAACTGATATCCTTTTAGTGAGTCTCATCAGTTCAATTATCCAATGCGATACTCTGGTGATTTTAACGAGTGAACGAGTTTTTTTTATTAATTTTCATAATTTAGAAGTGGCGCTAACAAAATTAAAAATCTGCAACATTGAAAATAAATAAAAAGAGTTTTCTAGGATGATTGATTACCTAAAGAAATTATAGTTACTTTTACGTCATGTGTTTTTTTAAATATTCAATCAAGTCGCAGAGATTTTGATTAAGACACTGAGTGTTGATTAATAATACAAGCAATTCTCTCAACTATGGTTTCCTCAATCCTTAATTTTAGACACTATAATTGAACTTGTGAAACTTAAATTCAAGAGCACAGACGTTCAAGACGTAGGAAGTTAACACTCAAGGTAATAGTTTCCACCACAGAAAACACGATTGGAACTAATTTCAAACTTTTGTAAAATGTCATCTATTAGCAAGTCTATTCAGAGGCTAACCGAGAACTTGGATGAAGAACAAATTAGGGTGTATTCTCGATAAAATAAAAATCCTCAAGACTTGCTTCTACGAATAATTTAATGAAAAAAAAGTTGATCTTAAGAAGAACCGAACAAATTACTCTTGTTTTTTACTTTCTCAAAGGTTTCTCATAACAATGGATTTACGATTCAATGGGCTGGATTTCAATGATCCCTGTTTTTAACTGACAATGAAGTGAATAGAACACAATACATATATCGATTAATCAGTGAAAAGCGAAACGTGCCATTCCAGCCTTCTTTTCCCTCAATGGATTTAATGTGAAGTCGACTCCTCCTCTGAATCTCAAATCGCTTGCTTCACTACCTTGTCACGCCAGGTTGATGGTTTTAAAATTGCTCGCACAACCGAGCACTTTTCTTGTAGGGTGCAATAAAGGCATCGAGGGTTCGTGCACATATAAACGTATTCAAGTGCTGCTTCAAATCGTATATTGTGTATTGATCCTCGATCAATTCCGAAAAAAATCATATAAAGACAGCAAAGTCAATGTACAGGCGTCTAATCAATGACTTGCCAAATAAAGTGGCCCTTTCTAATTCCGATAGCAATTTCTGCACTAAAATCGTGCTTGCATTTCTTATGAAACTAAAGTTCGTAAAGTTTACGATAACGAAACCCTACCACTGTATAGAATCTTCTCAAAATCGTCCCTAAGAATAAAAAAATCCCCCAACTTCCCTCAAATCTTATTAGTTTAAATGGTTTCATTGTTAATGATTTTTTCGTATTTAGAGAATGATTTTTGGGGTGACTTCTTTAGAGTATATGACAAAATGGACGAGTTGTAAATATTGACTTCAAGTCTCTCGCGTTTAAATATTCTGTAAAGTGAGAAAAGAAATAGAAGTAGAAAGACTAAGTGGTAAAACGAATGGTTTTTTACGCATGTTTGTTTGCAACCGCATTATCGCGCCAGCTCGCGAATTCCCCGAGTGGAATGGAATTAACGGAGCGTTGCGGGTCGATAGACTTTATTGGCGTACGAAGCCGAGTAACCCATGTGTACATGGTTTTCGCAAAGTACATGCATTGCTACTAACACTGCCGCATGCCAGCAACGCTGCGGTACCAGGATGTCCGTTGCACGAAAGCGGAAAAATGTCCTAAGACAAACTTCGAGAAAGAATTCAACTTTTTTGGCTTTCAGATACAATTGCTTTTGAGGGAAAATCAATAAAGAGTCAAACATAACATGCACTGCAGTATATGTTACAGAAATTGACGTTCACCAGGAAGTGTTTTAAAGAAAGTTTGCCGTTCATACCTAAATCTCAATTAGCGAGAATTTAAGTCCCTCCTTAATCTTAACAGCGAAGGAATAATTCAGTAGTAAAGGTCCACGTTTAGTCAGCTGAATATCGGTGATATCTTTTTATATTTAAAATTGAATCCCCAAAATAAATCTTAATTTATATATTATTTTTATTATAGACATTTCAGTTGATTCTTATCATATTTTTATTTCGACCTTTATTTCGACCGTTATTTCACGAGACAGGGTAGATGTGCACTTTAAAAAGGAGTGGTTGAGGAGCTTAGGATGGAATTCATCTTGCGTTAAATTAGGGTATAAACTGTGAGCCTCTGTCTGCAATTTTCCTTGGGCCATGAAACATGACCTGACAGATCGGCATTTCTAGTACTTGACCGTAATTGAGTTGCGAAATGCTTTCGCCTTCAGATTGACATCTTCAATCGAGAGGAATTAATTTAGAATCGACATAAAAGCCTTAATAGTAATTGATAAAGGAAGTGTGTCCTAATAGTCTTCAAGTAGATGAAAATAACTTAATAATATTCGTATGAAATCTACATCAATAAGTAGCCGATAATAGGTCAATAACCATAAAAATAACAATAGCCGTTTATTTCCGAAAACTATCGGGAAGCTCTGGAGAGATAAAGTCATAAGACAAATGGAAAATTGCGTAAATCGTTTATTTCTCTTTTGTCGAGGTAGAGGGAGGAGATAAAAAGGGAGAGGAAGGAAGCACTCCATATCATTTCCGTGTGCTTTTGGCAAATTGTGGAGACGATCACATGATTAATTTATCTCCTTTCCCGAAAAGTTCGACCTCTCCTAAAAGCATCATATTCCAACGAAAAGAAAACTGATGGAAAAGTTTCCCAGATCGATTTCCTACTCCCTTTTCCACGAGCGTATATCTATCAAATATGCAGTAAGGTTCTCAGTTTCAGTAATGCGTATTAAACAAATTTTCCTTAGATCCACAAACGAAATTGGGAAATCCGAATCTGGAGTAAAACTCCTCTGATTAAATTCGAGGAAATTCTAATTCCCTGATTAAATACATTGTACGATGAGATTGATGGATTTCGGGTCATTCAGGACTTAACTGGGGACTGAATTCTATTAGTCTTTGGTAACCTGGGGTATGCAGTACAATTCGAGAAAAATGTTACAAGGCCTGTTCATTTGTCACAGGAAGAACCGTAAAAACTTCATTAGAAAACAAAGAGAAAACAAAATAAAAGAAAATATTTCTATTTATCATTGGCAAAATTACTTAGAATGTTCTATACGGAAAATTTGTCTTGCTGCATTTCGATACGTGGAAAAATCTACAATTTTGAATCATGCTGATGAAATAAGGGTGAGCTTTATCGAACGGAAGGCGAAAGGAACGGATGTCTTCTCGATTAGGTCGATGATAACTTATGATAAGAGAATCCTAACGAGCTACCAACTCTCCTATCGCAACTCCGCTTCTCCTAGAAACGACTTTCATCCTGAAACTTCATCTTCATATTGCTCAAGTCAAGAAATTTATCTAAATGTTCCTCGTTTAGTACAAACGATCTGTAAGGAATTCAGTGAATATGATGGGCATTAAAAGTGTCCAGAATGAAAGACATTACCTGGTAAACAAGTAAACAAGTAAACTGTACAAGACAGATTAATAGGGGCTATTTATAAATTAAATTTATAAATAAATTTATAGTAGATAAATAAATGAAATTATTATACTGTTTCACGTGTAGTAGAGTTTAAGAAGCGGAAATTGCTTTCAGTGTCTTTCAGTTTTACATTTTCTCGATCCCACGTCTCAATCTTTCAATTGGTCCCCTGTTTTTATGAAAGTCGTGAAATATATTTCCATATCAGTCTCGGAGACCTCGCTTATATCTTCCCGAGCGGAAACAAACGTCAAAAAGAAGATCTCGCAATGTGTTTCTCATAAGTCTTCCAAAAGCTTCAGATTTTAATATACTATTACATATACCTAAAAAGAAAATTTAGAATACCGAATATTTAATATCCTAGAATTTTATTATATGAATTACTATCAAAATGGAAAAAAAGCTTTCTCAGAATGGAACACAAACATAATTCACCCGACGAGTCTAATTTTTCTGGACCTGACGTTGATTTACAAAATAAAACGATGGAAGATAAAAAAAATTTTTCTCCATGAGCATAAATTTGCGGCGAGATGAAAATATAACCGGTCGTTGACTGTTTTATTGAATAACCAATTGAAACTTCCCTGTCACTTGTGAAACGTTTCAATTTATAAATATTAGTCATAATGCGGTCGCTGGCTTGTTCAGACTAATTAAAATTAAAAGCTCGCTCTTGTAAAATGACACTAATAGAAACATTTCTGCAAAAAGTTGAATGGCTATTTGGCTAATCATTCGTGATGCATACAAAATGAAGCAAAAAAAACCTTATTTATATTCGAATGTAAAGTATTCACTCAATTCTTTATTCTAATTAATAAAACATAAGTTAAATATAAACGTAATTAGAATTTAAATGCAAATTTTGTTAATGGATGACTTAAATCGATGTTTACTACTGAAAATTAATGTAAGCATTAGAGCTTGTTATTTTTTTACAAAAGCAAGCCAACAAGCGAACACGAGAATCGTTTTCGAAGCGAATGAACTCAATCACGATATTAATCGACATAACTGTTTCATGCACGCTCGATTACGCTTTAATGGTGAACCGTTTTAGAGTCTACTACTACGTAACTATAGTAAAAAAGCATTTTATATATACAAAAATTAGCAAATAACGTTGTAACTCACATTATGAAATTGGGATTATTATAAATAATATTAAAGACAATGGAACTCTAAAGTAAACCGTTATCTATGCCTATTCAACGTGCCTTTAAAATCAGAGTGTTTTGGAAAAAAGTCGTAAATAATCCACAGAAAATTTTGCGGCTTTGTCAAGCGTCCAGTTGGCGCAAAGCACTAATTTCGCAAACACGAAATTTACGCGCTCGTATCTAAGGAAACTTGTATTCAGTGAGTCTGATTTTTTTTTCTCAAGAAAGTACTTCGTGCCGTGAAATTTTCCCGAAACAAATTTCGTATTCATTCCAGGCTATTGGAATTTTAAAAATGTGAAAAGCACAATTTTACTGAACAGGAAGTGAAAAATGGAGCTAGTTGGAATGGCTGCAATTTTTTTTATCCTTCATGAAAGCTTTTGTGCGAACAAATGAAAAAAAGTGTGGTAATCCTTAAAAAAATGTTACATTAAAATACAAATGAAAAAATATGGAGAATAGTGACAGTCCACTAAAGTTTCCATTTGAAATATTCATGTAAATGTAACGAAATACATTTTTAAAGGAATTCTATAGCGTATAAAATGTGAATGTAATCGTAAACTGACTAGCACCTAATCTGGGCCAGACAAGATCTTCCAGATTATATATTAAACGCTCTAATTCAAATTATTATATTTTATGGGTCTGATTATAGAATTATTGATTGAAGTATATGTAGCCGATATAGGCGAAGGGTCATAATTGAAGCTATTATGTTTGAAGAAGGTTAATGTCTTGTTTCCGGTTTAGCGAACTGCAAGTTCAGGGCGGTGTCCACAAAATTAAATTGTTACAACAACATCCCCGAAAGCAATTTGCGTGGGTACATAGACTTTAGATTTCGACATGAAATGTCAGTAGGTTGTCGTCACCGCTTTGATATTAATCGAAAACAAATTAATTCATTTTCTCTCTGTGTACTCGCTCTGCGAAGTAGTATTTTTGTGACATCGAGTCACTAGCATCATCCAACTTCCGATTGCAATCAAATCAGAAGTGGCTTTTTTTACCAATTCTGGAATCTGCAAAGATCAATATTTGAATTCTCTTGCGGAATTTTCTAAGTATACAAGTACACGTTTTTGTAGAGAGAGTAACGAAATGATGATTATATTTTGCCGGTTTCAAAACTTCTTTTTATATTTCAGCTTTATTTTACTTCCTTCTCTTATTTTCTTCCTTGCATGGTTTTACCAATTTCTCTACTTTCTCCTTCACTTTTTACACCCAATACCGCGAGAATAGGTCGGGCAGTCGCCCCTGGAAGCTAATGAGGTCGAGCATAAATAGAGACATAGATTTTCATTTCCATCTCTATGTATACTAACGTAGTACAAGCTCGTGTGCCCACCATCAGAGAATGCAGAATCGCAAAGCTGGGGACTTCAGTATTATACCATATTATTTATCGCTGTACCTGTTCTGGTACATTCGTGCAAATGATAATATGCTATACGGTCTATGTAAAATAATTGTAACGCATGTTTTCGTAAAATATGTGTGTGTGGAACAGGGAAACATGCAAAATCAACATCCCCTCGTGTTTTGTCAGTGTCCGTTTGATTTGCATAGGTGGATAGCCCACGATGCTTGCCAGCTTAAAAAAGCTTTTTAACGCCTGGCCAATCGCGATATAACAAACCCATACTTTTTAATTTAAAGAGAATTACTAAAATAGATGTTCTCGCATCATTTTCTGTAATTATATCGTCAAAAAGATCAGTTTTCTCTTTAGTTTTCAACTTGTATCAAGTTCTGTTAAATTTCCAGGAATTAAAATAACATCTCTGATGCAATTAAGAGAATTAGGGCCAGTACAGTATATAAAGTAAAGTATTAAAGAAACAGTGTTTCACATGAGAAGATTTGCTAAAGTATTTTCTCTTTTAATTGAAGTTGTTTATTTGATCCATGAATTACAAGTGGTTGTTTGTCGTGCGGTTGATAATTGAGCTGGGTGTAAACGCGCGGCGATTCAAAGGAAAGTGGTTATCAAAAGAAGGGTCATTAGTCCTTTCTTTGGCTCTCGGTGGATTTAAAGCCGCAAAGCTTGTTCAAGCTTGAGGCAAAAATAGTGGTTTATATCTACATTTCTCCCTCACCTCGCGCCACTTTGTCGTTCTCTCCATTCTCCATTCTCTGCTCAGCTGGTGCAATATTTCAAGAAATGCAACTACCCGTCTCCCATACCCGACGCGCTTCGAAAATTATCGTCGTTCACGATAAATTGCAAAGTTTACTCGTTATTTATGACCCACCAAGCGGGGATTCCCCGCGTTGTTCTACACGTGTAACATATAATAGATGCTTCAAGGACATATTTTGGATGTTAACAATAATCTTTGACTTCATTCCATATTCCAAAAAGATTGAAGTGGTTGTTTTGATTTATAATTTGCATTCAGAAATAAATAGGGCTTTTTTTGATCCAGATGAGAATGATTGCTGAGAAGTGAAATTTACATCGAATAAAAGTGGCTCTCGAAACAAAGGAAATAGGAAATCTCCTGCAAACCTTTTCAGCGTCAAGTTGGCAAGCTGTTAAGGGACATTTGGAGGAAAAAGTGCTTTTGGTGCCGCATCCCATGAGATAACTTGAATCGAATACAGATGTCTCGCTCAAATCGAGAACAGCTTAGGGACTGTGTCCTGAAGTGAAACCAATTTGCCACAGTCCTGTTTTCACCAGGAATACGTGAAAGAATTTATCATCACAAATTCTTGTAAGACAATTCATTTTTTGATTAATTTGCCTCAAATGCAGGATTTTAGAGTTATAAAGTTATAAATAATGTATAATCTTTCAGAAATACAACTTTTCCACGAGAGACAATGAACTAATTTCATCTAACTTTCAATGGAATCTGAAACGAATCCGGAATCCAGAAGTTTTTCATTAAATTCTCTTTCTTTAGACATCGGGCTCAAACGACATGAAAGGAAATATGTCTATGAAAATTAAATTCTCCAAAGAAGGGAAATTACCTTCTAATCAGAATTTCTGATTCTTATCCTTTCCATATTCGTAAGAGAGTTAAAATGTATTTCAATCATTTAATTACTATTTCTATGTAATAAATAAACTTCGAGGAACTTCAAAGATGCTTTTGATACCTTGGAAATAGGGAATTTTGTGAATGCGACAGTTTTTACACCTTTTCGTGCAAAAATATGGTCTGAGTCGTGATTTTCGTAACGGGGTGCATACGTGGCAGCATTGCAGAAGCAACGACCATTTGACCTGAATCCGTAGCGCGCATGAGATGAAAAGAGAGCAACAAAAGTCACCACGCTAGTGACTCAGAAGTCTTAGGATGAGAGTGAAAATAGGCCGTTGGGGAGATAGGGACACCATGCTTAAGTATTTACCTGGCTACTTGGAAAACAAAAGAAAGAATAAGAGAAGAAAATATTCCAAAACTCGGCGCTAAGACAGAAAAAAGTAACGAAAAGTTTGTATACTTTGATTTTATCAGAGAAAGCTTTTACAATACATTTGGTTCTGAATTATGAATAAGATTTCTATAATATATGAAATATGTCTGCATTCCAGTAATGGCACTTGGCACTGAAAAAATATACTCCAGCCTGCTAAGCCTGTAAGAGTTATCTGACACAAAACAGACGTATTTATGGTCTAAGCTGCTCAACTTGACGAATGCTAGAAAGAAACTTTTCCATTTTCTCTGGAAATACAGGAAATCCTTAACTCATAAAATATGCCACGTTCATAGAAACAAGAGAAAAATATCACATCATCTCGACGAGTCTCACCACCTCTCTTGAAGCAAACTTTCAAGAATTTAAAGCAAAAGCTGGGTTTATTTTGTTCTCTGAATGTAGAGAAAATGCACTATATATGAGATCTAAGTCTAATAGAGTGAAATTTTGCCTTAAAATGTGTTTCAAATGATTTCAAAAATAACATAAATGTCACTCACCGAACTGCTCGATGAAATGAATAAAATCCAGTGGTGAGCTGAAAAAAAAAATTTCAATAAAAGTATCGTCACACAAAGTAACACATGATAATAAATTATTCTACTTTCAACCTCGATTTACATTTAGTTATACAGAGACTACTTTTGACGCATCGGCGACATCAAAGCTTGAATTTTGCTTTTGAAACAGAATTTAGATTAAAAACCCAAGCTTAGAAAACGAACCCCGAATTGAAATGTAAATTAAAGTTTGTGTAACTATTAAACTATTCCGGAATCAGTAAAATAATTTTTCTCATTTCCCATTTGGGTCACGAGTTCAAAAAAATATTTTCCCAGTATCTAATTCGTTACATTATGTAAGCTTTTAGCATTGAAAAAAGAAGAGGAAGCATTAGTAAATGCACTGAAATTAATGGTCACTCTGAAACTGATTGTCAATCTGATCCAATTGGCGAGCGTAAAGGAAAAATAAATAAATCTCATTTGATTTAGAAGAGACAATAATCTACTGAAAATTATATCTCTATGTTCAACATAATATAATGTGTTATTTGAGGGTAATGGGCAGTGAAATTGCGATCATAACGCTAACTGAACATCATCCAACACATTCAATAAAGCGTTAACTGTTTATTCGATGTAAACAGAAAAATTATATATAATATCCTCTCTAGTGACTTTTAAGAGCTTAATTATATTTTTTACAACGCATTTGATATAATTATAATAATAAATATGCCAATCATAGAGTTGATAAGGTTTACACTTATAACAGAAAATTCTCAATTAAAACCTTAAAACTTAAATCAAAGAACAACTAATAATAGTGTAATTTGTTTTACAAAGAAAAATTGACTATTGGAATTCATGCAACTCACATCTTATTGGGAAAATGACGAGCAGTCGAATGACACATTTTATCGATTTCGATTGAACATGACAATATGTTGGAATTTGTATATAGGTACTAGACAGATGTAAAATTGCTTTAAAGTGAAAAGTAACCACATGGTAACAGTTTGTTCAAGTAATTGAACTGGATGAAAACGAATTTCTGATGGGATTGAAAGCAAAGTCAGCAGATCCCAACAATCAACGGAAAGTTATTAAAACCCAAATCCAAAAAAAGCATCGTCCAGGTTTCAATTACAACTATCATTCTCTCCCTTCGAAATTTAATATTTGTTTTAATTTTCTTGTAAAACAGAGTTAAAACGGAAAGTTTTATTCAAATTAACTATCATGTTTCATGAAATTGGATTGAATCCTATAAAACAGAACCCTAGTTACTATAATTTCCTCACTTAGCTCTTTCGCGAGTTATCTGCTTACTGCTCAAATTTAATAAACCTTTTCGCTTCTATAGCAAGTGAAAGCCCATGATAAGATGTCCTCAAGTTTGAAGCACTTTATCCTGTCACTTTTCTTTCGTGTATAAAATAAAGTATAAAGACGTGAGATGAATAATTTATATCGCAAGATGACCAAAGCACATTTTTGTCTGCAATAAAAAGTCACTGATGTGCTAATGTATATAATTACCCAACTCATTAATGTTCTATCGAGGCGATTATAGGGAAACTTCAATACGAGAGTTTGCACCTCGCATACATATGCATGGGGCTAGATGCTTTCCTTCGAATTTCAAGGACCTGCGGACGATTCGTGCAGGTGTTACTAGACGCTATACTTCCACAAAGCAATTAACGGCGCGAGAGAGATAGTCCGAATTAGCGTTTCTTATCCCTTTTCACTATTATACCTTCTTCAGCATTTCTCAAGAGATGTGGAATAAATTTTGAATTTCTTGAAAAGGACCAAGTTTATATGGTGCAAATTCCGAATTAAAATTGCCAACACGTTCTTGAAAAATGATCAATTACAAGAACTTGTTCTCGTTTTCAATTCCTTCATTCCTTCATTCCTTCATTCTCAAATTCTCGAAGCGGAGTTCGAATTCACATTGAAAAAAAAGCTGAGCCAACTTTTGCTGCGTCTCATTTTTTCAGAGTCTTACTTCATGCGCAAAAAATGTTTCCTCGTTTGAGTCTTCATGAATTATGCAATGATTCTCACTCTCAAAAGATTGAATTTAAAATCTGAGAATAATTTTAGCTTAGACTTAATTGTCTCTACAAGAAGGTATTACATTTTTATTCTTATACGTTAAATCTTCCAAGGAAATTCACTAAATTCATGATTTATGGTAGAATTCATTGGAAATTTATTGAGGTCTGACTATATCGGTGTCAGACTACTGCAAACTGACGAAACTCGAGATGACTACTAATATATTCCAGAACTTCGATATTTAAAAATCTTAAAGATCTTCATTAATTAAAATGTAAAATTCATTTGAAATTTTATTTGAAATCTATTTAAAATTGTATTCTGTTTAATGACTTTCAGAATAATAAAATGAAGACTAAATTCGAGAGAATACAATACAACCTAGTTTGTATTAATTAATGCTGTATTGGAGTTTGTAGAATAATGACATTTTAGCCACAAACGTATAGATTGTGTTATTGCTTGTGGTCAATCAATATTTGAAACATGGATTCTTCGTTAATTGGTAATTAATATACCACGCAATAACTAAAATATACAAAAATCATTAAATCAATGTAAGTTCAATAAAGGAAAAATTGTTCTTAAATAAACTATTAATTTATAATATTTTATGAAATCATAATTACTCTAAAAGAATTCTGACTGAGTGAATAAACACTCATTTTGTGCAATTAGAAACCGATTAAATCTGTAACTGCCAGCAGGAACATTTTGATTAAGAGATAATTAATATACTTTATTTTCTATCAAAGAAAATTAATTGAGATTATATTGGAATTGTTTTTCTTCACGATTTGTGAAGAAACAATTTAGAAACTTTAGAAAAAATTTCTCTTCGCGTTTCTTCGATAATAATTAGATTTACGTCATCCTGATTTTGTGTATAGCATATTACGGTCTAAACTTTCGCACATACTCTTTTCAAGATCAAGAAACGATCAAATTAATGAAGGAAGTTTCTAGTGAGTTATCGACGAATAAGAGAAAAACGCCTTTAGAAATGAAGAGTTTCTTGCCGACTGTATTATTTAAAAAGGTCTACTTATTTTCTCATTTTCAGAAAAGTCAGGCCGAAAGAATGTAGTAAAAGAAGCTTAATAAATGGAAGTGGTTTCACGTTGTCTGAAACAAACAATCTTAAGATATTAATTTTAAAATAGGGATTTTTAATAACGCAAAATATAATATAAGAAACAATATTTCCTCTAAAGTACTGTTTTCTTATAAAAATTTCAAGTCTTGAGCTTGTACTATAAATTGAACCTAACTAAATAAATAATTTAAAAAGAACCAGGAACTTTATGACCCCACTTTGAATATTTAGTAGACTGCCCATTTCCCGGAAAACTGTCGACTTTAGGAAGTAAGCCTGTATCAAAAATGTAAGGTATCTCACCATAAAACTTGGACGGTATTTTCTATCGTAATATAAAGCTCAGAATTAAAAAAATTCATTTTGAATTTTTTTAAGATAAAAATCCCTCTAAATAATACTATTATATTTTGTACACGTCGAAACAGTAGCGATTTTTGTTTCTTTCAGATGAGTGGCAGATTAAAGAATTATTTATCATGTTTATAATCTGAAAGGAAGAATGAGCACAAACACTATTCTACCATACCGCATAATCTTTTCCTTGGGAACTTTAAACAAGATGATCGTAATTAATTAGTTCTAAGGAAGAACAGGAGACTGGAACAGAAAAGCTGCAGTATAAATGGCGTTAACTTCCTACAATAATGATGCCATGCGGTGAACATCTTTGAAGTTCCTCTTTGTAAACTTTCTATAGCTTGATGAAAAAAATTAAAAGAAAATTACAGACAGCTATTAAAACAGACTCAATTATTTTCCCATTACAATCCATAATTCAATGCTTTGAAAATCTATTTTTTTGCAAAGAAACACAAAGAATTGCTTTTAAAAACTGCTGTCCCTGATTTCCCTAACAAATATTTTTTCCCTGACATTTCCCTGACATGTGGCCACCTGACTGTCGTTTGTTCCAGTGAATCAACTGCTAAATCGACGAGACCAACATACCAATAAGCCAACAAGCAGATCTAAACTTCCCTAATCCTGTCTAATCCCTCCCATTGAAGTGCATTTATCGGCGATAACTATCACAACCACAACATGCCAATAGACACACAAGGGTGAAGAAAGGCGAAATTCCATGATTACTTTAGCTAATTAGCTTTCCTATGAATCATGAAACAATAGGAATATTGGGGCAATTAGCTGGTCAAGTAATCGAGCAGACACATGAATACACAACACATGATTTGTCTCTCGAGGTATGTACTACACAAACAGCTGTAGTGGGGATATTATACTGATTTCTATTGGGACTAAGATATTCCTCATTTAACATTTTACATCATGGAATTCTAAAACACCAATTACCATAATTAAAAAATTATCGAATCCACAGGGTCCTAGCTATCAAGTACCAAACGCAGCTGAATTCATTTCCCACATCATGAATAATTCCAATACCTCTTTTTTCCATTCTCTAGATTTATTTTTCAGGGAGCAATATCTGATATTAATTGCTCTCGCAATCAGGAAAATAAAGGCATCTTCATTTCAAGACTGTTCTGTTTTCATTAAAGGAAGGTTCGTTAGAGTATAATATAGGTTGAATAATTATTAGTATACAAGACGTTCATGCACTGAAAAAAAAGTTCAATTTTTTTCCAATCATTTCATAAGAGTTGGCTAAACTTATTAGTCAAATAATTTGACGCGGATTTGAATTGTCATTTCAAAGTCAACACACAAGACATGCATTTCCAGGCGTGCGCTCAGTCTCATAAAACAAAAGGGGAGTAAGAAATTAGGGTCGGTAATGCTATGTCGTTTGAAAGCACTGGAGTGAGACACGGCAAGAGTAAAGTGAAGCGTCTGTTGTGAAAGGTTGGAAAACTAGCGAGAAGGAAAGTGGAGAACGTCAATTTTATTACCCTCGCGACCTGCTTCATGCAATTACCCGACATCACCATCTCACCAGTAAAACCATAATCCACCGTGACACGTTTTAACCCACTCTCGTTTTTCCCTCGCGTCAAAAGACAAGCTACGATTTAGCTATAACGACTTTGAACATTTTCCATGAAAAGTTTATGTCAATATTATGCTGAAACTAGGAAGTAAACAAAATTCATTTTGTTATTGTTTTATTCATTTTTACTGGAAGAGGTACTTTAGTTTAGTATCTATATAATTCATTCCAGAAAAGATAATTTCTAAATTGTTTAGAAAGACTTTACCGATACAGATAAAGATAATTGGAAAATTGGCTCGGTAGCTTAAATTAGGATCAAAGTGTGAGATAATCAACTCTCTAAAGGCTGAAACTAAGCCTCAACGTATGCGTGGCAATGTACACTGTATACAAACAACATCACCCTGTCAGCACGAGGTGTATAATTTATTAGGGAGTCACAGGAAGTTTGCTAATGCATGCGGGAAATATAAGACGTCCTCAGCTTCCTCTTTTATATATGTATATATATGCACATTGTACATGCATATATACAATAATTTAAAGCCACCAATTACATCAAATTTCCTAGGAAACCCAGAATTTTATTACTCTTGACTTTATTTATAAATAATTTTAGATTAAGAATATGTGATACTTTACTATAGGAGTAATTTAGTTTCTCCAAATTTTTTTTCACAGTTTCTAATTTTGCAAAAAATAAATATTGAAAAAAAACTTGGAGAAACTAATTGGCTCTTGTGGGAATTACCACATGTCCTTAATTAGAAACTCCCATTTCTTAATTTCTTCATTTCTTTTTGCCATTATCTCAGAGTCTTTTTCCTCGCATTTGAGAAGTGCAAGGATTACTAAACGATCTTTCCTTACGTGAAGAATACCTCCTCGAGTGGGCTATACTAATCCTCAATGAAAATGGCACGTGACACTTCCACTCGGTAAGCTTAGATCTTGGAAGATCCTATAGGAAACTGTGGAAGTAGGAAGTCCTTATTTTCTAGACATAAAGAGACGGGAATCTTTCTTGCCCAAAGTGAGAAACTCGCCGGAATTCTCACACCCAAGTCTCACCCTTCTGAATATAAATATTTCTAAAAAAAAGAGGCTTTTTGTGCACTTTCTTTTCCAGAAATCACTCTATCCTCTTACTTTTTTACTCTCCTTCCCGCACTACTTTCTTCACTTTACTTCCTTCATGCTTCAATGAAAATTGATATTCCCATGATAGATGGAAATTTATGCATGCAATCAGAAAACCTTGTCGAGTCTTAACGAAACCTGATGGATGAGGATGAAAACATTCTTGAAATTAGCATAGAGTCACATTTTTAAAATAATTTTTTAAAATTTCTATTCAATTTGTTTAGAGAAACAATATTTTCTGTTACTTTCACAAAGCGGATAAATATTTATTTGGACTAGATCTGATTCTCTGAAGACAGCAAAAGTTTGCTTTAGGGGGGAAGTATGTTCTGTTTGTCTAAAGACTATTTCTCTCTCTCTCTCTCTCTCTCTCTTAGAGAAGTAAACTATTTATTACTTATTTTTCTATAGCCTTCTTTTTTTGTTCCACTATCTCACTTATTATCATAGAACGTGACGTCACTGACTTCAAACTGAGACAAAAAAGGAGGACATGGCAACCCTACTTATATGGAAAAATGCAGATTCAGTAGAACGTAATCGGTTGTATGGATTGAAATAGAATTAGAACGAAATCTCGACCCCCTTTACCTTTATGTCTTTCAATTTCTATCAAGCTCAGTACTCCATCAAGTGTTTTTTTTGCTCTCCTTTTTTACGACAGGGTCTCTACACTTTTACATTCTTCTTTGTGCCTCAAGATTGTACGACATTCTTTGTATCAGAAACAGTGCTTCGTTTCCGATCGATTCGCGTTTCAAATCGGACGTAAAACTTGTCGAGAATAAGCCACAACGTACGTGATTCTAAAAAAAAAACAGAAGGGAAATTTCACTCCTGGGAAAAAAGAATCTAGAGATAGAAGAATTATAATAAAAATCTGCGTCGAGAGATATAAGAAACTGATGGATAAAAAACCATATTGCAATATTTCGGCTTCAATTCCTTTAGTAAAAATATTGATCATATCTAAAATTTCCATAGAAATTTTATTATCATATTCAATATAGATTTTTTTACAAGAGTTGAATGAAATTGTTTCATAAAATTTTTATATAGGATGGTATAAGGAATTATACGATCTGATGAAAAATTGAACCCATGTAATTAAAATATGATATCGTCCTGAGAGAAATGAGTCTGCCATTAATTTCATTAAAGGGGAAACCTGCCAAGAAGATTTTCACTTGACTTTTTCTTCATCGTAAGATATTTTTCTCTGTAATTCATAAAGACTTTGCCTAGCAATTTATCAGAAAATCTGAGCCTCGAGATACTACCAAAAAGAATTAAAAAGAAAAATTTCACTTTCTATTAGTTTCCACTTATCATTTCTAATGGGGCAACACGTCGGATTATCAATAAGGATTTAAATGTCCTTGCTTCAGCACCAGCTTCGTCTTTGGCAAGATTTCAGAAATTCGAGAGTTCTCACCAAGACTTCTCATACTTCCTCTATAATTACCTTTTGATATTCTCTATAGATTACGAAAGGGGAACATTTTCGGGACGACTTTGAGTAATTTGTTGGTCCACAGGGAAAGCTTTGGCAAAGGATCGATATTCTCTCTTAAAATTATCCGCTGGATGAAATCTAAAGCTCCATTTTATTTCAAAACTGGAAAACAGAATATAAACCTAATTACTCTCACTGTAAACAAATTTAGCGGAACTAATTCTATCACAGATAATAATCCACGTGGGAATTTACTTGCAACATTGTACAAAATTGCATGAAGCTTTTCAGTACGAATTGTCGCATTAAACTTTCCACAAAAGGGGAATTAGAAAAAATATATATATAAGATCTTGAAGAGTAGACTGAACAAGTAGAAGATTCCGTGTATCTTGGCAGTTTATTTTCTGCTGAAGGAAGACTGGATGGGAAATAATGAGGCGCATAAACGAAAGAAAGAAATTTGTAGTTTGGGAGCCATTACATCAAGTAGAAATATATAATTCTATAATGTTAGCACCTACTAATTTACTATGGAAGAGATACATAAGTTTAATTTAGAAAAAGAGAGGAAGAAAGTGAACTTATGGAATTTCTGATAAATGTCTACGATCAATAATCATATATTGTTTGATCACGTGGATAGAATGGAAGATGCAGATCAGTCAACAGCTCTGGATTAATAATCGATAGCAGATATAGATCTTGATAACGGAAATTCATTTAATTAAGATTAGGAGCGTATCGTTCAAATGGTGTCAACCCTGCTTTGTCCTTTGGTCTATTGTTTTGATGCAGTACATCTGCCTTCGTCGATCTCAGTATTGCGCTAACAGCCTGCTTAACTATTCCAAGAGCATCTCACCCGATGAAAAGGTGAGAGCTTTCATAGAAAGCTGGGTTAAGACTTCAGTGAGAGATGGGTTACCTTCTGAACAATCAGTTCACTCGGCTCACTGGTCACTACAGAATTCAGATCCGGAAATTAGAACTCAACGAATAACATAATTGTTTTGCTCTAAAGATAGAAAATACTGAATGAAAAAGTATGAAGATTATGAGGAGTATCATTATATTTGGAAAGTGACAACATGATCGTTAATTTTTAATAGATGGCGTGGAAAATTGCCTCGAGCCTCGAATAGCCTTTAATCTCTTTAACATTAATCCCCCTAAATGGATTTTTCTATACTACCTGGATTAGCCAGGAATAACCTTTTTATTCGATTGTTTTTTCAATTCGATCAGATCAACTAAAACTTCCATATACTATTTGTATATTGCAAAAGTGTATAAGTGTGGGTTCAAATTGATTTGAGAGCCAACAATATTCCTGTTGATATGTATTGTCGAGGCATGACAAATAGAATTCTATACTCATTGAGACAATATGCTATTGTTTGTCTAACATAAGGTATACTGCAGAACGATTGTCATATCTTCGAACTCAAACAACAACAACTGTAATACATTCGGGCATCAATTTTATAAAGAAAAGCATCATTATAGTTTATAAACATGGAAAATCAATGTTCTCTTCAATGGTCTGACCTTTGACAGAGCAAAAGAGTTTTTTATTCAGTCGTCTTAAATAAAGATAAGCAAATTCGTGTAACATTAATTGTGGCAATGGGATATGCAGATTTCTTGTTAATACATATATCATGCACAAGCGATATAGAGTACTCAAGTAGATTTGCCTATCAGAGAGATTTATGGAGAAGCCTTGATCGACTCATATGTAATGCATAGATGCAACTTTACGAGATATTCGAACAAAACTACTGTTGTGGATATATCTTGAGTAAGATAAATACAAGAAATTGATGATAAAACTTACGACAAACTCAGTTTTCTCTGATAGCGAAATTACGAGCTTCGACTAGAGAAAAACAGATCCATAACAAAAATTTAAGAGAAAGAGTTGGGAAACTAAGAATTATCAGAAAACCTTCAAATAAAATTCGGATTATCAGCATTAAAAATGATGGCATTTTTTATGGGGTGTTAAGGTAATACTTCGTTGGTGAATAATGAGTATTTTAAAAGTGCCTTAACTTCACCCATTAAAAATAATTTATTCGAATTCTCTGGAAGCAAAAGGTAAAATAAATGTCGTCCTTATGCTGAAACGATCTGGAAACATTCCACTTTGTGACCACTTGAATTTTTCATCAGAGAATATTTTTTGCACCTCTCATTTCAAAACGAGCTTTCTTTTCAAGCGAATCCACTTTCCCGCCACTGTGGTCGAAAGTTGTCCGTAAAACCGACCTAACAAAAAAAAACGCAAAACAAGAAAAGAAAAATCCGGTCGTTTTAAAGGACATGAGCAAATTGACACAGCCATGCAGACGGGAAGAGTTTCTAATTATTCAAATTGCAACAAAAGTCCCGAAAATTATTTACATTCTGATTCCAACTTTGGATTCCTGGTTGTTCGTGCTTCTGAAACTCTTGGAACTAAATTATCAAGACCCATTGTGGCGGTAAATTAATAAAGTCCAACAACGGTTGCTTAACGCGTTTACGACAGGTGAGAGTCACAACGAAATTGCCGTTGCTGCGTTGGGAATGGGATGAGTGGATGAATTCCTGTTATATAATACAAGATTCTAAGTGAGCACGATAAACTCTAACGAGGCTGCCTCAAAACTTCCTTTACTGTAGAGTTAAGTGCTTAAAGTGCTTTTAAATAATTCCCTTTCCAAAGGTAATTATATTGAACCTGTTTATTATATTTCCTCTACCACTGTTATTAAAATAGTTGTGAAGTGTGCAAAACATTGTTTGCATTCTACTCTGCTTTTCTCATTTGGAATTATTCCAACTACTAGCTACATACCATACTTCAAATAAAATATTTATAAAGAAATAACAAAAAATGTCAGACTCCTTTTTCCTATACCTTTATATACTACTTCAGGTTAACGACCTTTTTACAATAATAGGAAATCCTCCTTTAATTCTATTTCCTTTTGCTCTGAGCATCCATTGGAAATTGGACATTTGAAAAATTTCACTTCATGAGCAGATAAGAATCTACGATGAATTTCGAACCGGCTGACTGAATCTACGGATTGATCACTTTCATTGCGCAGAATTACGCTCAGCCCCAGCCCGACGACTTTCTAAAATTACGTTCTCATCGGAAATCGAAGACGCAGGAAACTCCAACAACTTGTAAAACTATGGTATTTAAAAATTCATTTTGATTTTGAAACATTTTTCATTAAAACGAATAAAGGGCAACCAAATATAGAGCTAAAACCTAAAATTAAATCCAAAATATCTTTCAAATGCAATAGTAATCCGAAAATAATATAATTTAAATATTTTAACAAAAAAAAAACGTAAAGTTAAATTAATAAGTAAATTGAAAAAGTTGTGAGAGTAAAACTTGGAAATTAAATTTTAATTTAACGGTGAAATTTAAGTTGTACAAATTGGCTGAAACTATCATCACTAAATCCTTTCATTTCAACATTAAAACTCAGATTATAAATTCAGAGAAATTCGCTTTTCAAGTCCGAGTAACTTTTATCAAGAGATCCTATCTTTTGTACCGTAATTTTATTACCCGCAGATAAAAACTTTTTCACGCATGGAAAAATGTTATCTTTTTTCACAGATGAAAACTTTTTGCACCTGCATTGTTTGGATAAAATGCATGATACTCGTAAATATTTAAATAACAATGTTTTGTAGAGTTTAATCGATATTTGTCATTTTTTACAAGATATAAGCAATTTATCGAAACAATGCACGTTTGTCCGTGTTTAATTAAGTTTTACAAGCGAGCTTTTTCGTGAGTGGATAAATCAAGAGTTTTGTATTGCACACATCGTGAAAAATCATGGTTGGAAATCGACGCTTTTTTCCCGCGAGATACTTAAGCCATTGAACAGTTTCAAAGCACTCGTGAGCTTAGCGAAAGTTTTGTTTTTTTACCTTTGGGGTGCAGGTACTCAATCTGAAAACTTTCCGCAAGACCATAAAGTACGCAAACACGAATAGCCACAACACGCAACGGGACTTCACAAGAAATAATAAATAGAGTAAAGCTGATAATTTAAACTTATTTTTCTTAAAAGAAAAGAAAATGTACTTTTTCTTTGGAATAAGTGCGATTTTTCAGTGAAAATCGTTTTTTAATATCAGCAAAACTATGAACGAAGAACTTAACAGTTCAGGAACTTGGAAATTAGTCTCGAAGTAAATAAGGATGGAAAATAATAGAGGAATCAAGTATTCTTTGTTAAAAATCAATTTAACAAGAAAAAATTAATTCATGATTCACTGGAAGGCCTAATAATAATTCTAAAATGAAAATCATCTACATTTAATCAAATTAGCAGTGAATAATATGTTAAATATATGAAAATGAAATTAATTTATATTCATTGAAAATATAAATACCAGTAAAATCAAATCATCAAATTAATTCAATTAAATCTCGATTTCATTAAATTTTCATTCAATACAGCAAAAATCCAACAACCTCTAAATTCGATAATTATTATTAATCAGCAATACCAAAACTGACCAAAACGATGATAATTTTAAATCATATAACCAGAAATCGAAAATATATAAATAAATTGAGCATCAATTGAATGTGAATGAAATTCGCTAACATGTGTATATAAACACAAATTTCTCGGATAAATAAATTACACAGACAAAAATAAGGAACTGCGATTGATTCTAAAAAAATTAATTGGATAAATGCAATGCGAAATTAAATCAATCAACCTAATCAACCATGAGGTCATTCACTTCAGTACCTATGTTTACAGCTTATGCCAGTGTTTCTACTATCCACCTATATTCATTCGTTTTTGTTGCTCTTGTAAATTAGACCTATTCAAGACAAAATTCCATTGAGAGAAAAAAGCTCATTGAATCTCAAATTGAAGCTGTAAAAGTCTCTGTCAATTTATCATGAATTCATTGAATATACAACGGATTTAGGAATCACGAATTTCTCCTGATCGACGCGTCGCCAGGTACTCACCGGTGATTCGAGCAGACGATCTAGTCGGAAGCTTAACCTTAAATCACAAGGTGGAAATGAAGAATCTCCAAGGAGCAAAAAAGCTTGAACACACACGAGAAGTGAGAAAAATTAAAGTGAAAAATTCATAATCGCGGAACGCGTACCTTTCGAGACCGAGGCTTTGCGACTACTAGACGGACGGCTTGAGAAGAGACATTGAACGAGCTTTCGAGCTTGCGGCAGTCGTGGCACGACGGGTTTTAGAGGGTTGGTTTCTGCGGAGGAGCGACACCGCCCTCGCGCGAAATTCCTCGGGCGCGGCGAAACGCGCCGTCGCGAATGTCGATAAATACGCAAACGCAAACCCTACCATGGTTTGGTCCATTTCGAGCTTTTCACCCTCGCCACTAGAGGAAAGAACTTTTTAGACTTGCTTAGAGGGAGGAATAAAAAGGGCATTTTTTTGGAAGTAGGCTTCATTGATCTCTTCTGAAAAATGTCATCTTTGATTTTGCCATTTGATTGCCTGGAGTTTCTAGGCTCGAAGAAAATCTTAATTGCGTTAAAAAAAGCTAAGAGAAAGAATTAATCAAGAGCCTTAAATAAAACCATTAAATTAGTAAAGCAATTCAGAGAAGTAGGTCTTCAAACAAAAAAGTTTTTCTCAGACACCCTTTTCTATATCGAAGAACAATGGTTGAGTTAGTTTGGATTAGATCGGATGGAAACTGGTTCAGATTCCAATTTCGGAATGAACTATATTCAAAAGGATAGAATTTTTTATATCTGGAACTTTTACCAGGGAGACGCCGGTATCCGTTTTTAAAAATGATTATTAATATAAATGTAAACTTTTAAAAAGTTTGACTCAAACTTTATTTGAAATGCATGACGACTTGCACTCGGGAGTCGATTCGAAACTTAAAGTCGAAAAGTGCCAAGTACTTTTGCTGAAGTATGTACCGTTCAGAAATTCATTGAAAAGAAAGGAAAGGAAAGGACCGCAAGATACATTCTTCTTGATTGAAAAAGTTTTCGCGTGCCCAGTTTAATTGAATCTGCATTATCTACGAGAAGGGCTGTTGTCCCATCTTGACGGAGATTCGTAAACGAATATTACTTTCAAGTTTCTTGTTTCTTAAAGTATTGGCAGTTTGAAAATAAACAATAAGAAACGAAATATGTGAAGATTGTAAGGCAATTTCTTTTCTTTGATGAACTTTTATTAAAAGAATATTTTTCAAGAGTCTTTCTTTACGAACGCTCCTATATATTTCGCGAAGCTCACATTTAATGTAAATTCGGGGTGAAGGTGTAACAACCTCTAAATTCCAAACACTTAGACCTTTATCAAATTTCGTGAACTTCTAGCTAAAACCTTCATGAACATAAAGACTGGATAGAGGATATATACTTCCCGGGTTGATCGTATAACTGCACGATTTCATATAGCATCCGTTTCTAGGGAAACGTTAGTAAAATGGATCAAACTGCTTTAGGGCTCGCTCTGTATGGTCAGGCTGTTGAATATATTAGTCTCACAATCCCGCAGTAAGTGCAATAGTTCCTTTACACATTCACTGAAACCGGTTGTGCAGAACTTCCGAATTACCCTTGTTAATGCATTGATTGTTTCAAAGAGCCAGCAAATTTGACACATTCACGATAAAACACAGCTACTCAGGTGATCTTCGTTAAAGATTTTTAATACTGTCATTCTATTGTCCTTCGTGCATTTTTCAAGTGTAATAAGATTCTAAAAAATGTCTGTGAAGGTCATGGATTTGACGGAATCAGAATTTCCTCTTCTGCAATTTGCAGCTGTATTGTCAGCATTAGAGGAATGCACAGACGCATTAGCCATATACCAGTACACTCTGAAGAAGCCATCGGTGCATATAGGCATTGATATCGACTGCATACCACCGGAAGTGAGGTACTAGTTCCTGAAATGCATGTATTTCCCTCCGAACCTTCCATAAGGGCTATCGTAGTTAATCCATCTAGGTAGTTCATCGTGAAATCGGGAACACCGTTTTACTAAGACGCTTATCACAAATCTTCTGGATTTATGATTTGGATAAAAAATAAGTCATTTAGAAATAAATACAGGGTGTCTACTAATTTTCGCCCACCAAAATTCCCGATTATTTCCGGCCTTAATTATATTATCCTATTTTTGAAACTTTTTTCTTTCTAGATATTCAAATGTCATAAAATCCCAGATATTCGGATCGAAAGCAGACGTGGTTTCGAAATATTTAGAGCAACATGCAATATTTGATAAGCTACAACGAGACAGGTCATCAACTTTAAATAATTTTATTCACTTCTAGTGGAAATATTTAATCGAAGTGTCTATATGAAATAAGACTTTTCGACTTTTTAAATTTGATTCAAACAGTCTGTACGTGGAAAGACTCATGGTGGAGGCAAAGAATGGCTTTCAGAAAAATGGATCTCTGGATGTGTTAATCAAAGAAGTTGATAGTATATTGACTAGAAAAAGCGAAGAGGAATCCTTGTTGTTGAAAAGTTCTCAGCTTGAAGAAGAATTATCAAACCTTCGAAAGACTATTGACGAGGAAATTATATCTAATAAAGAGGAAGCAGAACAATTAAAAATTAAACTTCTTCAGGTGAAGGTATGAAAATAAATATTCAATTATTTATGAAGCGTAGTTTAGAAAACATTTCATTTTCCAAGATTTAGTTAAAATTAGCTAGAAATTTTTATATAAAAGTGTTCCATTGTCTTTAAAATAGAGCAAAATACTTTTTATTAAAATTTTCAGAAAGAAATGGAAGAGGTGGTCACGAAAGCACGTGTGGAGTCAAAATACATAAGTGCATGGGAGAAAACACGATGCCAACAAAGTACTCTCCGTTACAGTATCGCTTTGAGCCATCTGAACTTGGCTCTGGAGCACTGTTTTATCCGTGAGAAAAATGAACGTCGTGTAACCGAGGATATTGAAGCTTTTCTCCAACAGAACCTGGCTGTAAGATTGCGATTGCTTCCACGAGAATAAAAAGAGTAAAAAGCAAGAGATAAACTACATCACCTTTTTCCAATCGAAATGAATAAGAGTTTATCGTAGTGTGTCCACTACGATAAACCGGATCTATATTTTTCTCAAAATAGAACCGATTATAACCTATTAAAAACATAACTACGTTTAATGTTCAATAACGAAGTTTTAATCATATCAACTTAAGATTGATCAGCCTAATTTAGTTTTTGCCTTTTTCCTTCAGTTTCACAAAGAGCAGTCTGTATATTGGAACGAGAGGCGCATCAAAGAGTCAAAGATGTACGAGACTCAAATTCGGCAACTAAAAAACGAGATAGAAGCTCGACGTATTGTTCTTGAAGATCTAAGACGTGAGGTATGTTTCAATCTCAAAAGATTAACAATTAATAACTACATTAACAGTTCTTTGAGTCTTTTTAACGTTTTTCAATAGAAGAACTCTACTCAGAAAAATCTTATACTGTTTTTGAAAGTCTAAAACGGGAAAATGACGTCAAAAGAAATTGGTTGCAATATTGTTGAGAGTTGACATTCTAGATCTCATGAAAATGCAACAGGACTCAGAACTGCGCTCTGTTGCGTTTATTATCCGGGCACTCCGAAGAAATGAAATGCATCAAGCGTATATTGTTTGACGTCAAAAAGACTTTTGTAGCTCAGAATCTTTTTCCATACTTGCTTTTATCGTAAATATTATTTTAAGATATCAAATTTTCAATTGTACTTTATGGTTGGTTGAAATGATAATTTTCAAAAGAACATATTGAAGTTATCGGTCGAAGAAGAATTTTTAAATTTCTATGAATTTGCAGTATGAAAGGAGACAAGAATTCATAGACACATATCTGGCTGAGAAGGAAGCCATCCGGAAGAAAGAGGAACACGAGGAACACGTTCGAAGAAGTGTAATCGCGGTTCAAGCTTGGTGGAGAGGCGTCATGGTGCGCCGGAAACTGGGACCCTATCGCCCGGAGGACAAGAAGAAACGCTCGGCTAAGACGAAAAAATAACCCAAATCTTACCATGATATCTCTAAAATGTAAGAATCACATTTATCAGTGCAGACTGCATTAGAAATCTATACTCCTCAACCTCAGTGACGCCTTCAATTATCATTTTTCACTCATGTAATTTAAAATAATGTTAAAAATCGTACAATTGTAATTTGTAAAATAAAAGTTCAGTAAAAGAATACCAGGTTTCACTCAGGTTTTTCAAACCCGAAATCTACTTCCCGCATCATAACTTAAATCAAGGACACTAAGAATTGTGCCAATTCAGCCAATGTGGTATATATATATTCATAGATCTTTCTACGCAAATATTAATTTGAAAAATTTAGATAAGAATTTTTTGAAAGAAGCAATTTAAACCGTATAAGATAGTGCAGGGTTGCAATCAGTATTCGTAAAAGGAAAGGAACGATCACTCACATGAAATCGTGATTTTCTCTTTTCTTGCGATGCAACTCGAACTAGTCGTAAGTCGAGGAATTGTTCACGCAAGGATCTCATTTCCCGCTGCGGCACTTCCTGAATTCTCTGGTTGAAATCGGGTACTTATGTTGCTGTATTTACATGCCTATATATCCGGATAGGTAACACGTACTATTTGGTTGCTGTATATGGCACGCTATAATAGTATGCAACGAGGAAACGCATACAATACAGTACAGAGCACAGAATGTTCCTAAAATGTGCAAATGTGCGGTAACCACCGCATAATAGGTTTTAATCCATGCGGCCTTCGAACTAATGTTTTGAATCGCTGTTCCACGGGTACTATGAAACCCCTGTACGCTGAAAGGCTTCATCTCGATTATTTTTCCTGAAAATAAAAGAATTTCTATAGTGAAACATTAAAAAATAAGTCATTGGTTATTGGAGATTTTGAAATTTCTCATCATTGAAATTTTCTCAAATGAAAATTTAAAAAAGTCGTAAAATTTTTGCAAAAGTGTAGAAGATGGGTGAATTTGGTACTTCCATTTGCAAGTACAGAGAACCTTTCCTCTGAGCATACTTGCATTTTCCTTCGTAAGAAATTCACGAGGCATCTAACCTACTCTGTTTCAGAGCATCGTGCAAACCAAGCCCAAGTCTGGGGGCCAGCCACCTTCTTAGATTACGATATAAGGAAAGATTAACGTGACGTGGCAGGGCACGCACCTGATAGTAATAGTATAGTACTACTCAAGTACTAGATACATGCTACTTTTGAGGCCGAACTTTTTCAATTTCAAGCATTCAAAACTGAAAATTAGATGAAGAAAAATATGGTACCAGATATGAAAATATTAGAGGGTTAATCCTAAGGTTGAAGATCTGGGTGGCTCATCAGGGGCAGACGATACACTATCAATCGTGATAAGGAGCTACTGAAAGTCAATCGATATCACGAGATGAACGTATAGGGTAACCGCATGGCCATGCCAACCTACACCTAGATTCTTCTGACAAGAGTATCTGAATATGTAATACACGGGGATTCATTGTTGTTGCTTTTGCTGTTCCGTTATCTCTGCGATTCTGGGTCAAATACAGGACGAGTGAAGACAGGTAGAGTGTTTGTCGAAAAGGGTGAGAGGGAAGAGAAGAATATTGCAATTTCCCGTGTTCTGTAGTCCATACGATATAACATATTATGCATACATACATACACATATAACAAGCAAGAGGGTGAACAGCAAACGGGAGATTGGGTCGAGCACAGTTATAGTAGAATACTAGGCGTTTGCGTACATTACGAGTAATTAACGAAAGAAGTTCCCAGGCGAAAGTGCTATACTTCATTTTCTATTTCCTCCTCGAGAACTCTTTCTAATCACTATTTTCGTCTATAGAAAACTGTTTTTTAATCTTTAGGACAAGGTATGACAAAATACAAACCCGGCAAGATGTAAGTCGCCCTCCTCATTAAAATAATGAGTGATGGGAAAATATATGAATGAACTGGTACTATTCACCTTTCTCTATAAATAGGACGGTAAATTTGAACAAATTTTACTGCTCTGAACACCCTCACCCAATAAATTGTAACAGGATTCTGAGATCAGCATTTAAAACAATTTCAAAATCTTCTGAAGATTAATTACTTAAAAAATGGTCTCCTAAAGTGTCCATGCAAAAGACACCTTCGTTGACATTTACGAGCTGAGCACCCATTGAATCTACTTCAGAGGTTCCATCCCTTTTCTTCCAGATAACGTACAGAATCAGATAAGAAGGGACCCTGAAGCTTTATTGTAAATGATACGATTCTCCTTTATAAAAGACTTTATCAGTTTTGACCCCATTTTTCCTTACTTGCTAATAAACTCTTTAAAATTAGAATATTTAAAGAGAACATTCTGATGTGATGTTTTAGATTTAAATAAATTAAGAGCAGATTGTGTAACTCACTTTCTTAGTATAGTGCTTTTAACCAACTTTAAATTAAATTTCTTGGCTTTAAAATGTACTTAAATCAAAGAGACACCATAATTGCATTCTGAAAATACATTTATAACCTATTTATGACAAAGTCTATAACCGAACTTTCATTGTTATCAATTAAGACCTTTGTCAAGACTAGCGTCGTTTGGTATCTGATTATGGCAGAACGGACATGGTTGATGCTTCTACGTTTCAACCTCAACTTCTATTAGTTTCTCTATTTTGCATGCTTCGTTGGCCAGAATGAAAATTAAGCTAACAGTTCGATGTCGAAACGCTATATCGGGAAAACTTGCGACGGATCTATTATTTTTCGTCGATAAATGACGAACGGAGGGTGGATA
Source organism: Synergus japonicus (assembly GCA_900474275.1). Lineage (NCBI taxonomy): Eukaryota > Metazoa > Arthropoda > Insecta > Hymenoptera > Cynipidae > Synergus > Synergus japonicus. Next base: position 103,716 of record UCOH01011271.1, read on the forward strand.
TTTTATGTTAAATTTTATTTAATGTAAATTTGAAAGAATTGACCCAAATCGTAGTAACGTTCAACCCAAAAAGAAAAGTAAAAGAAGGATAAAGCGATTATTAATAATTATAGATGGTGCGACCAATCTCAATGCAACGCTTATAGATTTTGAGAATAATTCCTTGTTCAAATCAATGATTTAACATTTTACCTCGATATTCGGGATTCTTTTCCATCAATAAAGCGAATTTGCTGACATATTTACTAGTCGCATTGAATAATCCATATAGTAATGGAGTATTGGGATTCAGTGTTGCAGGCAAAGAAAAAAAACTAATGAATGAGCTGAAATTATTTTCAAAAATTTGCAATACGTCCACTCGCTACTGCAGCCTAGCGCGAACTGACATGAAGTCACGAAATGGCGCGAACTTGTGATGTGAAGTTCACACCGAAAAACAACAAAAACCAGTGAAGCCAAGTTCCGAAAATAAAAACAAGTAAAAACAAAAAATGTTCACGAAACGTGTTCTAAAATTTCGTACAGAATTCCTAAGACTTTCTAATTAAAGAAGTTGTAGCTGTAAAAAAGTTTTCATATGGTACGAATTTTTACCAGTTTAAAAAGTTATACAGATTTTTTAAACATTTGAAAAAAATTTATGGATTGGCACCCCTGCGCCGTTATATAACTACGGTGTTGCGGATTTTACTTGAAAATTTCTCGAGATTTTAACAGTTTTTTTTAATTTAAATCAACAATTTATGAATTAGATACACTAATTTGTTTATGAGAACTAAAATTAATGTCAAATCTCTTTAAAAAAAGCTTACTTACTTTTCATTTGTACTCAAAAACGTGGCGAGAAAAATAGAATGACAACGTATTAATAACCCTAACTATGGAAACGATTAATAATGCCCCCACATATTTACGATTTTTTCTGTACAATAGCTGCAGTTGCAATGAGCTACAGGATTCTTTTATCATAATATATGTACCGAATATCTGAAATTCAAACTTTTATGACACCCGTTAGATTCAAATTGCAACCCAAACCAACCTAACCTTGCCCATCAAATTCTGCTTCAGAAATAGACCGTACCGTGGCGCTTCAATCAATTGTTGTTAATTGCAATTTTATCTCTAAATTCGACATAAGATCTACATAAATAGCATCTGAAGTCTTCATTTTGTTTACCTTAATAAATAAGTTTAACTACCAGATGTCCACGATTTTTACATGAAACTCAAATCACTTCTTATTCGTAAAGTGTGTGACGGATGGCGCCAAGCGGACGCCATTTTTGTTAAAGTGTGTCGTGTCTCTAAATGAAGTCGGATGCATGATTTTCGTAAAAGCAGCTGTGCTCTTGTGAAAATCATTTCAAATCTGGATTCAGAGTAAAAATAATGCATCTCACGTAAGTAAACATTCACTAGATATTATTTTCCCTCCGTTTTTGGTGCTTTCTGAGCAAAAATCGCGTGGCCTATGGCAAGAGACTTCCGTTCAATGAACAGGAACAGGAAGTTCAACTCTGTCCGAGATGACAAAATAAAAACATCCTGTACAGAAGGAAATTTCGAAAAATGAGAGTGCTTATTTTAAAAATATATATTAACAATGCATTGTTACCAGGACTTCTCATCAACATTTTAAATTTTCATTTCAACAATTTCGACCTACTTTACATATAAGAGCCTTAAGGCCGAGCACAAATTCCTTTTTATAAAATCCGAAATTATCTTGAAAGCTCAATTAAAACTGGTTTACATTATACATAATTAACAAATTATAATTGCTACAGAAAATTTAATACTTTTACAGAGTGCATCGAAAGAGAAACTGAGTTTTAAGCACAAAAATGCAAGCAGAGAATATATATACAAACGATATCGTTGGACTTGAAGAGGCACTCATTCCAGTAAGTGAACATTTTTGTTTATTTACACAATTTTTTGCTTAACTGCTATTTATTGCTTATCAGCTAAATGTTAAATATATGAATACCTAATATTATAAATACCGTAAAGAAAGGAAAAAATGTTTAATTTTAGAATTTTCTGGGTAAAACTAAGAATTTTAAAGAACAGAATTTATCTTATTGTAATATTTGTTGAGTAAATTTTTTTCTTCTTGAAGTACCTACAGTCCATCTGTTTCTAAATTTCATCTTTTTGTATACAGGTTGAAATCTTGTGTGATGTTACGCAGCGTTCACGTTCCCAAGATGCCTTGTCAATAGTAGAATTAGGAAAACAACTGCTCGAATGTGCGAAAAATGGTGCTACTGATATGGTCAGAGATCTCATGAGCAGGGGTGCTCCGTTCACTACCGATTGGGTAAATTTGGAATATTTTTTATGATGATTTTCAATAATTCAAAAATTCTTGTTTTATCAAGATATATAAGATTATAAATCATTTTAGTTGGGAACGAGTGCATTGCATTTGGCTGCTCAAAGAAATCACACAGAAACTGCTGAGGTTTTACTTCGGGCAGGAATATCAAGAGATGCAAGGACAAAAGTAGATCGGACGCCTCTGCATATGGCTGCATACGAAGGCCATCATGAGATGGCACAACTGCTTTTGAAGTACGGAGCTGACGTGGACAGCAGAGACATGGTAAAACAGCAATAATTTATAAGACATTTTTATTATTAAATAACAGAAGTTATTACTTAATGAAATTAATTTCCAGCTGAAAATGACGCCACTTCATTGGGCAGTGGAAAAACAAAACATGGAAGTGATCCAAGTTTTATTAGAATATGGCGCTGACCCGAACGCAGACAGTAAATTTAACAAGACACCTACCAGTATAGCTCTGGAGCACAATCTACTCGATTTGGTAACTGTTTTGGAGCAAAAAAGAACAGATCCCTTTCATCAAGGTCAGGCATGTGCAGTTGAGTTGGAAGTCGCTACCCAAAATTTGATGGACCTCGAAACTGAAAGACAAAAAGAACAAGAAAAAATAGAATTGCAGGAGCAAATACAGAAGCGGAAACATAACGCCGGTATGGTCCAATTTCAAAATAATTGTATATAGTTGATATTTGAAACCTAGTTGCACTATTGAAATTATTTATAAAAATCCTTATAGTCTCCTTTGCAGGGAAAAAGGAAAGAGTGATCTATAGACAAATTCCTATTTCATCAGCAAGTGAGGAAGATCAGGAATTTGAGTTAGGAAAAGTAACAAGTGTGAATCACAATGTAGGACAAGGTGATAGCAAAAGGCTTAAGAATCTGGAAGGAATGGAGTTGGATCAGCCATTGAGATTGCTTCAAGCACATGGGATAACCATGATGATGGATAATGATACTATTGTAGAAAATGCAATGGAGAGTGGGCAAACTGTTGTGCTTACAGGTAATTATCTCGAAGGCAATGCGGAAGATTATGTTCTACCTCTAAATGCAAACAATTTGTTTACAGAGGCGGGAAAGCTGGCATTGAATTTAACAAGAGCACCTCCCATAAGTATAAAACGAATGCAAGTTGGCACGAAGAAAGGAATTCCTAAAAAAGTAATTGCCATTCGAGCTAATCAGCTTGTGAATCATAATCCACCCACCTTAACACCCAGAGCGCCGAACATACTCAAAAAAAATTCAATCGATAATAAAACTGGGAAGCTATTCATTACTACACTTGCCAATTCCACATCGAATAATCCAACAGTTACTAAAACAAAAAACGCAATGTCTAAGGTAAGTTCCATACAAGAAAATGAGTTAAAATCTCCAAGTAATAAGATTTCTCTATTTAAAATGTCTTTTACAGAATATGGTGCAAATATCAAAACCGAAAGTGACAGAACCAGTGATATTGCGATTAGACGATGAAATAGAAGAAGTTATGGAAGACGATAACGGATTAGAAGATAATTTGGAATCTGTGACAGACATTGCAATGCTTCACAGACAGTTAGCAGAAGCTAGAAGAGAAGTCGCTGAGTATAAAAAACGATTTCAAAAAAAGGCAGAAGAAGCAGAAGTGTACAAGCAACAGATAAAAAAATTCACTGCACAGAGGGCAAATCAGTGATTTTTAAATTTGACTTTATAGGATATCATTACAATTATAATACGTGCTAATTTGCCAGAGGCCTCAGTCCAATAACTCACAGTGAACTTTATGGCAATTTTGATAAGATCATTTATTTTTACGGAAGTATAGGAAATATTGAAAATATTCTTATTGCTAACAAAATGTTTTAATACTTCCACTGACAATGTGCCGTGTTTGATTTCATGAGTTGAGGAATATAATGTATAAACTTACAGTATAAAGAAGTAACATAAACGTCGTCTCAGATTCCAAAAGTGCTGGGGAAGGAAATAAATAGTTTAATACTTTTGTATAGAGAAGTGTGTGAGGTATTTTATATAATAAAAATGTTACTACTTTAAACTTACTGTTCTAAATATTATCTCAAGTGAAGGTGTCATAATCTACAGGCTTTACGATATTGCGTCTTCTTGTAATTTAACATTACGAGATGGATACTTTCGTGAAGATTATTTTTGTTAAAAAAATATTGAAAAATATATATTTTACATGCTTCATATTGACGCAGATCAAGGTGTACTCATTGAAACCAGTTTTAACTTTTAAAAAAAGTAACGATTAGCTCCTGTCTTTTGGGACATTTTCAAGAAGTGTTCTGTATCCATGTTTGCAAGGCAAAAACTGTTAACTGAAAAACATCAACTTTTAAAAAACTAGAATGTATAGTTTAAATTTTTTTTCTTATTTTTCATAGATGTGGATTGATGAGTTTTTTATTCGTTGGCGTTCAGCCAGAGGGAATGCAACAGTTGCTAAAGTTGAATTCGCAAATTGCAAAGGTATTTTCATTGAGTAGATCCTTTTTCCCTTTACGATATAAACTTATAGTGGATTCATTCATTTATTCAGTTCTTCGGCTATCGCCTATATATATTCACTATTCGAATCTTTAGAGCTGCAAAATAAGGTAAAATTAAAGTTAATTTCTTTTATTCTTAATAAATTATTTGTATGATAAAAAATTGCTTAGTGTTTATCACAAATGAGAAAGTAATTTAAAATTTAAACTAAAGATGAATTCTTCTCTAGGATCCTAGGATATTTGCTTTAATCGCCACAGCAAGCAAGGAAACACCTTTCGACTCCGGTCGTCGATCGATTGTGGCTAGAGGCTAGGAAAGCTTTTGAAGTTAGAATTCGCAAGTTGAAACTGCAAATCAAAAGAAGTATATGTACGGAAAACTAAACTGGAACTAAAAACAATTCTTGTGAAGTTTGTCAATGAATTTTTTAAATCATTCTATGATTTAATAATTTATATAAAAATGTTACTAAAAACAAAAATCGACTAAGAGCTAGTTGAACTTGTAAGAGAAAGAGGGGATATGATAACGGATAGAGGAGAAAGGAGAAAAACGAGTCTAACTGAGATATATTGTACACTTTTTTAATCCTTTTTAACATTAGTGTACCGAGTTCTCATTGTTTCCTTAGAGCTTTATAATTTCTTTAAAAAAAAAACTTTAAAACATTATTGCTTTGATGGTAAATACATAATTGAAAATTGTAAGAAAGTTTCATTCAATTTGGGAAACTTCAGTGTATGGCCTTATTTCGGACAATACGTCCCTGAATGCTCCGTAATACTCCCCCACTTTATAAATTCAAAGAAAGAATGCAGTGTATATAAAGCACATGTGGATAAAGTTATATAGCAAACTTTTTTTTATTTCAGTGTTTCACTTCAAAAGTATTTCTTGTTCATTATTCAACCACTTTTCAATCACTGTCGCTGACAATTGGTCTGATTAAAAATTCAGCGTTTGTATTTCACTTTTCAAAATAATATAATATATTTGCAATACAGAATTTTGCATTGTTAAAAATGTTTGGGATTTCACTATATTTTAACAATCTATAACAATTATGCAATGTAAAATTGCAATCAAGGTATTCTAAAGAGAATACAATATATACAATATATTATTTACAATATACACCTATATATAATGCTGTATAAGGATACAAAATTGCAACACATATGTGAAGGAAATAGAGTACTATATGCGCAATAGAGCTCTAAGGTACTTAAGACTGTGTGATGAAGTTCTATGTTACTTTTAACACTTTCAGACAAGTATTTTTTAAAATAACTATTAAATAAAAGTGCCAGTTATTGGAGCTGTCAAAGCAACTCGTGATTTAAAATGCTTGAAAAACTGTACTATTCAATTTAAACCTTGTCTGCGTTTAAAATTCGACCCCATATCACTCATTCCGTTTTTTAATTCACACTTTAGCAAATGATCCTAAAAATATAATTTATTTGTATATTTATATGCTATATGTATGAAGTCGGGGCCCTTCAACTCCTTACTGCGCCCCTGACCAGTGGTTATCAACCAGTTGATATTCTCTTTTATTGCCATACGAAAAGACTATACATACATACACTCACCAGTAGTCACCAGTGTGAGTGTGCACCATGTATCAAAGATATTATATCGCTGTGTATCCTCATTGGGAATTTCGGTATGATCTTTGCGTCTTTTGAATATTTTGGAGCTGTAACTTTTCTTTAGTTCCTGAAGATCCTCTCACTGCCCTCACTAGTGCTAAAAGAATCTAAAAGGTCAATCGTTAAATATAACGTCAAATTGTGAGTTATCATCCCCTCATGCACTTAATATTTGAAAAGTTTTTATGAGTGGAAATTTACAATGTGAGTGAAAACGAACAACACAATCTTCTACAGGCCTGCAAGCCTGCTAACTATTGCGAAAAAGATAGATGCTGATAGAGAACCAGTGAAAAAGTTAGAGGTGTCGGCAATTTGGTTAGATACCCTGGCGGGTGGCGGGAGGGGTCAGTGTGTTGTGTGTTGTGGTGCGGTGTGCGTATCGCTGCGAAGTTCGAAAATCGGAACGGTGCTTTCGGGAGTGTTGAGCGTCCAGCAAGCATCCCAGGCGCCGTCGGACGGCGTCGGTTTTGGATCCCTGAGGATATTCTGCAAGCGGTCACGGATTTCGGAATACTGAATCGCTTAGAGTGTTTCTGAGATGAGTCGTCAGACCGCTTAGCGTAGTGAGTGAGCGCGGCGGCGACGAGCAAGAGCGGCAGAAAAATGGCGTCCGATAACGAAGCCTCCTGCGTGAGTGACCCAAATTTCGCTGTGATTTGCTCGTTTCTCGAGTGTTTTGGCAAAAGCTGCGGCATCGAGTACCCAACCATTGCCCAGCTGCAGGAGATGCTGGAAAACACACAAGACGGTGAGTCAAAAAACGAGATTAAAGATTTCGGGCGCTCCTTAGCCTTCCCACCTCCTCCTTCCGGGACCTGTCGCGGCTTTGACAAAAGTTACGCGAAATTTATCACGTTGCCGATCCGGCACGAGGATGCAAGTGTGAAAAAAATTCACTTTGATGATTTTCAGTTTGCAATATCAAATTTTGAAAATTGTGTGGGGAAATTTCCAAGAGCTAGAGTTAAATGGTAAATTGCCGCCTGTATTGACGGATAGACTCCTATTTGTTTCTTGTTATTATTTTGTTCCACGCCGTCCTGATCAGTGAGTCCCCCTCCACTTCTTCATCCCCGCGGGTGTTGCTGTCGAATGCACGTGATTATTTGGAGTTGGAGTTTCCTGGAAAAATTTTTATTTTGTAGCATGTCGGCGTTTTGAGAGAGGAGAGCCAACCCCTTTTTTTAGGAAGCACAATAGCGCTTTCATGACGCAGTCTAGTCTCTAAGTCTAGTCGAGTAGTGATTTTTTATTTTGAGTATAGATTTTTATGGGATTTTGAGATGGAGTAACATTGAGAAAACGGAGAAAATTTGAGAGGGGTGGATTGTTTTAATTGGTAAAAAAAATACTCAACTGTGAAGATTATATATTTGATAAAAGGAAGACATAGATTACTGGGATTAGACTTGTTGATAAATCACGTTTAATGATTTATTTAACTACTTTTTCTTATTGTATTAAATTTATGTTTTTAGTTACGGGACCTTGAAATTGTCACATGACCTTGAAAATTTGCAATATGTTTTATGTCTTTTTTACAACATAAATATTGTTTAAACATGAAGAAGATTTCTTAGCAACTCCAAATCAAATTCTTTTAATGAAAAGTCATATTCCCCAATTCTTTGACTATATGAATATTCAGTATATGATTTAAAAATTAACTAACGTATTCAAGGATATTACCAATATACATGCGCATCAATTTTTTTAAGCAGGCGGGGGAATTCAAAATTCAAAAAAGCGCAATGGGGGTTACTTTGAATTATAGAAAAAAATGTTTACCTCTGTGTTAATTACATACACAATATTTTTTCTACTAAATCTAGACTTCGCTCCTGTCTTATCTTAATTCATTCTAATCTGTGGAATCTTTTTATTTATTTGTTGCAGTTTCACGGCCTTTAGTAGATTTGCACATTAAATTATTGCGCAAAACAAGAAAATCGGTTACTGCAGAAAAGTGGGAAAAGGCTTTAGTCAAGTTCTGTCACACTTATTCTAACCAGGATGGTTGGGAACTGGAGCGTTTTGGATACAAAAAATCTCGCGTTGCTGTGAAATTACGTATACTTAAGGTACCAATTCATTAAAAATCTAATTATCCTTTATTCCATCTTTGAATATCACCATTAAAGTACTTTTCAATTATTTTAGGTTCTGCTAGAGGCACAGTTTGACTTTAATCAAAAATTCAAGAACGAAGTGAATAAACAAACAGCTAGCGAGCTGCGATTAGAACCTTTAGGAAAAGACAATACTGGATTGTCTTACTGGTGTCAACTCGATGAGGAATGCAACATAAGAGTTTATCGTGAAGACCTAGACGAAGAAAATTGGGAACTTGTTGCTAAGTACGTTTAATTTTTTCGTTAAAAGTATCTTCTAAAATTTTTCTCCTTATAAAATTTGTTCTAACAATTCTGTATTTTAGGGATCGCGATGGTATGGTAAGCCTTATAAACTCTTTATCTAACGGGGAAGCTATTCCCCTCGAAGAAGACAGCAATAGCCTCGACACATTAGAGAAACCAACAATTGATACAGGACAAGATGAAGAAGAATTCGATACAGATTCCGAAGCAGAAAAAGCTTCTGATACAGAGAAAATAGAGGATAATACTCTAGAAACTGATCCCGAGAAATCCGGTAAGATGGACACAAGTCCTGAAACTTCAAGTGAACTTCCACCAGAAAAGGACATGAAGCTTCCAAAGGATAATAAAAAAGGGATCCAGAATGGCGAACTTCCAAAAGAAGAATCGAAACCTGAAGAGGCGAAGGCTTCCGAACCGAGTTTGAATACCAAACCCGAAAATTTAAAAGAACCGCAAAATTTGAAAAAATCCGAGAATTTAAATAAACCCTCAAAACCTGATGTTCCTCAAAACCTCCAAGAACCAAAGGCTATCGAGACTCCAGTGATAACCACCTCACCCCTAAAATTGAATCTGGAAGTAAAAAAACCCGAGGAGAGACCTTTGAAGCCCCTCGTAGAAGAAACGACAGATTCCTTGATGAAGTCTCTCGAAAAATTGTCTGGGAAAAGTACCCTTGATCCTCCGGTGCTTCACAGCAAAGTCTCAATGAAGCCTACTAAGTCTCTCGAGAAAATAGCAGAGAACCTAGCGAAGTCAAACCAAGCGGCTTTGAACAGTGGGGAAGACTTTCCTCAGGATTTCTGCGCTCGAGGACTTGATAAAACGCTAAGAAATCGAAGGGGCATGGACTTGTCGACTTCCCCACGAGGTTGGGAGAATACAAACAATCATAACAGGCCGGTGGATTTCTCCGGCATCGATCTCTCTAGTCGCAAGGCTTCCAAGTCCTCGGACATTTCGAGTTACGGATCCCAGGACTTTCAACACAAGGAGATGGACTTGAGCACTAAAAAGACAAAGCCAGAAGTCCCAGTAGCATATGATGCACGAGCTGTTATGATGCGAAACCAAGCAATGGTTGCGGACCTAAGTAAACGGCAAATGACCTTCACAAACTATGATATGTCATCTGCTGCTTATCATAATGCTGGAAGGACACCAGGAAAAGAGGAACATAGATTACCAAGTTATACCATCGTTCCTGATCCTAGTAAGCTTGCAGCTTTGCGAATGGGGCCCGGATCATTGAAACGCACCCTCGATCCAGAAGTATCTCAGAGCGATGCGGTGAAGAGGCTTAGGGCAGACGTTATCCCTATCCGCTCCACGGAAAAGAGACCAGGCTTCAATCCTGAGTGGAGAGACGGAGTTGGTGAAGCGATTGAAGACCCGCTTGTAGTGGTCCAGGGGGAGGGATCGGGAAGTGATTGCGACGCTGTTAACCCCATCTTCGAAGAGGCGATCGAGGAACCAACCTTATATTTCTATGGAGAAGGCTCTGGATTCGATTGTGATACTGGGAACCCGGGCGATGAACCCTCTGAGAATAAAGAAAGCAACGAATCAAAGAGTGAAGATTGCCCAACGAATAATATCGTTTCGAATAGTAATAACGAGATTTTAAATTCAGGGGTGAAGTTGAATAGTTTCCCTCAGGATGGAGACAGCTTTCAACCAAAGTTCAAACCAACTTTGGGAGTTCAAGTTATCGCAAAGAGTTCGACATCGCCTTTAAAGAGGTTATCTAGGTGGGATGTCGGCGCACCAGAAAAAATGGAGTCTAGCGAAATTTCTAATGAAGAGAACATATCAAAAGGTGAAAGTATAGAGAGTCAGAATGAAGTGAATGAGGTGAGTGCAATTGATCAAGTTGTCAATAACCTTTTGGATGGAAACTTGGAGAAAAAAACAAGTGCGGTATCTGAAAGTTCAACAAATCAATTCTCGCCTCCAAGGTTCTTTTTTGGGCCGAATTGCATCTCATATTCGTCGAAAGATTCGAAAGATGAAGTCGATAGAGTAGGTTTAGAGAAAGAAACTCACAAAGAAAGTTGCGAGATTTTGAAAGACAATAACAATTCTGGTAAAGATGATATGAGGAGTGAAGAGGAGAAAGTCTGTGAAAAATTAGTTCCTGTTTCTTTAGAGGATAAAGAGTCTCTTGAATTTAAAGAATCTTCGGAGGATAAAGAAGTTCTTGACAGTAAAAAAACGAAACTTGAAATTAAGGAGTCTTTTTCTGAAGAAGATTCTAAGGTTATTTCTGATATTGAAGATTTGCCACTGGAAATAGAGAGTCAATCTAAGAATTCTGGAGACGATAAATCCACAGACTTCGAATCAACTCACAAAAATATCCATGAAGTAAAAGAACATGTGGGAGTAGATTTTGAATGTGATTCTCAACCGAAAAATGTCGAACAAGTTGAAAGTTTTGAAAAATCTGAACCCATAGGCTCTACTCAAAATTTGGAAACTGTATCAGAAAATGTAACTTCTGCAATTAAAGAACCTGAAACAAGTGAATTAGTACAAGAACCACAAACAGGCTTTGTAGAGGTTCAAAATTCAAATGAAAGTTCAAAAATTGCGGATGATACGAATTTAGATTCATCTGATAAGGAAATGACATCAGGTGATAAAGATCTCGAAACGTTACCAGAAGATAGTAGGATAGAAACTGAAACCTTGCAAGAAAGTAACGAAAAGGAATTTGATATGGTTTCAGATAGTAAAGCTAATCTTGAAACCGAATCTAAAATTTTGGATCAAGGAGACTTGTCTGTGTCTCAGGATTCTACGGATGATCTAGATAGTAATGTTACCAAAGATCTAGATACTATTGACTGCAAAAATCCTGTACAAGAAAAAAGTATTGAAAATCAAGAATTAACAGACAATCATGAAAAAGAAAAGGAACATCTTACAAGGGTGAATGATCCTGATTTCTCTGACGATGAATTTAGTTCGGAGGTTCAAGCAGTTGTTTTGAAAGCAGAAGAGGAATTGAATGCTGAAGATATAGAATTTGATGAAGGGACAGAGGTAAAAAAAATGGATCTTGACAAAGAAGAAACAAAGGTTGAAGATACAAACTTTGGTGAAGAAGAAGCAATGTTAGAAGAACAGGAATTTAGTAATGATGAAAAAATGGTAGAGGAACAGAAATTTGGTAATGATGAAGCAATGGTAGAGGAGGAACAGGAATTTGGTAATGTTGAAGCAAAGGTAGACAAATTAGAATTTTCTACAGAAGAGTCAGTCGCAGAAGAAAAGAAAATTGAGGCAATAGAAGTACCAGCGGAGAAAACTGAATTAGTTAGAGTTGAAACAAATGTGGAAGAAACTGAACTTGGTGAAGAATCAAATTTAGAAGATGAGACTTTGGCTGAAAAAAATGTAATCGAAACAACTCCAAAGGTTAATATGGAACAAATTAATAAAGAAGAAGGTTTGAAAGATACTTTAGGATCTCTTTCTCAGAATACGAATGAAGAAATTATGAACCAAGAAATAGATGATGGTACTTCTACAGTTGGTACTTCTACCGAAGAAGCTTTACTTGAAAGTGAAAAGCAGCGATCGGAATTAGACGTTGAAGATATGGCAGAATCTGAAGATGATGAGTTCGAAAGTGGCTTGAAAGAAAGATTAAATTCTGAAATTTCTTCTCTACCAGAATCGTCTCAAGAACAAGAAACGGGTGAGAAATCCCAAATTTTGATTCCTACAGAAAATTCTGGAAACTCAGAAATTTTGGAAACTTCTGAAATCTCAGAAAATCTTGAATCATCTCAAAGGCAGGAAACAAATATCATTCCTTCGAAAAATGTCAAAGATTTAGCAGAAGTTTCGGAAGAAGCAATTACAGAAGATTTAAACAACCAAAAAATTGTAGAACCTGTGGAAGAAAGTAAGGTGGAATCTGGTATTTCGGATCCTTTGGAGAGTACGGAAGAGTTAAACCCTCCAGAAAATCTTAAAGAATCTTCTCAACCAGTAATTCAAAGTAAATCGCTCGTTGAAAACTACGAGAGTGATGAGGACAATAGTGACAACGGATGTAATAATGATAATTTGGAAAGTTACGAACCACAGGACGAAAAAGAAAATATAGAAGGTGAACATCATTTAGATGATAATTTGAAAGATGGAAAGAAAGATGAAGTTCAAACATTGAATAAAGAATCGACTATGAAAGAACAGAATGAGTTGTGCAATGATGTAGAGGACTTATCTACTACTGAAGAAATTACTACCAAAGATTTTCCTCAAGTCTCAGAATCAAAGCTTATTAAAGAAACGAATTTCGGAGATGGTGAAAGTATGAAGCAGCCTGAAAATGTTTTAGTTGAAGACAAAAGCTTTGTAAATGAAAAAGATATTGAAACTGAAAAGGAAATTAAGAACAAAGGAGAAATTGAAACTGTTAAAGAAATTGAAAGTAGATCAGGAAGTGAAATTGAAAAAGAAATTGGAAGTAAAACAGACAGCGAAACCGAAAAAGAAATTGAAAATCTCATTGAAACCGAAAAGGAAATTGAAAGTGAACCAGAAAGTGAAATTAGAAAAGAAATTGATCTTCAAGAAATTCAGGATAAAAATAACTTAGAATCCCACGAGAAAGTTGAAAAGGATATAAGTTTTCCGGAAACAAAAACGAAGACTCTCATCGAATCTGAGAGTGATTCTTGCAATAAAGTTGAAAATACTATTTCCGAAATCACTGACGAAATTAATATCGATGCCGATCAAGAATCTACAGCATCTGAAAAGGTAGAAAAGGTTTGCAATCAAGTCGAAATTTCTGTTCCTGAAAGTAATTCCGAAAAGATCTCTGATAAAGTAAAACTAACTGTTTCCGGAAGTATTGACATGGCAGATGATTCCGAAGATCAAGAAGCTTTCATCGAATCTGGGAAGGTAGACGATCTTTGCAATCAAATTGAGAATACAATTTCTCAAAAGACCGAGTCGGAAGATGAGGAATTCGTTGCAGAAGATCTTTGCACTAAAATTACGGTACCTTTGCTTCAGACTAAAGTGGATGAGGACTCGCACATTGCTAAAGTGAATGATGAGGATTCCAAAATTGAAGATCATGAAGAAATTCAAGACGTTAGTGAAAATAAAGTTCATGAAATTGAAAATCCTACGGAAACTAAAACTCTTGAAGTTGAAGATCTAACAAACCCTAAAGAAGTTTCTGAAATTGAAAAGATTCCAGTAGTTGAAGAAAGTGTAGATTCAGTGCCTGTTAAAGAAAATGAAGAGTCGGAATCTCTTCAGAATGAACATGAACCAGACAATAATACTCTAAAAGTATCAAAAATTCCAGAAGAATCACCTCTCCCAAATGTAAAATACAACCAAGAAATTCAAAAGTCTCCTAACAGGAAATCATGCACCTTGCATGATGAAGGAGATGATTACCTCGAGGATCCAAACTCGATTGTTCAACCTTTAAAAAGGCGAAAGGAAAACATCGATGAACCCTCTGACCAATTAAATTTAACCGAAAGTAAAGAACCTACAGATATATATCAGAAAGAAGTGCCTAGTCTTCCGAAGTTAACGAATCATTCTGTTTCTGTCTTCCAGAAAGATAAAACTTTCTGCTTTGAAAAAGACTCCAACTCACTTATCAAAGATTCGACTTTTGATGAATCAAAAGGTTTGAATGAGGATGTAAAAGAAGTTGTCTGTGCTAAGGCGATCACCTCCGAAGTGACTTTAGAAAATGTTTTGGATAAGAAAGAGTCGAGAAGGGAGGTTATTAAAAGGTCTGGGGTCATTTCCGATTCTGAGGACAGTCCTCCTGCTAAATTAAAGCCACCAAGCGACGAGAAGAGACTTGAAAATGAAGAAAACTTCAAATTGTCGGAGAAAAAGTCAGATGAAAAGAAAAGTGAGAAAGTTTCGGAGGTTATTAATATGGAAAGTGAAAGTAGTAAAGAGAATAAAGACTCAGATAAAAGTGAAGATGTTAATATCGCTAAAGATCTTAAGATTGTGACTGATATTAAAGTCGTGGAAGATTATAAGGTTACTGAAGAATCCAAGGTGGCTGAGGATCTTAAGACTGCCGAAGTCACCAAGGTTGTTGAAGATCATGAAGTATCAAAAGACCTTGAAATCACTAAAGATAAGAAACAAGACACAGAAGAGCAAAAAGATGATAATACGATCATCGTCGAATCCGATGATGATTCCACGCATTTCGAGTCCGAATGTACTTTCAATCCTCTAGAGGAAACAGACCCTCTCCTTAGTGAAGAACCTGATGTAGAATCTTCTATACTCAATGCTGATAAAGATTTGTCTAATCCTAAACTTGAAGAACAAACAGAAGAAACTCCCATTCATCGAATGAGCATCCGAGTAAAATCCTTCACTGAACTCACAGGTCGAAAAGCAGAAAGTCCAGAACCTGCAAAAGCATCTCGAAAGCGACGCAAGACAGAGATGGAAATTACTGTAGAAGATGTCCAGAAACCTTCAGAAGATGAAAGTCAAGAGGGAAAGCGAATGAGACTACGAGGAAGAAGAATCCCAGACCTTCAGCTCAGAAAATCGGTAGAAGAAAGTAGAGTGATAGCAATCAGTTCAGAGGACGAGACTGGAAAAAGCAGCTCTCCAGTGATTGTTGTTGCCGAAGAAAACAAAGAAAGCAACGATGATGATATTATGATAGAGAACGAGATTTCACTTTCGAGAAAACCTCGAGGAAGACCTCGTGGAAGAAAAAGGAGGGGTGGCTTCAGAGGACGTTACACTAATAAAATTCTTGATAATGCTCCTCACGACACTCCAGAACCTGAATCCGAGGACCTTGAACCTGAAATCATAGAAGAGAAATCTCAGGAAGAGGAGCTTGAAGAAGTCGAACCTCAGGAAGAACTACCTCAAGAAAGAAGTACTCGGAATTTAAGATCACAACCAGAGAACTCTCAGAAAGAGAAACCTCTTCCAGAAAAGTCTGTAAAAGAAAAATCTCCAGTGGATAAATCATCACCAGAAAAGTCCCAAAAAGAAAAATTGCTACCAGAAGCAGAGGAGAAGTCTCAGGAAGAGGTAAAAGAAGATACGTCTCAAGAAAGAAAGACTAGGCATTTAAGATCACAGCCAGAAAAGTCTCCAAAAGACGGAATGCTACCAGAAAAGTCTCAGGAGACTGAAGTACCAGAGGTAGTGGATATTACTCACACAGCTGAAGGTACACCAGATTCCAAGAAAAAGAGAAAGAAGAGGAAAATGGTCTTGGGGTTGATGATAGGTAGAGACATGCCTGATGGATCAACTGCGAGTGACGAAATGCCAGTGAGACAGTCAAGGAGAATAGCTCAGCTGAAAATTAAAGAAGAGGCTGATAAAAGGAGGATAGAGGACGAGGATGCCTCTCATCATAAGGGAAAGAAATCTGAGGATTCACCTGATAAGAAAAAGAGGAAAAAGCAGAAGCAGGACAGTGAAGAGGAAGCTGTGATCATTAAGGAAGTCGAGAAAGAGTCTCACTCGAAGAAAAAGCGGAAGAAAAAAAGGAGAAAAGAGAAAAAGTTCAATGAAGCGAAACCTTGGCAAAGTTCGAGTGACTCAAGTACTGATGAAGAAAACGAAGTGGAAGAGGAAGAGGAAGAAGAGATCGAGAGCGATGCATCCTTGGCTTTCAAGAGTGATCATGAATTTTCTCCTGAGAGTGACTTAGAGAAAGATGAAGAGGCTGAGCCGATGAGAAGAGCCAGAACAGCAAGAAAATCTCAGAGCGATGTTGAGGAAGCAGATGATGAGTATGCTTGCCAGAAATGTGGAAAGGCTGATCATCCTGAGTGGATTTTGCTTTGTGATACTTGTGATAAGGGATGGCATTGTTCATGTCTCAGGCCAGCCTTAATGATCATCCCTGAAGGTGATTGGTTCTGTCCACCTTGTCAGCACGCTTCTTTGGTGATGAGACTCCAATTGAGGCTGAAAGAGTTTGACTCTCAATCGAGGAAATACGAGAACGAAATATTGAGAAAGAAAAGACTCGCCTACGTTGGTATCAGCATGGATAATGTTCTCCACAAAGAAGAAGAATCCAAGGCCTCTGATGAATCTGAAGAATCTTCCTCATCGAGTTCTGAATCCAGCTCTGATAATTCGAGCAGTGATGAGAGCGAACCTGTTTATCAGTTGAGGGAAAGAAGGTGTGCGAACACTTATAAATTCAACGAGTATGATGATATGATAAACGCTGCCATTCAAGAGGAAGTTGAAGCTGTCCAGGGTGCTGGGAATCAAGGAAGAGGGAAGGATATTACGACGATTGTGAATGCTGAGAAGGAGGAAGCTGAGGCAGAAGCTTTGAAGAAGCAGATGGAGGAAGAGGATGAGAATGAGGAGAAGTCGGAGAAATCGGACAAGGAAAGTGATGAAGAGTATAAGGAAGAGAAAGATGAAGAGGAAGAGGAAGAGGAAGAAGACAAGAAGAAGGTTGCTGTGAGGAAACAACTGACGAGAAAGAAGCACAGAAAGTTGAATAGTTTAGATATTAGCAGCGAGGATGATGATCCGTATAGTGATGAAGACTTCAAGGGATCGGAGTCCGATGAAGAAGAAGATTTTGATGATAGAAACAGCTCTTCTGACGAGTCTTATTCTTCCACGAGAAGAAGAGGCAGGAGAGGAGAAAAGCTGGCTGTTAGAAGGTCGACGAGGGCAAGGACGACACGTTACGATGAAGACTTTAGTAAGTTGGCTCATTTTTCTTTTAAGAAACACAAAGAAGAAAGAAATTTTAATTTTTTTGTTACATTTTCAGTTAATGACAACAGTGATGAAAGCGATCGTCCGAAAAGGAAGAAAAATAGAGGATGGGACGAGGAATCAGAAAGTGAGGAGAGTGATAATTCTTGGAGGCAAAGGAAGAAAAGGTATGCTTCCGAAAAATTGAGAGATCAAGTATTTTAAACTGTTAATTCTAATCTGCTATAAATATTACTTTGGTAATATTATTTTCATTTCCAGGAGTAGGACAATATCATCAAGACCTCGAGCTCTGCCTAAATCCAAGTTGAAATCCAAACAGAAGAAGAGGAAGCGTATCATCGAGCACTCGGACAATCAAAGCGATAACGAAGAAGAGGATCAGCTACGAGCGATAAGCGAAGATGTTAAAAATGATGAACAAGTCCCGGTTCCTGAAGAAGATATGGAAGAAGAAACTGCTCCACAAATTGAAGAAACTCCTAAGACTACAGAAGCACCAGAAACTGAAAAGATTGCGGAGACCGCAGAAACCATAGAGCCTCTAGAGGCTGTTGAAGCTCCAGAGAATGTAGAGACTGTAGAGGCTCCTGAGACGGAAAATGTTACAGAAAAAGAAGCATTGCCCATTGTAGAACCTGGGATTTCTGCAGAGCCGATCAAGCCACATGAAGAAGTTCCTACAGTAACTACCTTGAAAGAAGTTGTTGAGGAGAAAGCAGAAGAACCAGAGAGACAAATAATTGTGCCTCCATATGAAGATCAGGCTAAAAAGCGGAAAAAGGTAAGTTTAAACGACAACTGGTATAATTTCATAAATTCAAAAGTGATTGTATTTTTATATGTGGATACATTTTTTTGCAGGAAGAAGTACCCAAGCAGAAGAAAATTAGACGAAAGGTATACTATATTTTCATTAAAATAAAAAATATAAAATGAGCAATGACAGTCTTAACTGTTAATTTCTTTACAGATTATTTATGGTGGTCTACCAGACGAAAATGCGATGCAGGAGGAGGAAAATCTTGGGAGACGAACTCGAGGCCGGAAGATAAATTACCAAGAAGTGTTGGCATCCGATAGTGAAGAAGTTAGTGTTTAAACCTTTAAATGGTACATTTACATTGTGTATTTACATTTTATTATAAATATTTTGCTAATAGAAAGAACATTGTAGGAATTGAAAAAAGCGCTAAGGAAAACTGAAGAGAGCGAAGACGAGTTTGTCATAAACGTGAACGAAGAAGTGAACGAGGATGCTGAAAACGATTCAGGTATCTTTAATCCTTTTACTTTGATCCTGAAATGAAGACAAGAGAACAGTAATAACACAAGAATTTTTTTTAGGAGACACATACTCTCCGAAGAAAGACGGTACCAAACTAAAAGTGAAATCACCGAAAATGAAGAAGCAGAGAAAGAGCAAAAGCCCAGCAGGAAAGAAAAAGATGTCCGACGACGATGGGAATCCAAAGCCAAGAAAAAAGCCAGGACCAAAGCCAGGGAGTAAAAATAAGCCGAGGGCCTCTAAATTGGAATTGACACCTTTAATGAGATCAATGGACGAAGAGGAGATGTTGAAAGGGGTCGACGTCGAAGCGATGGGGAATCCAATGGACATGGCGATGCAAAAAGTTGATGGTGGGATGTCTATGCACGGATCAACTATTTCTGTTTCTGGTTCAGTCACAGGAGATGTTACAGAAGGTTCCCTTGCAGGTATTGGTCCCGGGGAGCTTGCTGAACTCGACGACGAACAACTGGAACAGATGATGATGGAAGACGAAGAGTATGGCAGGCGGCAACTTGAATTAGCCGCTATCGAGATTGCGAAAAAGAAAAAGAAAGAAGAACGAGAAGCTAAGAAAATGGAGAAGGCTCGTTTGAAAGCTTTAGAAATTCTGGCAGCTGAACGAGATAACGCACCCGAGGGATTAGACGGAGAAGCACCGAAGAAAAAGAAGCGAGGACGACGCAGCAAAGCAGAAATTATCGCAGAGCAGATGAGAAGAGATGGAGCGACTGATCTGGGACTTCCGGGAATGGCTTCCATTGGAGCACCAGACATGGCGCCTGGAGTTTCTTCCAATCTAACTTCACCCATGTCTGCAATCATGACTTCAGAAACTGAGGGGCACCTATCTATGATGCCCGGATCAGACAGTCAGCTTTTCAGCCCTGAGGGTTCACCAATGAAGCCTAAACGAAGAGGTCGCGGCAAGGGTAAGAAGACTCTTGCGCTGGAAGCTGCTCGAGCTGCGGAGGCAGCGGCGAAGGCCGCTGCCGAGGGTGGCATCATCGGCATGGGCACCGATTCAAACCCCGCATCTAAATATGACGATATTCCAAATGTGCTTCCTACTCCAGGTAGCAGCACCTCCGGATCGGCACCCTCGACGCCTCCAGCCTCTGGAGCGACCATCCCGGGATCCTCACCTTCAACACAGCATTCCAATTCTTCACAGGTATGATTGACCATTTTTATTCAATTTTTTTTTTGCCTTTTTTCAGTCTAAACCACATTTTTCTTCTGCTTTTACGCTTTCTAATACATTATAATATTTACAATCATTTCTATTCGCTGCGAGCATGAAAATTCGCACATTTTTAAAAATCGTTGCTTATAAGTGTTATGTAAGTGATTTCCAATAATTCTAACTTAGTGTCGCTGTTGCTAACATCAGAGTTTCACTATGATGTGCATGTTTTTCTCTATACATTATATTTTTTTGAATTCTTTAAATCACTGTTTGTTTACATCAATGGAGGTGAATTAATCAAGCCCAGATTAATATTATTGTATATAATATGATGTGATGTGTGCAATGGGATGAACACGAATAGGATTCCAACCAAGGAAGTTGTGTTGAGGTGTTGCCGGAGTTTTTTAATCTTTACAGAATTACTTAAATTTAAAAAGCAGAATATTGAATACCTAGCAATTCTTGACCGGGTAAATTTGATTAAGTAAGCATTCTAGTGTAAAATAAAATTAGAAAACTCCAGTAGGGCCTTATAAACCAATCCGGAGATAAGGTCAGAATTTCATACTAATAAAACTTCTTCTCCAAATACTTCTCAATTAACCGAGACTCTCTTCACAGGTTTACTCCCAACAATCACTACCACCTAGTCAACAGTCTTCCGTAATCACGAGAATGCTCCAATCTCAAGCAGTCCCCGGCAGCCCGCAATCCTTCACAGCAGCTGCAGCCGCAATGGGTCATAAATACTTCGGCGTTCCGAGTCCCGGAAGTCAGATGATTGGAGGTCCCCGACCAGGTTACGAAATGCAACCTCGAGGGAGAATTCCCTCTCCCTACAGACAAGCTGGACAATCTTCCATGCCTCCACACTTCGCCGCCGTTCGCTCTGGAACACCACCCATGAGGCTCCGAGTACCCGGTCCTCAAATTTACCACACTTCTCATCATCCTATGGACCCCTCACCCTCAGGTGGTGGTCCCATCGCCATCAACAACCGAGACCGAAGCTCTCCTCTGGGGCACGTTCCCGGAATGATTCCGCCCACCGCAGGAAGTCCCCTCGCGAAAGGAGGACCAACGCCTCCACCGCCGCCTTACGTTCGGGGACCACCTATGTCCAGGTTCCCTGAAAATCCACAGCTAGGCGTCAGACACCAGATGCCTCCCTTCGCGAGCGCATCTCCAGGGACCCACGCGCTTCAGCAACCCTCACCGCCTCCGAGTCGGCCTCCAGGTAATTTCTCACCTTATCATCCCCCACCGCCTCCTAATTATCACTATGGTGCCTACCCACCGCCTCCACCAATGACTACCGCCGACGACGCCGCTGCCTACCAGGGTTCTCCTTATCCAGCGGAACACTTCTCAACTTCTGCTGAAAATCAGCAAAACATCCAAGCACCAACGGCGCCCCAAACTCAGCAACATCCTCCTCATCCGCAACAACATCCCAATGATGAGGAAGGCTCTGGTGAATTCGGAGGCCTCGTGTCCTACTTCAGCAGCCAACGGGAAGATGATCTTGAATCGTAGCAAGAGTGAGACCTTGGCCAACCTTAAATCCTGACCCAAATCGTGAGTGAGTTCTAGTGCAAAGGCATTTTTTCCATCTTTTTACTAACCTCTACTTTCGTATCGAGAGTTGGAGGATTTAGAGTCGGTATGTGATGTAGTTCTGACTTTTGATGCGTGTTTTTAAACGGTTTTTATACCGAGGTAGACTTCCAGTTGTGCGAATGTGATAAAACAAACGAACTTTAATACTGGGAAGAAATTTGATACACTAGGATAATTGACGCCTTCTCTGCCTCCAGTCTCTGCGGTAACAAATCGCCTTTGCGTTAACGGACAACGCCTCGGTTGGCCAAGTAACGAGGCTGGTCTCGCTGCCAACTTCCAATTGTAATCTATTACGCTCTCCGAAGATAGTTGAATTTTATTTGAATTTTTATATGGACTATGACTTTCGTAAGGGAGTTTGAAAGACGAGCTGGAAAGGGAAATTGACTATAGATCTGATGCGCTCCTTTACACGGATTTTTCATTTCCGGTAGAAACACTCGTTTTGAAAAAAGAAAAAATTTTTGAAAACGAGTGTGTTATTTTTGGAATTGAGTTCCAATGACCTCTAGACGTGAAGTTTTGATTTTTAAATGAACGGGTAAATCTTGACAAAGCCGTTGTTATGTGTAAATATGTAAATAATACCGAGTCCTTTAGATTATTATATTGTATATGTATTATATACACAGTCAAGCAGAACGAATACCACAAAATGAGTTAGTGCAAAGGGCACAAATGTAATATTTAAATTAAAGAAAAAAAAAGTGTGGAAAGGAACGGCATCTGATTATAATAAATTAACAAAAGGTGTGAAGACTACTACTATAATTATTTATAAAGAAAGATTAAGAATTTATAATAGGCAGCATATTGTATTTTACAAATTTTACTTGGTAACAATGATCATTGTTATGTGTGTTGGAAATCATTAAGCGTAACTGGAATCAGTCGAAGAGCACGAGGCTGATGGTAGGGATTTTCAAAAAGACAAGGCCGACTTTTGACCTCGATTTTCTTCGATGTGCAATATTATACAACTTTCACAAATTCCTCCTTCAATTAAACTGACGTTGAAAGAAAACTCAAATTGAGAAAGATGTAATTAGGAAACTTAAATAAGACTTCATTAATGTTGATATAAATTGAGAAGAATTTAAATTGGATAAAATAAAATTCAATTTTAGTTCTTTTACAGACTGGATTCAAATACTTAATTTGTATCAATTGAAGATTTTTTTTCCTTTAATTATAGTTTTTCTCATTGTCGAGTTTTCTTAATTTGAATAACTCATAAAATTACAGTCTCTTGATCTTCGACGTCTGTGAGCCTAGAAGTGACGCGTAACAGAATAAAATTCATGTATCTGTTTAGTTATCACGCGTAAATGCATACCTAATATAAATAGAAATTATATAAATAAACGAAAGATATTACATTATCGTAGGATTAGTAGCTTGGGATAGTTTCCTTTACTTCGAACGTTATTCATTGCACAACAACTCAATGTTTACTCATGACGTTTCAATACAGCATAAACCATGTAACCGAGGTTTCACTATTGCTAATTTGATTAATTTTTCACTTCTGCAATGTGTTTCAATTGTATCTATGTTAATGTATATTGTACAATCTGCATTTTGCATCCGAATCGACAAGATTTTCTTGTTTTGATTTCGTTTATGCTTCAGAGAAATTTTCTTTTATAGATGCTACTGGATTCAGTTTAACCCTAAGAGATCGCACATACTTTTTGACCCTTATTTATCCACACTTGATATGGGGGATCAAACGATTTCATTTACTTATAATTATTGAACAAAATAATATATTCTCTCATGAGAATGTAAAAACATTTTTCGGAAGTAAATGAGCGAAATCGATACACCAGATCTCAGCCAACAAGAAGATCAATCTAAAATATTATTT
Organism: Synergus japonicus; assembly: GCA_900474275.1. NCBI lineage: Eukaryota > Metazoa > Arthropoda > Insecta > Hymenoptera > Cynipidae > Synergus > Synergus japonicus. The sequence goes on from UCOH01011271.1 coordinate 127,349, forward strand.
ATTTTAAAAAATCGGTCAGTCCCCCAAACCGATAAAAGGCTGCTAGGGTTAAAAGAACAAAATTGCAAATTTTCTTTTACTGTATATTTACCATATAGTATACTTTTAAGTATATGTATATTCTAAAAAATTTTTTGATTTTTTAAACCAAATTATATATAAATTTATAATGTAGATGTTTTTGATTTATTTGGAGAAAAAAAAAAGGAATAAAAGAGAAAATATAATATGCCCTAGTTTGAGTAGTTTGTTTTATAAACTCAAGACGCAATTTTCGTGATTTTATAATAACGATAAATGATTTTTTTGTGCATTTACATGCCAATATTTTCCTGAAGCGTAAACGTGCAAGACATTATGTTGAAGGAACAGTGGATATGGTGCAGTTTTTTTTCCCTTTTTTTTTTTTGTTTTCCTTTTTTTTGTTTCTCTTTTTTTTTTTGTTTCAGTAAGGGTCTAGACCAAACGCAATTATTATAATACATGTTGTAGCCTAATTACAAACATTTTGTAATAAAATTCAGTATATTGAAATTACCTTGTTTTTATTTGAAGTTCTTATTCATTTTTAAATGTTCTTTTTTCTACAGAAAATAGTAGATTGAGAAGAGAGCATGGTGAAGCGCTCGGAAAACAGATAGATAAACGAATAAGACAATTTAATTATTAATGATTATCCATTAGAGTGTCAAAAAAAAGTGTTTTCGAATTTTATATCACACAAGATTGTTTTTAAGCATATAAGGTGGAAATTATTCCACCTATTTACTCCTAAAGTAATAATTTAAAAAAAATTTTTCATACTAGATAGACGTTTTTTAAACATTTCTTTTCATCAGTGTGGTACGGAGAAATTGTTTAAATTATTATTTTATGACTATGCAGAGTATGTAATGGATATGTTTTGACACCAATCCTTTTTGCAGCAGGGCTACATAATTGCATTTCAATTTCTTATGAAGTTTTTATCATTTTAACATGAAATAAAGATTCTAAGTCACAAAGTTAAATCTTTTTTACTTAACAAATATAATTAGACAGTTTTTCATTTTTTTGTAGTTTTTATTTTAAAAATAATAAGTTTGTCCACTGAATGGACAAAAATCTTGTGATAATCAATCACAACTATAGCCGTTGGCATCTATTTATTTTCCATCAATGAAAATTTGAGTTGTGCGCATGCGCATTGCGCAGTCCAGAGATTCATCTTCATTCTTCCTGATCCTTGTATTTTTGACAGCGTTATTGAGTTTATAGTTTACTAGTGCCATTGATTTAATAAATTAGGAGTATTCTTGTTTTTGAAGATACAAAACAAAATTAAAAAATGGATGACCTCAAAAGATTACGAAAAAGAGAAGAAATAGGATTTTATGGAATTGAAGGAGCTTGGGGAAAGTCTCCCACACACATAGAAGAGTAAGTAATTTTTATACAATTTGTTCTTTGCAGTTCTTCTAAAATTTTGTTCGGTCAAATGTTTTCATTATTATAAATTAAAAATAGAACCATGTTCATTTAACGATAATATATACTTTTTATTTCATGTTGTGAGGAAAGAATTCTGTGAATTGAGGTTATGTTTTAACTTGTATACTTAAATGTGTTCATCATTTTTCTAATATTTTAGTTCTGAGGACGAAAAGGAAACTTCACACAAGAATGCCAATAAATCAATGTCAAATGAACGGAAGAGAAAAAAGAAGGAAAAGAAGAAGGTAATTTAAAAAAGATCCCACAAACTATAGCTCTTGCAGCAATAATATACCTAATATTCTATAGATTCTAAAACGACTTATTTACTCATTTTTTTTATATTTTACAGAAGAGTAAAAAGCATAAGAAGGAGAAAAAAATGAAAAAAGAGAAGAAGAGTAAAAAGAAAAGAAAGAAGAGAAAGCACTCAGACTCTTCATCTGACGACAGTTCTGATGAGGAACTGTGGGTCGAGAAATCCGTATGTGAGAAAGCAAACACTAAAGAGAAGAACCTCTCTAGTTCGGATATCAGCGAAGAGGAAGTGGTGGGTCCATTACCCAAAAAGCAAATTAATTTGTCCGCCAAAGAATTTGGTAAAGCCCTCTTGCCTGGTGAAGGTGCAGCGATGGCTGCATATGTTGCTGAAGGAAAGAGAATTCCTAGGAGAGGAGAAATTGGTCTCACTTCCGATGAGATAGCATCTTACGAATCAGTTGGTTATGTTATGAGTGGAAGCCGGTAAGTAATTTTATCCTTATTAATACCATCAATTTTTTAAAAGATTTGGGTGGCTACATTTGAAACTTTGATACAGTATTATAAAAATTAAACTAAAATTTCTTGTTTTTCAGACATCGACGAATGGAGGCTGTGCGTATCCGAAAGGAAAACCAGATTTATTCAGCTGACGAAAAGAGAGCGCTTGCGATGTTCAGTAAAGAAGAAAGGCAAAAGAGAGAGAATTTAATTCTCGGACAATTCAGAGAAATGGTCAGACAAAAATTAGCACAGGAGGAATCAAAACAGTAGAGTTTAATTTTTGTAATTTAGGAATTTTAATTTACTCTAGCATTGTATATAACTGTACATATTTTATATGTGAATAATTATAATCTTAAATGAAAACAAAAATCTTTTTCAATCTCAGCCTTCTCAATCAACCAATATAAAACTGTTCTACATAATTTATTTATAAAAATGATTCTACAAAATATCAAATATCTTTTTAAAATATGGAGTTATATTTTTACAAGTTTTTTTTCTATTCCTCAGAGAATTTACAACGTTTGTTATAGACTTTATAAACCTTTCTGTTTACTTTCCCATTCACTCCAACCTCCAATGTAGTTGTAAACACTGGAACAAGATTAATTTCTTATTATTAAAGTAAAAGAAAAACAAACAGTTCAGAAAGAATAAACTTACTTTTTGTAACCCAATTTCTGAATTTGATCTTGTACTGTTGCACTTCTTCTGCCAGCCATACAGGATAACACTAGCTTTGTGTTTTCAGAAGGAAGAGGTTTCTTATATTTTGCTTCGAATACTTCAGAGGACAGATTTGTTAACTCATTCGCTACTTGGCCCACTAAAATTAAGGAAAAAATATCATGATTTGTTCAAATATCGTCGTACATAGTTATGAGACAATTAATATTTCAAATTTAAAAAATAGAGTATTAATTAACATTGTTGACTTACTGGGAATGTGAATGCTGCCTGGCAAAGCACCTGTTTTATCAATTTCTGACTGTTCCCTCACATCAATAATCAAAATCGAATTGTCTTTCTGAGCTTGCAAAAGTTGCTCATAATTCATGTTGAAAACTTTCACGTCTCCTTCACCAGAATTCATCATTTCTGATTTCGAAACAGAAGTATTACTCGAAAATGACTTATCACCTGTAGAATAAATTCAAAAATAAGTAGAAATACGTTGATTCACTATAGAGATAAACATTCAGTAGAGGAGACTAATTTATAAACAAAAATATACATGTAATTGAATAATCTACCAATGAGAGAGTTTGTAAAATGCTGATGTTTCAGATTTCTAGGATGAACAACTTTCAATGGTCGAAGGGATTTTAAAACTGTAGGTAATGTTAGAGACCGATTAAGGATTCGCGTTATATTACAATTCATTATAGCTTATGTCCTTTCACCACCCTACTATATGTAAGACATATATTCTATATAAGTTGAATAATCGATCTCTGGAAAGCCTGGAAAGTTAGAAACTCTAATCAAACTTAGATAAAATAGATTTCTGTTTCTTTATTAAATTTAATCGACTATTCTTCATGGCTTGAAACTAGAGTGTAAAAATTGTAATTTTTTAAAGTTTACGTGACTATAATCTTTGAAAAATAATTTTTTAAAGGTACTTTTTAAAGATTACAATCATCCCCATATACCCAAAGTTTGCAAAACCCTCCTAAACAGCCCCCTATCCGCAAAAACTATAGACGGTCCTGCCTAGCGTCATGTTTTCAGCGCGCGATAAAATTCCCACCAATAATTCCCTTCCTCAATCACCCGTCACTCTAAGTAATCAAAAAACGAATAAAAAAATCTTGCGTCACTCTACTCGCAATCCAGAATCCCTGAAAGCTAATATTTTTCCACCTTTTTACTCCCACACGTGCGTCACCGTTTGAATTCGAAGGTGAAAAAAGAAGAAGATGGTGAGAGTGCCCCCTTTCGATTAAGGCGCCGCCGCTGAGGAATTTTTAAACTAGAAATTTTTATTTCTCGTGCGCGGAGGAGTAAAGTGTACCAATTTATTGAAAATAATTGCGATTCTCTGAAGGCTCTTGGATACTCGGATCGTGTGAGTAATTAGGCAACGATACTCTAGCATAGCGAATTTAATTTTTGAACTTCGGGGCCGAGCGAGGCCCTCAGCAGCTGCACTCGATGATGTCCTTTTGTTTATTTGTGTAGCTCTCTGGGAGCTCAGAGAAATGCAAAAATGTATGCGCTAGTGCTAAATTCGCAAATTGTACTCATTAACGACGATTTCGATCGTCCATGTGCGACTGAAGAGTGCGTGACTTCTTGCGGGTCTCCGTGATCACCAAATCTCATATCTTAAGATTATCAACATTCCAGAGTGTTGACACCTCTGTCAGTGCGCTCTGCCTTGTCAGTGGGCGCGTTCAGTACGAGTATTTTTTCTTTTTAATCTCTTCCGATTTTCTTTTCCTGAAATCGATTAAAAAATTCGCAAATTTTCCTGCCACGTCACAACTTTTTTCGTTATGTGCTTTTCATCCGGATTCTGCAGGTGCTGCAGTTGTTTTTCAGTTCGTCACTTCCATTTCCTTCGTCTCAGAATGGAGTTCACTCCAAGGTTGAGTATTTTCCCAGATTTCAATTTAAATGGACGTGTTTTGCGTTTCTTGTTTGGATTTAATAACTGGGTATTTAATTTATTGAGGAAATTTATGAAATTCAGGAAAATGAGGATTTGAAAATACTGAGCAACACTGAGAGCTCTTGAGAAGGTTTAAATAATAATAGAAAAATTTAAGACTAATAAGTAAAAAATTAAGAGTTAAATTTCTGTAATTATGGCAGAGCAAATGAGATATTTTCTGCTTCCGCGAATGAGAAACCAATTGGAAAATTTGAAACGGTTTGGGATCTTAGAGAATCCACTACGATTCACTATGATTAGAATTTAATTAACTTTTTATTTATTTATTAACTTATTATTTTACAGAATAAAAAAAATTCTGCATTATGCTTTGTTGATCTTCTATTAGCTGAAGACCTGCCTTTGAATACTTCTTTTATTATACATATAAATGTATATCTCTTTCATGTATAAAAACGTCATGTTTTTATCGTTTTTATATATAATTTCATTATATTTCACAGATATTGTAAGTGGACTTAAATAAATGAGTCCACAATGTGTCAAACAAAACACTTGAAATATTTTTATTTTGATTCTGGTAATTCCGAACAAAATCGACACAAATTCTGCAATAATTAGCAACATTCTTTCTATGAACTATCTGTGTTTATATTCTTAACATTCTTTTTTTTTAAGTTCCAAAAAAAGAAGAAATGCTTCGATGAGAAGAAAGGTTAAAGTTTATTTTGTATCTGTTATATTTACTGATTTCCTCAACTTTGATCTTGCGACTTGCGACATGCATTTTATCTAATATGGTAAATAAGTTTTAAAACAATTAAGATAAGTGAAGCATCTACTTTATTGAAAATACTTTACCTAAATCTCTGAAAGTGGGTCAACACTGTTTTTAATTGTACTGGATTCTTAGATTTTAAAAATTTTTCTTTTAATTACAGGTCAGACAAAAATCATTTAACTTAAATGAATGTATAACGACATGAGTTCGCTTCAACAAACGAGTCGGTTTCTCCCGTTCTCTAACAGTAATATACAACGAAAGCAGATATCAGCTCAAGGTAGATCTGGATTAACATTAACTATAAATATAAATCAGTACTCTTTTTTGTTACAATTCTAATCCATTTATCCTAATTGACCTTAATTCACTTAATTTATCTTAATTTATTACATTCAGTAATTATTCTTTTAAAGTGTGATTTTCTGCAACAGGTGGTTTGCCTCAAAGCTTGAGCGGTAGCGACACCGATGTTTCAACATCAAACGAGAATTTAAGTAACGAGGAGCGATATGTGATAAGACATACTGCTCGTCAGGAACCACAAGGCCAGGAGAATCAGCAACAAAGCCCCTCCAGATCTTCCAGTCACAAGGAAAACATACCAAATATCCAAGTAAGAACAATTTCTTATTTTTTTTCCACTATTCTCAAATTTTCTTACAATTTTCAACAAATACCCAGCATGACTCCGCACCCAATTACCTAAAATCGCAATAAACTTCAAATTGTCATGTGAAGTATAAATGTGTGAGTCGGAAGTTGAATCCGCGACTTTTATGTTCAACCGTTTATTTCTATTGTATACACATCCTTTGTTAACGAGACAAACTATTATATAAGTTTAACAATATTCATTGTGTGCAGGGGAATTTGTTGAACAGAAATAGTCTAAAGGACAGTTTATCCGGATCGAATCGAAATAGTTTGAAGGAGAGTTTAAATGGCTCTAATCGCAATAGTCTTAAGGACAGTATCAATGGATCTAACAGAAACAGTCTAAAAGATAGCTTAAGTAATCGGACGAGCGTTGGATCGAATAGAAGTAGTCTAGATGTGTCTACAAGTTCGTACAATACTCTCATCATACACAACGCGAACGAGGAATCATCTTGGACGCCCTCAGGAAGGTAAGAATGATTTTTTCAGAAAAAGAAGAAGGATTCAAGGTAGACTTGGAATACCAAACGTGTTTCAAGAAATCATGACTAGGAATTTTTATTCCCAGGCTATCTGGTCTCGTGAGGGATCATGGCGACATGGGGTATTTATATTGCGAGGGTGGAGGCAAGGGGCACTCTAACAGCCCTACGATGCAATCTTTATCGAGTTTGCCACACGACGATCATCTCTATGAACAACCTGGAAGCGGAGGTTGTCAGGAAATCACCGATATACCTGACGATTATCTAAGCCAGTCACAGGTAGAGTAATTTTGAAAACTGTCTTCAATTATTTCTTGTCCGAAAGTTACAGAGGAAAAATTGTTTGATAAACAGGTTCTGAAACATCTTGCGAAAGAAGTGAAGGTTCCTTCCTACAGTAAGCTGACGGGCAATGACAATAGTAGTATAGACATGCGAATGCGAGAGAATGATCGAGGAAAGCAATCTGATTACGAAGATAGACCTCCTCCTTCATATACTTCAACCTTATTGCCTCTGAAAAGTAAACATAGATTACTTGGGCCCACGGAAAAATTAACTCTGTCCCGTTCACAACCCGATTTGTCCCGGATTGGGAAGGTAGAAATGGAGAACTATGATCCCCGAACTACTTCTCCTAGGTAATTATCATTTAAGATTTGTTAGCCTACTTAATGGTGTTGGATTCCAGTTCTCACCTCAAAATTCGATCTCTTCATTTTACTTAAAAATATTACAACTGTATGTTTAGTTTAATTTAAATAATATTCCGGCTTTTTAATATCCAGACCTCAAACAAAAGGCAGAGAAGATGTCGAGACATCAGCTGGTGAAATATGGCCACCATCCGCGATGATCCAGATAGTCATCCAGGAAAACAGTGCCTTAAAACTTGAACTTGAACGCTGCTACAATAAAGTAGCAAAATCTCAGAAGCTCGAACAGGAAATAGCGAAGGTACACCGCGCGCACGAGGAACTAGCCGCATCCTGTGAGCGGAGAGAAAAGCTCGAGAGAGCAGCGAGAGTAAGACTTCAAAGCGATTGCAGAAGGTTGACGGAATTGAATCGCGCTTTGAGGGACCAAATCGATTTATTATCTTCAAGGACGGATAGTCCGCCGATCGTCGAATCCATGCGGAAAGAATTAACGCAACGAGAATTACTCATTGGACAGCTTATCACGCAGAGTATGTCTTTATTGCTAATTCTTAGAGCCTGACAATTTCCTTCTTTGGTTTTTTTATCTCATGCGAATTTTCATTTTTCAGATAAGGAACTCGCGGCGGCGAAGGAGAGACAGGAAATCGAACTCGCCGCACAAAGAGCGACGCTGCAAGAGCAACGCACACATATCGATATTTTAGACACTGCGCTCACTAACGCACAAGGAAATGTTGTGCGCCTCGAAGAAGAGGTGAGATTTTTATATTTAGAAAAAGTAATTGGTATAATGATTAATTTGTCTAGTGTACAGTTATAACACAATTAATTTGTATAGTGCCGCAAGAAGCAAGTTTATGTGGAGCGAGTAGGTCAACTACAACGAGCATTGTCTTCCCTTCAAGCTTCAAGCGACAGACGTGAAGAGACTGAAAGACAGTTGAGAGGTCAACTGGAGAGAGAATTAAGAGAAGGTGGAGGCGGCGGAGCTCATGGAAATGAGCATTCCGCCAACGGCGATACGATCGCCGATTTGAAAAGAAGACTGAGAGAACGAGATGAGAAAATCATGTCGCTTGAAGGAGACGTTGCTAAATGGGAGCAACGCTACTTGGAGGAAAGCGCTTTGCGACAAGCCGCCATAGATGCTGCCAGTCTTCCTAAGTACGTGTGAATATACACTCGATTTATAAGATTTAAAATTAAATATGGAATTTTGCTAATAAAATTGCTTTTTTGTCTTTAATAGAGATGCGAAGATTGCAGCGTTGGAGAAAACGAGCCAAGACGCTGAGAAAATGATAGCCGAAGCGCGTTCGGAAAAAATGCGTCATATGGACGAAGTCCATGCTGCACAAAAGAAACTCGCCGATTTAGAATCCAGGTATTTAAGCAAAGTGGAGATGTTCAGTTTAGGGGAATTGCTTGGGATTTTATTTATGTTCTTGTGTGTTTTTGTAGGATGAAAGATTTGGAATCGAAACTGGCAGAGAGGGATGCAATGATACGCGTTCTTCAAAAACATACATATGATAAAGATAGTAGTTGTAGCAGTGGTGTTGGTAGCTATCCTGCTGCGCACTCGTCTCATTCCAGTACCTCGGCAGATCATCATACGGTACTGACGAGTACTCCCGAACTTGGTAAGACATTTTTTGATATTTTATATTCTCCAACGTTTTACTTGATGATGAAAATAATTTCTTTTGATTACAGTGAACAGTGTGCTAGGCGGTGGAAGTGGTTACGGAAGCACGGGATCGTATGGAGTGACTGACAGCTACAAGTACCGGAAGCAGGGAAGCTTTGAGCAAACGAACAAGAGTCTCGATGATCAACTGAAGGAGCTAGATTCTCAACTCCTCAGCAAGGTAGGCAGAATCTCCACAGTGTAGTGCTCTGTATAATCGTGTCGAACTTCACCTCTTCCCAGCCTACCGAAGTTGGCATCGGAAATCACTTTATTTTCAAATTTTCATTTGAATTAGCAAATCTTTTCTTTATCTAAAACTCGGATAAGTATCAGTATAATTTAAAAGTAAGCCAGTATATTACCTTATCTCTTCGTGCCAAGTACAATTGTAGCCGAAGCAGGTCACGAAAACATTACAGAACACACACTACAAGGTATTCATGTGTTTGTATTGTGTTTGAAGCATTAGCGTTGAAAATTGAAATATATTCGAGAGCAGATAGAGCCCTCTATATTTTTATAATTTTTTTATATAGTATTTTCTAAAGAAAAAAATAAATGAAGGTTTTACAAGGGAAGGAAGGCAGGGCTTTCCTACCTGCTCTCAAAATTTAGTTCCTATAAGGTATTATGGTATTTTTAAAGTAATCGTAATATCATAATACTTGTGTGGCAGTTTTATTTGATTCTAAAAAAAATTGAGATTGCTATTGAGTTTGAGTTCAATTTTCTTTTTTCTAAAAATCAATTCAGAAAAGCGTCAAATGTTACCTACTTTAGCGATATAATTCGTTTAGTTTCACGCGACTGTAAGATCGATTAGACAGATCGGAAGTTACTCGTGTTTTCATAATCATTAAGCGACTGATTCATGTTATGTTGATGGTTTGACAAAATATAACCAGTAACGGAGTTAATATAACGAATTTGATTTGACGTTGTTAACATCATTTTTGCCGAGTGATCCAACTAATTTCCTTCCTTCGCAAGGTGGTCCACAAAAGGTTCAAAATGATTTAAGAAAAAGGATCTATATTTAATATAGAGCTGACTAAACTTTAATAAAATTGAACCCCTAGATTAGTAGAGAAATCACATTATTTCCTCGTTTTCGAGAACACTAATTAGACTTTTGCAGAAAACTGAAAATTTTTCGAAATAAATAAATGAATAATATGGACCACCAAATCCTAACTTCTCCTAAATCTCCAGAGTGCGCATGCGCTGTTGTGGCGAGCACTAACCCTTTCCAGGTCCCGGTCTCCTCTCCAACGCGATCGTTTTTTCTCTTTTTCAGCGGGCACTTTGCTGTTTTCCAGGATTCTCTAATCCAGGCACTGCGTCGCGAAAAGGAAAAATACCCAAGCCATTACTGGCGGGTGTAAATAGCGCAGGTAGCTCGAGCACAGCTTCCAGTAAAAGTCGTCTACTGGACGATTCAGGAGGTGAGGCATCTGGGAGTCTAATGGACTTTGCGGCTTCCACAACGAGATTCAAAGGTACAGTATCCAGGTTGTCTGTCGAGAAACCAGAGGAGATGATGCTCCTGGAGAAGCAAGGAAGGAGTTCCCAGAGGCAAAGGATGCAAGAAGGTGAAACTCGCAGAGCTGGAAGTCTTCCACCAAGTTCCTTACCACGTCCTCCAAGATCCCTCAAATCCACCAATTCCCGCTACTGTCGCCTCAGTGACACCGAGGCACGAAAGAAGTCGGACCCTGGACCCGTGATCGACACCGGGATGAAGACTCGGGACTCTGGAAATTGTACTCTAGAGTATGGGAAGTTTGACACAAAGGCTCTCCGCCGGAAGAAGTCTTCCGGATCCGAGCCATTTAGTCAGAGTGCTTCCTTGAAGAAGTCTTCGCCTGGTTGCGAGTACGAGCGACTTGGAGAGATAGACAGGAAGAAGCAGATGTTGTTAGAGGTCAAACACAGGGAAAGTCATGGCCGATCGTTGATTCCTCCACCCTCTCGACGAATTGGAGAGTATGGGAGACTCAGCGACGGGGATGGCAAAGGAAGTTTGAGGAAGCAGGGCTTCACTAGAGGTCAAAGCACTGGAAGCACCGTCAGCAGCAAAAGTGGACGAGATTCTGGAGGCACTGCGAGCAGCGAGGCATCCACGTCTTCCCTTCCACCAACTAAAGCCAAGTCAATACCTCGCCCTAATTATCGCATTCAGTTCTAAAGCGTATCAAAACGCCTAGAACTTCAGCATCCCCTTCAGTGGCCCTTAATCTTGCTTTTATTCTGTTTCTAAATCGAAAACAGTAATCCATAAGGACATGTAATGAGATATCCTAGATTTTGTATCTGGAAGATTTTGATTTGGAATTTTGTACTTTTCAATCGATTTAACAGAAAAAAGTGTTTTTAAGGACCACTCTAAGATAAAGCCATAATAATCTACAGTAAGATCCCTTAATTACAGTTAATTTTATAGTACGATAGATGAATACGCTCCACAAGCTAAACATGCGCCATAATAAAAGTACGTGGACGTTCTAAGAGTACGTAGTACGTTGTATAGCGATAATAAGACCTAGTCATTACCAAAGTAACTTTCGTGTGGACGAAAATTTCCGTTCACCATGTGCGCAGTAATATCGCTCGTACATTTCTTTAAAGGCTCGTTCATTAGCTTACAAGAATTGCGGTAAAGTGCCTGTAAAAACATGTTTTTTCTACAAACCCTACGAGACAAATTTTCCTTGAGAACAACTAATGCTGCCAGGTGAAAAAATACAATAGAAAGAAATCCTCTAAAGCTTTGAGAATTTCGTCTCAGAAATAGTTTTTCATAAAAGCAGAGCACTAGACGCAAAAAGATCGTTTTGATGGATCTGTTAGAATTGTTAATTGTAAAGCTTTCTAGAATCTCAAAAACCTGATAATCTCTAGAAAAGTTTTTATAAGGTAGGACCAAAGATTAAAGCTTAACCATCAGTGGTCCAAGTTTCGCTGAATGTACAAAAAGTACGCTGTAAAATATTTTTTATATTGTAAATGGAAGGATTTAATATTAATTTACTCGATAGCGATTTAAATATTTGCCTCCAATGAATTTGGAACTTTCGAACCTGGCAGTATTGTTGGAATCTTTGTAAGCAATCACACAAAAGGAATTCAAAGATGTTCGATAATAATTGTGCCTGCTAGTATGCCTTCGGAGTTTTTGACAATTTCAGAAATTTTAAGGACATCACTCCTCTTTACTGAAAGTAGTATGTCTTCTATAAGACTGAATGGATAAATAGATACAAGAAATTGAAAGTATGCTTTTATGATTGACTCAAATCTTATTTCTCTTTCCTGTTTTCTAATTACATATTATGCTGCACTATGCGCACCGATCGCAACGCCAAAGGGTGGAAATTCTCTTCTACTGTCATGATACAAATTACTACTACTCCTATTATTATTATTATTATTATTATTATTATTATTATTATTATTATTATTATTATTATTATTATTATAACAAATCACGTTTAATATAATAATCATATTTATTGAGTCGCGCTTACGTCGATTATCGAAATACCGAACGTGTCATTCTTGTTTTCGTCGACATCTATCGAACAAAAAAAAACGGGCGAGTGAGTGCGCAGGATGCATTGACGTAATTAAATTTTAATTGTGATGTAGATTAGATCTGTAGAGCAACTAGCGAGGATTTGTCTTCTTTTTCCGAGTGTACTGTTCCGCCAGTGTGAAATAAGGTGGTGAAAACTACTTTTGTAAACAGGTGGAATGCTCTTGGATTTAAAAAATTGTTTTCAATAATAATTTTTCCAATAACTTGACGGCTCTGTAGTCGATTTCTAATTATATTAGCTGCACAGTAGTAATTTTAGAAATGTGCAGTTACTTCTTGAAGTATTTTTTTGTCAGATCTGAGTAAAAAATCAGAGAAAATCCAAGAGCATCTAACTTATCAGAAAAGTTTGTAAATATCACCCAAGTGTGAATGCGGATTCTAGTTAGCTGTTAACCAATGAACGAATGTGAGAAATGGTCGTGATGCATTCTAAGGTGATCATATTGATAGTCTTGCATTGAGTTTCGAGTCAAAATGCAAAGGTCTTACGTTACCGTCGTCAGCTTTATATTGGTTGTGTTATAACAGCCGTATAAGAGCTTCTCGTCTTGAGTAAGCATCTTTCGATGAACCAGTTGTAAAAAGTAACAACATCATCGGGACAAAGCGTCAGAAACGATCAAAAGTTCGTCGTACTTAAATCCATGAGCTTCGAGATATTTTTTTGTTGTAATTTTTTTTCTGACGCTTGCCCTGTTGTATATTTCGACTATGTATATTTTTTTTCCATTTAATTGTAATTTTCTAATGCTTTCCTCGTGTGAGCGTAAAAAGGCTGTTATATCACAAATAATTATAAAGGTGATTGCGAAGGAAGGCAAAGATTTTACCTTGGCTTCCTGAAGTAATGAAAAATTCCCCAAAAACAACATTGTGATGCGTAGATTATTAAGAGTACTATTTATATGTCGTCTTGTACTATAAATGTGCACTTTAGGATCGTGAAATCAGTACCTTATGTAGTATGCAAGAATACATCGGGGAACAAGTCTCATAGAATTTTGGCTCAGTGAATGAAATGAATCTTAAATGAAATTTGATCACGAGTGAGACTTTTTTCTCGGTGCAACGTCACCAAAGATGCGTCCTATTCAGGTGGCTATACGTCGTATCCAAATATTTTTCCTATGATATTTTTGCGTGTTACGAGTATAGTGCACTGAGCAGAAGTAACTATTAAGGCAACACAGCTGTTGATCGTTTGCTCTCTATTTTTGATACGGCCGCTTTAGTGACCCTTTTATTTATTGTCAAACACTCGTTACGAGCTGGTTTTATACAAAAATCGTTGTTCAGCTCGATAATTTTAAAACGTGATTGACGTTTTCTTTATTGTCTACGTTTTATGCGTATACAGGCTAGAAAATAGACAGAGTAAGCGAATGTTACGAGGGTGTTTTGTGGGATGGCGCTATCAAAAGCGCTCGTATGGATGAAAGCTTACTAACGGAAAACCACCAATTTGTATCGTTTTATGGATGGACGCTTTGTATACAAAACAGTGGTAGTTGGCTGATTATCATACGAAATATAAGCTCTGTTTAAAGATTTATTCGAGCAAGCTTATTTATTTATTTATTTATTCTTCTTATTAATAAATTACAATATTAGAATATTACTAAACTACAATTAATATGATCTAGAAAAGAGTAAGTAGATCTGATTAAAGTATAATTACCTAATATCTATTCAATCTTTTCAATTTTGAGTCATTTACATATCAAAAAACTATTTTTATTTACAATGATGGATTAATCAGCAGAATCTTTAAGTGAACGACTAAGAAAAATCTCTTAATTATCTTTTACACCTCATTCGCATCCTTTCAGCTCTTTAGTTTTTTACGTATATTTTTAAATCACAGTAGTGCTAAAAAGTGTGCTATATTATTTACAAAAGAGCACTAAAGGTACATTTATTTTTTAAATAAGAAGACTCTGGTCTTCTTTATTTCACTTGAAGAGTGATTCATTTTACTCTTGGAATAAATTTCACTCGGACTGGTTGGCCAGGTCTAATTACCACATCAGTCAGGAGATGAATTTCGTGGGCCAAGTCTACCGCTTCCAATTCAAAATTGTGAAGGATATGCGCAATCATGGCTTTCAGTTCCATCAGGGCAAATTTCTGACCTAAAATTTGATTGTTTTGATAAATAAATTATTTTTATTATCTAGAAGACTTTCATATGTTTTTTATTCACTTTATAACTTGCCTATGCAATTTCGAGCTCCTGCACTGAAGGGAATATAAGAATATGGATGTCTGCCTTGAATTCGATCGGGTAAAAACCTATCCGGATCGAATTTGAGAGGATTTGTCCAGAAGCTCGGATCCCTTTGAAGATCATAGATATAAAGTTGAACGCTTGTACCAGCAGGGGCTACAAAATTTTCTGAAACGAAAAAAAATTAAATTTTCCGATTATTTTTCCAAGTAATTAATTTTTATTAACATTCTTTTATAGCAAAAGATCTTCTTTTGCAAAGAAAGTGAGAAACGCTTACTTAATTGTAAATCCTGTCGAATCGTTCTTGCTATAAATGGAACGCTGGGATACAATCGCAACGCTTCTTTAATGCATCTTTCTAGATATGCAAATTTCTGAATTTCGGCCATCCCCATTTTTCCGTCGCTTTCTCTTAATACTTCGTCAACTTCATTTCTGGCTTGCTCCTTTAAAATAAACCAGAGATTTTTTATTGAAGTTTGAAATTTTTATATTATATTTCATTAATTTATGAAAAAACTGTTTTAATTATAAAAGAATAACAGTGATTAATAAGTATTCACCTGGATATCTTTGTGTTCAGCAAGAAGTGATACTGCGAAGCACATACCCATTGCAGTTGTATCATGACCCTAGAACAGAACAATAATTAACAGAAATTAAAAAATTAAATAGAAAGTAATTACTTTTATACAAATAAATTAAAATCTTAATTTGCCCATTTAATAATTATTACCTCGAAAATGAAAGTGTCAACTTCTTCTCTAATACCCTCGTCATCAATTTGTTGACCGTTTCTATGTGCTGAAATAAGAGTGTCCAACATAGCCATTCTCTTCTTTTTCACTAAAATGAAATATCAAAGTTAATAAGTATTTAAAAATTATTATATTCGTTTAATTTTTTCAAGAATAATTACCGAAAGCCAGATCGTCATCTACTGGTTCACTCGACTTTCCATTCATAGTGATCTTGTTTTCAGACGATTGATCAGAACATTTCTTCCTATCTTGAATTATCTGTAAAAAACCTATTTTTGTCAATTCAGGAATTATTTTTATGTAAAAAAGTGATTGGGATCAAAAACAATCTCAAAGTAATTTACGTTAAATTAAAAATGGACTGAATCAGTGGAAAAGGTCAATAAGTGAAAGGAGTATGCTGGTCTGACCATTTATCCCATTACCTACTTAAGATACTCCGTGCTTTCAGTAGAGTAGATATGTTTAATCAGCCAGTTTATAATTCGTATAGTTTAAATGAAATAAAACCAAATAAAATACAGTAAATTCGAAAAAGATATAATTTCTTTATTTTGTGACTTACAGAGTTTGAAAAGCCGTGAAGAATACTCAATAATTTTGACTGCTTAACTCCATAAGAGGTTGAGGAAAATATCTTTTCTGAGTGCAACCAAGGTCTAAATAATCTACAAAGAAAATAAATAATTAAAAAAGGTTTATTAATATTTTTCTGTGAAATGTGATGATTAGAGATATTTTAGAGATTTTACCTATAAACAATCACATCTCCTATTTCTGTAACAGCAGATCTATAATCACTGTCTTTAGTGTCTACATCCTCAAGTGAAGTTCCCATCGCCGTTTCTGAATAAATATAATCAATAAATATGATAATTATAAACTAATGTTTCTGATGTTGCAAAATAATTCAAATTTTATTTACCACAAATGGCATTCAGGGTATATTTAGTTAGAAGTGGAACAAGGTCCTTAACAGTTTCACCCCCTTCTGCCTTCAGATTTTTAACAAGATTCTCTCCTTGCTCTACAAAAATGTCGAGGAAATCCAGCAGGACATTAAAATGGAAAGCTGGTGTGAGCATTTTTCTTCTTCTCTGCCATTTATTGCCTAAAATAATTTGTTAAACTCTTTAAAGAAGGTATAAAAAATTTCAAATATTTTCTATACAATTATAAATTATAATTAAATGGTTAAAACTTGTTTCTTGATTTTTATAAAAATTTCAATTAATTACAAAATATTGAAAAGAAATAGCGCGTCTGTATTTTCTTTTATCTTTGCTAGAAAAATTAGAATATAATGATGTTATGACGCTTTATTTATCAGGAATACGTAGCAAACATTGACCCATTGTAATCTGACACCCACAAGTGGACTTCGAATGAATTCCCGCTTACTTATTAAAAGCATATATTATCAAATCTTGTCGTAGTAAATAATAACCGAAACAATCAAATACCCGGACATGGACTATGAACTCAAAATAGCGGTTATTGAATATCTGCAGGGGAAGCTTTTAGTATAAACAAAGGAAATCTCTCTTTATAAAAAATCTCTCCATTTTATCAATAGATCCTATCTCTTTTTTCACTTATTTTTATCAGGAGATATTTATAAACACTTAACGTAAACAAACATATAAGCACAAGTAAAGATGCTTTTTTTAAAAATTTATTTCAACAATTATCTGGAAAATTGGCCCAGAGTTCATGTAAAAGAGCAGACTTTGATCTTAAAGCCTTATCAAAGAATAAAATTTCCATTTTTTCAGAAGTGTTTATCTTTTCGTCGTGACTTTCTTTTATGCCAATTCGGATGTTCAAGTAAATACTTTAACATAATAATATTTTAGAGGAAAAGGATTGTCATGACACATGTCATTTTTTTTAAAGTGACCTGATTGGTCCTTAACCTTTCTGGCCTCTGATTTAAAAGTTGCTCACTCTTCACCTTTAGACTTTCGAAGCATAAGTTTGTCCTTTAGACAGAAGTTTTATATAATTAAGTAACTGTTTACCCTCCAACAGTTAGTCTTGCACAGCTTTTGTAACAATTACATAATTAGTCATTTATCTAACAGATTTTTGCAGACTAGAATTTTTTTACCGATTAAAATGAGTCATTAAAAAATGTGCTACTCTTATTCTGACATTCTCATTTAATCCATTATTAATAATTTAATTAATAAATAGAAGGATTGATGATTTGATTAAAATAAAGAGTAAAAGATTTTGAAAATTTTTGAAAACTCTTACCAGTGCTGGTTAACAATCCAGTGCCCAACCAAGGTTGCAGCATGTGATACGCATCGCCTTTTTCTATATGCTTCATACTTGTTAACAGTTTCTGTTAAACAAAGAATTGAACATAAAACATAACAAATATTCAACCATAACAATTTTTAAAGAAAATATTTGCTTTAACAAAATTATAATCTTTGTTCCCTGAAAGAAATTTTATTCTCAACAGTTGAATTGAAATCTAAGAATTAAATTTTTTGTGAAAACAAATACTATTTTGATTCAGTAATCTATAAATTAATGCATCTGCATCTATATATGTTCCATGATGTTTGTCTCAATCGAAACGTTTGAGAAATCAGAGATTAGCAAGGAATGAAAATTAAATCCCTTTCCGTTTCCGATCAGGGTCCAAAGTTGAATACAACTGTCCATTATGACCGAAGAAAGTCTTATCTTGTAGACGCGTTTTTATAAAAATAATAATATCATAAAAACACACACAAGCTGCATCATTTCTTACGTTTTCGAGGACGCCGATTACTAGTGAGATAAATTCTTTTTCGTCTGGACAAAACGTCAGAGATATTATAGCTACGTATTTCTGATTAAAAGTGGGCGTGATGCGACCTTTGGACGTCTCTTCGAAGTCTATCGCATTAATGAACCAATTAATTGAAATATCAATAAATCGATATTAGTCACAGACTTATGTGTAATTTCATAAATCTTTCTATGTTTACAGCGAAATGATGTTTCTCCAACATTTATAAGAGTCTTGTCGAAAACAAAATATAATCGGAATCTGAATAAATCTTCACAACATTTTTTGAAGCAGTTGATTTGTTGATTATTTTTTATTTTATCATTCATTTTAGAAAGAATTCTTTTAAGATTTATGAAACTTTATTGTTAATTATTTAACAAGAGATTTACTAAATTACTTTATGATTTGCCTGGTCGGAATTTGTTTAAATTAATTCATTTTTGAGTAACATTACTGCTGTAAGCTTTATTAGTGTGGAATTTTTCAAGTTAAACTGACAAAATGGATTAAATTGCCTTTCATAATGTTTCCTTGTGTAGATTGCACTTGTGTAAATTTAATTTTAGTCTAAACAAATTTAATTTTCATTTTGTGAAAAAAAAATAATAAATCAACAATTATAAGTCGAAAATAAAAATAATAAATGAAGAATTCTGTAGAGTTTGACTATCTAGGGTTTTACAAATGGTTTTTAATCTAGCATAGAGTTTTACAGATGCCAATTACTAAATTTTTTTGTGGAAAATCTTGAGGGGTAGAATTTCTTAGATATATATTAATTACTAAATACATTTAAATTTAATTCAGAATTGAGAGTAATCAAAGAATCTAATATCTATAGACTCAACTTTTGAAGGGAGTAGTAATGTAATTAATATAAATTTATATAATGAATACCATTCTTGACAACAGTTTTAAAATTATTTCGCCAAAATTCAGTAAACTGTCCTTTAAAATCAAAATATTTTTTTTAATTCCTGGTAAAAGTTGAAATCTGCTGTACCTACTAAAACTGTATCAATCAGTTCTTATTTACGCCTTCTGATATGCAACTTGCTTTAATGAAAGCTTTCAAAGTAATCAGTCTTTCAATACGTAATTTATTATAATTATTTACATATCTTTTTAATATATGCAAATATGTTAAATTCTATACGTATATAATATTATGTACAGAAATCTTATTTTTTGCATAAGATCATTGTATATAAATTCCGCGTTTTTATTTCAAATTATTCACAGTACTGCAATTATAATTATTGAATGGTCGTTTAATTAAATTATGAAAAAAATATATTTAAAAAACGTCAGAGAATTTTATGCATAAGTTCTTGCATTCATTCAAAGATTAAATGTTCAAGTATTAAGAAAACGCTGTTATCTAGTTGGCTATGTGTACTCTTCCGTAATTGTATTTATTTTGAGTCAAGTACATTTTACTTATTCCAAGATTTTTTTATTTTTAGTGCTTCTTTCAAACGCTACTAGTGTATAGTAAACATATGGCAATGTCTATTCCTACGGAAAAGATTCAGTTAATACGTGCAACCCGGGTCTAAATATTTATTTATTTCTATTCAATATAATTTTTTGAAATACACTATCAATCGAATTAAATATGTAATTAAGAATATAATTACCTCGGCATCATCAGGGTGACAAATGTGGACGAAAGGTGTCCCAAAATTCCAGGTCCTGTATATCGGGTAGTATTCTTGATTCAGTTTTCTCTTCAAGTACCATAATTGTCCTGTAATTATGCAGCAAAAATATAATTGATTAATAATAATAAAAGTGATGACTCTTACTCATTTCTATATTTTTGTAGAATTTTTTTTTAAATTTTCACGAATAATCGTATATTTTCAATATTCATTATTACATACGATCACCAATATTCTATGCCAAAAATAAATGACTTGATTTAAATTTTGAATAAATAACCCGCTTTCAATAAAAAATACAAATACAATAATACGACGATTTTTTATACAGAAAGGAAGGGAATTGTTTTAGACGTAAATAAAAAATAATCTGTTGGAAAAGTTCTTACTTTGTGGAACAAGGAAGGTCAAAATATTTCCAAAAATGGGAACAGTTTTTGGTCCAGGTAATTTGTTGACAAGTTTTCCTCTTCTATCGTGATGAATAAGGTAGTGATAAAATCCTAATGCTACTATTAGAAATATTAAAATGACCATCATTTTGAAATGCAAAAGTTATATTCTTCTCTCTTTTTAAAATGACTGATTGCAGTAAAAGAAGACTAATGAAGTAAAAAGGAAATGTTTTCTTAGAAACTGAAATTCAAAATTCAATATGAAAATTGAATAAGGACTTGAACTGCTGGAACAATTTTAAATGGAAGTCACTGCTGAACAAGATTCTCTGAGAGACGAGGCAGCAGGTAAAACAATGTTGATAGCCCAACGTCTGGAAATCAACTGCTTAAACTTCTAATTATTACATACAAAGTTAAGCATATACAACATCACTTGTTTACGAGACGAGCCCCCTACTTCCTCGAAATATAATTTGATCTGTGATACGCTCAATGCTCCCACATTTCTCGTGAAACTTATACTGATTAATTGAGGGAGATCCCAATATTCGTAGGAGGATATGGATATGGATATGGATATGGATTTTTGCACTCTAAGCCTTATAACTCTTGTATTGTACAAAATTAGATAACTCATGATCACTTGAAAGCAGAAAGTCTTATCATTACCGTTTTTAAACAATTCTCTCTCAGCATAGAATGATGATAAACGACTTTTTTGACTATTCGTAATCTTTTACAAATAATTATTAAACAAATATTCACTGTACTTCCAAATTTAATTCTATTATGCTGGTTCCATAAAGTCTTACATTTAATTATTTATCTAAACAATCCTCGACTGTCATTGACTTTTACATAGAATAAGAGTTTTTATATATTTCATTAACATTTTTTAAAATTTCAATAAAAGTTTTCGAAAACTAAACTGAACTAAATTAACTGCAATAGTTTTTTTCTAATTAATTTATATAATCTTATTATCGTCTTATTTTTATTATAATGTATGGACAAGTGTTATCAATTTCCATAAATTTTATTTTCATTCAAATTGTACAATTATTTGGGTAGACATTACATTTGTATCGATTATTGAAAACAACAGATTTTCATCTTATTCTACGTACAAATTTCACGCGAATTGGTACAGTAGGTCTGATAATTAAATCTGCAAGAAAGGGGATTTCTTGAGAACTGTCGACGGATTCAAAATAGAAATTTTGCAGCAAATGTGCCATGAGTGTTTTCAGTTCCAACATGGCGAACTTCTGGCCTGAAATACAAATTGAAAAGAGTTCTTAATTATGTATTAAAAAAAATGGAATATACATTTTCCATTTGAGAAGATTATTTTCTATTTTCTTTTACCTATACAATTACGTGGGCCACCACTAAAAGGTATGTAGCTGAAAGGATGGCGCGTCTGCATCTTTTCCGGAATGAATCTATCAGGATCGAATTTTAAAGGATCAGGCCAAAAATTTGAATCCCTATGAATGTCATATATATGCACGTGAACACTGGTACCTCCCGGAATTAAATAGTTTTCTGCAATTTAAAATCGTTACATTATTTAAAAGATTCAGTTATATATAACATAATTACTTGTTACGTATGCTATATTACGTATGTTATTTCAAACTAACTGAGTTGTAGGTCTTCATTAACTGCTCTTGAAATGAAAGGAACGCTTGGATATAAGCGCAAAGTTTCTTTGATGCACTGTTCAAGATAATTTAAACGTTGAATCTCTGATGGACCAATTTTTTCACTTCCTTCATGTAGAACCTTGTCAACTTCTTTTCTTGCTCGCTCCTTATTAACATAAATGGAGTATTACATGTTCATAAATGTATACGCAAAAGTTGTTTTTAAATTAGAACTTTACAGGAAAAGTATGGCACATATTTTTAGGAAAGTGTCCTAAGCAAAAGAATCTTGTTCTTTAGAATCCCAGTCACACACGTCATAAACACATTCATAAAGAATAACCATACATTTATAATTCATACAGAATAATCATAAATTATAATAAGGCAATAAATAATAACACAGTTAGGAAAACAAACCTGAACATTTTTATGTTCCGCAAGCATTAACAATGTGAATGACATGGCCATGGCAGTTGTATCATGTCCCTGAAATAAAATTTAAAATATTGACAATTTCAATATTTTATGAATTCATGGAAAAACTCATATAATATCAATTTTTCCTAAACTGCGTTACAATATTATTACAGTAATAAACGTGTCATTAAGAATTATCCATAGTAAATATTTTCAATACGACACGTTTGTCCCTATAAAATTGCAACGTAATTTAGAAACAAATTGATATGTGTAATAGATTTCTTTGTGTAAGAGATAGATGATCAACTGATCTTCAAATTAGAATTAAAAAATCTCTTCTCTTTAATATTGTCTTAATTACTCTATTGTATTAACAATGACTAATTAGCCAATAATGACTATATATTACCAATGACCTCAAAAATAAATGTGTCAACTTCTTCCCTGATGCCAACGTCGTCAATTGTCTGATTATATTTTTGGGCAGCTATTAGATGGTCCAACATAGCCATTCTTTTCTTTGTACCTGCGAATCAACAAAAAGATTTTATAACCCAGGATTTCTTTTAAATTATAATGAAATAAACTTTAATTAAATTAACATCCAAAGTCTTTCCAATCATGCTTCTAAGAAAGTCACCTCTTATTTCGTTGTCCGACGAAATTGATTTCTCATCTGCAGAAATAATAGATTTTAGATGCTGATGTCCTGTTTCATCGTGATACGCCTTTCTTTCTCTAATAATCTGTATAAATAAGGGTGAAAAAGTTGTTCAAGTTTATGTACTACATACCTAGATAATAAATAAAAAAATATTTAAACAAAATTTTTCCAAGCGGGAAAAACCTTACTTTCGAAGAAAAATTGTGTAAAATGGAAATATACTTTTTCTGCGCTATTCCACGTGGAAAAAGTTGAAATATCCAATCCACGAACAACCATGGCCTGCACAACCTGTACAATAATATATTTTCAATTAATTATTGATAATTACAATAATAATCATCCATCATAAAGTACTATTACAATTTTTTAATCAATTTTACATTCTCATTTGTTTACCTATAAGTTACAATAGCCCCTACTTTTCGAACAGCATTTCTGTACTCATCTTGAATCCCTGCATCTGTTAAGGATGTACCCATTGCAGTTTCTATAAAAAATATAAATACAAATCTTTAAATTTATACAATAAGACACAATTTTTATTCTATAAATGAAAGAATATATCATTTTTACCACAAATTGTATTTAGGGTGTACTTTGTAAAAAGCGGTATAACATTTAGTACAGTCTCGTCACCCTGGGATTTCAAATATTCTACAAGACTGTTTCCCTGGTCTACGAAAATTTCAAGAAATTGGTGCAGCACATTGAAATGGAAGGCAGGTGTCAACATTTTACGACGAACTTGCCACTTACTTCCTAAAATGAATGGTTAAGTAAAAAATAATGAATTGAGGAGAATTCATTTTCATCAAAGTTATATCTAATAAAAAATACAATATAATTTTAAATATTATCTCACCAGTACTAGTCAATAAACCGGTTTGTAACCAAGGATGTAGAAAGTTGTAAAGCAAACTCTTTTCAATATGCTTCATACTCGACAATAAAATCTGTAAAAAAAATATTAAAATCAACTTGAATACGATGTAAATCAAAATCAAAAAGGACAAATTAAGTACTTCTGCATCATCTGGGTGTAAAATATTCACTCCAGGTAAGTGGGCAGCCCAAAATCTGCTGATTGGATAATATGTTTTGTTCAGCCAACGTCCGAGATTCCATATTTCACCTTAAAATTAGTATTGAATCATTAAAAACCATAAATAATTAACATAAATTAAACGTACATCATAATACGTATGGCTTATGTATGCATATTTATGTGTAGCTATATTTTGACTGATATATAAAGATCAAATCTGATAAGAAAAATTTTTCAAACAGTTTTATCTATAACACATATCAAAAAATTGTGTACATAGATATGATTAAAAATAATTAATTCGATTTCAAATTTAAAATAAAGAGACACAAACAGTTTTAGTAAAATTAATTAAGAAATTCAAACTTACTTTGCGACACCAAAAGCGCGAGAAGATTTCCCAACACAGGAATTATCGGCGGACCGGGTAATCTATTTATAAGTCTTCCATGTCTACTATAATGAGTAGAGTAATGATAGAGAGATAGTCCTATTATTACAACTATCAGAAAAATAAACATTTTGTATAATTTAAAAAAATTGTAGGTGGAATAATCAAACGTTCTCAGTTGAAATGGCAATAAAGAATAGAAGAAAAATTCCAAAAGACAGGAATATTATGCAAATTGCTCCATCTCGTTTCTGCAACGTGTAACTTGATTAAAAACAACGCATTAAATGAACATTATCGTTTATTTCTGATATCACTTATCATTATCATTCTCTGTATTTGTTCTCTGCATTAAAGAGAGAAAGTAAGTTCAGAACGAGATAAAAACTATGATTTCTGCAAAAAAATTAAAATAATGTTTAAAAATTTAGCAACCATTTATATAATTATATTTTTGCATCGTACTGTAAAGTTTCAGACGTCTACTGAAATTTTTATGTTTTTTTTTCAGTTTCTCACTAAAAAATATTGTTTTATTTACAATAATTTGATTACTGCAACAAAAAGCATGGGAAATGTTTTTGCAAATAAAATTTTTAGTTGTTGCAAGAAATCTTTCATGAAAAGAAAAGCAATTTGTTTAAGTAGACGTCTGAAATTCCATTTCATTTCATTTAAAATGCATGTCTTTATGGAATTAAAGAAGAAAAACTTTAAGAGCGTGTCATTACTGTTTTAATGAAGACGTTAATTACTTTATAAACAACAACCTTGAATGATTTATAAAGAAAACGTGTAAAATAAATTGTTTGATAATTTCTTTCGCGAAAGTTCAAAAGGCGATATCATAAGGAGACGAAAAAATTTTAGAAAAAGCCAGATCTAAAAAATGTAAAGTTATATTTGATTTCCAGATAAGTTTTTTCTGAACTACATAGATCATGTGTAATCAGCATGTTTACGATTAATAATTTTTTATGATTATATGTTATATATAAATTAAAAATGAATAAAGTATAATCAGAGCAGCTATAAGTGAATATAATGATCAAAAGTAAAACAAAACGTACGATTTATTTAAATCTAGTTATGAATTTGACACGAATTGGGACAGATGGTCTGATGACTATATCATAAGTAAATGTAATTCCTTGAGAATGATCAATAGGCTCAAAGATAAAATTGTGCAGCAAATGTGCTATAAGTGCTTTTAGTTCCAGCATTGCGAATTTTTGCCCTAAAATTCAATATATTAAGAATTAATCATTGGGTAATTAATTAAATACACAAATAATAATTTTATATTTACCTATACAATTACGTGGACCACCACTGAAGGGTATGTAACTGAAGGGATGACGAAACTGCGTTTTTTCGGGCAGAAATCTATCGGGATCATATTTTTCTGGATCTGGCCAGAAATTTGGATCCCTGTGAAGATCAAATATATGCACGCTTACAGTTGTTCCTTTAGGAATCAAATATTTTTCTGAAAAGGACAAATTTATTAAATTAATGTTTATTAAACGCATTATAAAATTAAAAAGGATTAAATTTTTATACTGACTAAGCTGCATGTCTTCAGTAAGATATCTTGATATAAAAGGAACACTTGGATATAAGCGTAAAGCTTCCTTGATGCATTGTTCGAGATAATTTAAACTTTGCAACTCTGGTGTACCAATTTGCCCATTTGTACCATTGAAGACGTCGTCAACTTCGGCTCTTGCTCGTTCCTGGAAAACAAAAATAAAATTCTATTCTAATATCGAATATCGAATATAAATATCGAATTTTGTATTGTTTCAGAAATAATAGAAACCTGAGCATCCTTGTTTTCAGCAAGCATTAACAATATAAAACACAAGGCCATGGAGGTTGTATCATGTCCCTAAAAATAAGATAAAATCATAGTAAACAATAATATTACTTTATTACAATATTACTTCTCATCTAAAAACTATTTGTAACATTACCTCAAAAATAAATGTGTCAACTTCTTCTCTAATTCCAAGGTCATCAATTTTTTCACCGTATTTTTGAGCAGCTATGAGATGGTCTAACATAGCCATTCGTTTTTTCCGACCTTGATAAAAAGAAACCAAATTTAATAATACAAGTTTAATAAAAATTAGAAAATATTTTTGATTAATTGTTTTACAAACCTGTGACATCATATATTATAGGATCTGATTTATCTTCTCCTGAAATAATAGTTTTCAGATGTTGTCCTCCTGTTTCTTCATGATACTTCTTTCGTTCTTTGATTATCTGTATAAATTTTTTAAAAGCAATAACCGATTTTTTAAAGATATTTTCCATTATTTACACTGATATTAGTGTCAGTAACATAAAGAAATAAAACATACTTTTGAAGAAAAATTGTGAAGTACTGGAATATATTTTGCCTCTGCTTTTCCACTTGGAAATAATTTGAATATCCAGTTGACATGTAACCAAGGCTTGCTTAGCCTGCAGACAAATAATATCTTTAATAATGATATCTACAATTATTTTACACTTATTCTCGAATTTCTCAGTCATCTGTTTATATAATTTCTTTATTAATTGTTAACATTTTACCTGTAAACAACCGCGTCGCCTGCTTTTCGAACAGCATTTACATATTCTTCTTGAAAGGCAGTATCATTTAAAGAAATACCCATTGCAGTCTCTATAAAAAATATGAAACCTATATTATCAGTTTATAATCTAAAAATATGGGACTTTTAAGATTCTTACCGCAAATTGTATGTAGGGTATACTTTGTAAAAAGTGGTACAACATCTTGTACAGTTTCGTCACCCTGAGATTTTAAATGCTTTACAAGACGGTTTCCCTGCTCGACAAAAACTTCTACAGATTGTTGCAAGATACTAAAGTGAAACGTTGGTGTTAACATTTTACGACGAGTTTGCCACTTGCTTCCTAAAGTCAATAGAAGATCTAAAATTTAGTACATGTAATCAACAAATTAGGTTCGAGTTAATTTCATAAAAGTATTAATCAAATACCTGAGCTGGTTAATAATCCAGTTTGTAACCATGAGTGTAGAAATTTATACACTACACTCTTCTCTATATGCTTCATGCTAGATAACAAAACCTGTATAAAAATATAACAATAATTTTAATTATAAGATTGTAGTTAATAAGAATATAATGTATAATAATTTGTATTGTCATAAATATTACCTCTGCATCATCTGGATGAGTAATGTTTACTGCAGGTAAGAGTCCAAGCCACACTCTATTAATAGGATATTTTTTCAAGAAAGATCGAGCAAAAACCCACAGTTCACCTTAATCAAAATTAAATTTAATCAAATAAAATATAATAATTTATAATTTAATAAATTATATAATTCGATCTTACTATGCGGAATCATAAGCATGACAGCATTTCCTAAAAAAGGATATATCGGTGGACCCGGTATTTTGTTTAAATGACTACCAATTCTGCTGCAGTGAGTTATATAATAATAAAGTCCCATACATATTGCCACAGTTGCCAATAACATGAACACAAACATGTTGAAAATCAAGAATTAAATTTCTGCAAGATTACTTAAGAATTATGTATTGACTTTTCACGTTGTCTTATGTATGTTTAAAGAAAAGAAACTGAAATTCTAATCATTTATGACTTCCTGAAATCAACGGCATACTATA
The DNA here is from genome assembly GCA_900474275.1 of Synergus japonicus. NCBI lineage: Eukaryota > Metazoa > Arthropoda > Insecta > Hymenoptera > Cynipidae > Synergus > Synergus japonicus. Next base: position 155,782 of record UCOH01011271.1, read on the forward strand.
TATATATTTATACTCAAGTATGTGATAATATATTAAGGATAACATTAATCTTTTAATGTGCATTTGTCACTCCCAATATTGGCACAAAAAATGATAACGATATTTACAAGACATTTATCTAGTGCGAGTTGAGAATTCGCAATATTTCTTTTCTTAAAAAGAATTGTGAAGATTTTAAAATGAAATAATAGAAAAGGGATTAATAAAAATAGTACAAAGATTAATTCAGAATCTCTATCGAGAATAGTATTTCTTATTTATTTATACCTAGGTATAATTTATATCCATATATTTATTTTTACCTAGGTATGAATTTTACATGAATTGGAACTGCAGGTCTCATGACTAAATCATAAATGAATACAATCTCTTCAGAATGATTAATAGGTTCGAAGCTGAAATTATGCAGCAAGTGTGCCATAATTGCTTTTAGTTCCAACATTGCGAATTTTTGACCTAAAATTCAATTTATTAAGAATTAATCATTCTGTAATTAAGTAAATACATAAATAGTATTATTTTTACCTATACAATTACGTGGACCACCACTGAAAGGTATGTAACTGAAAGGATTACGAATATGTACTTTGTCAGGCAAAAATCTATCAGGATCAAATTTTTCTGGATCAGGCCAGAAATTTGGATCCCTATGAACATCATATATATGCAAGTTAACATTAGTTCCAGCCGGAATCAAATAATTCTCTGGAAATCACATATATCACTATATTCACTATTATACAATTCTTTAATTAATGAGTCTAAGTTCATACGAATTTTTTATACTAACTGAGTTGTAAATCTTCATGAACTACTCTAGATATGAAAGGCACACTAGGATATAATCGAAGGGTTTCCTTGATGCATCTTTCGAGATAATTAAGACGTTGAATCTCTACTCTGTCAATTTTTTCATCATTTCTTTCACTCAAGATTTCGTCTACTTCTTTTCTTGCTCGTTCCTATTTATAAAGAAAATCAAAGTAATAAAATTCGTAAAAATTCTGTAGAATAATAAAGAATGTAGAAAAATGATAAAAACCTGAACATCTTTATGTTCAGCTAACATTAATAATGTGAAAGACATGGCCATGGCAGTTGTATCATGTCCCTGAAATAAAGGATAAAATATTAAAGGTTTTTCACAGTTTCCAGTTTGCAATATTTATTGATAAAAATCAGTGAATGTTTACCGCAAAAATAAATGTGTCAACTTCTTCTCTGATGCCAAAATCATCAATTTCTTCACCACTTTGTTGGGCTGCTATGAGATGATCGAGCATTCCCATTCTTTTTTTTCGATCTGAAAATTAATCAGTGTCAAAAAAATTAGTTTGTTAACGTTTCGAATTCATAAAAAGAATTATTATTTAAAAAATAGACTCCTTTCCCTTTAAGAAGATTTGACCTTCTATTTCGTCCCCCGACGATATTAATTTCTCTTCAACTGAAAGAATTGATTTCAGATGTTCTCTATCAGTTTCTTCATGATACTTTTTTCGATCTTTGATTATCTGTAAATATTAAGTGTAAATAAGTCTAAGAATAACGAATTTTTTAAGGAGGAATATGCAGATAGAAAAATTCTCAAAAGGGGAATATTAATTTTGAAAAGAAGACATACGTTGGCAGAAAAGTTATGAAGTGTTGATAAATTCTTCATTTGAGAGATTCCACTTGGAAATAAATTGTATATCCAGTCGACATATAACCATGGCCTGCATATCCTGAATAATACAATTATAAATAAACAATATTACTTTAATAATTCAAAAGTATTTTAAAAAATTCATAAATAAAAGTATTTTTATGCTAAAATAGAGATTTATTATCTTACCTATAAACGAGAGAGTCTCCTACTTTCCGAACAGCTGACAAATACTCATCTTTAATGCCTGAATCATGTAAGGAAGTTCCCATTGCCGTTTCTGCAAAAATTAATTAGTAATTAATAAAACTTGCAAAAATGTTCTATTTAATAATGAAAATAAAAACAATTGTTACCACAAATTGTATTTAGGGTGTATTTTGTAAAAAGAGGTACAATATCTTGTACCGTTTCACCATTTTGGGATTTTAAATATTCTACAAGACTGTTTCCTTGTTCGTTGAAAATGTCAATAAATTGCAGTAAAACTCTAAAGTGAAAAGAAGATGTTAGCATTTTCCGACGATTTTGCCACTTGCTGCCTAAAATTAACAAAACGAAATATAAAATTAAATAACAAATTATATAAATTTTATTATTTAATTTAATTTAATTTAATTACCTTTACTAGTCAATAAACCAGTTTCTAACCATGGTTTCAGAAAATTATAAATCATACTCTTCTCGGTATGTTTCATGCTGGACAACAAAATCTGCGTACCAAAAATTATATTTAATTTTATCTTTTAATCTTGCATTCTTCTGGCATCAATTAAATTATATAAAAATTCTCAACCTGCATATCATCTGGGTGAAAAATATTCACTGAAGGTACGTGAGTTATCCAGATTCTGTTCAGTGGATAATATTTCTGGTTTATCATTCGTACCATGTTCCATATTTCAGCTAAAAATGTGTATTTAATTTTATAGATATATAAAGAAAAGAAACAAATAATCAGTAATAAAATCAGTTTATTATCTTATCCGGTCAATGAACAAAATAATAAACAATATCTTAAATACCTACGATTCAAAATTCAAAGTTCGCAGATAAGAGGAGTTTATCAAGACAAATTAAATTAACATATTTCATTTAAATTATTTTAAAAATTAATTGCAACTTACTTTGTGCGATCATAAACAAGTTAGCATTTCCCAATAAAGGAATTATCTTTGGACCAGGTAGTTTGTTTAAAAGGCTTCCACGTCTGCTACAGTGTGTTATATAGTGATAAAATCCTAGCCCGATTATCAAAATTATTAATAACATTAACATATTAACAAGAAAATCTTTAAGTAACATTTGTTTATAAAATTTAAATTATTAGGAACAATTAAGAGAGACGTACAATGATTGAATAAAGAGTGATTTGCATTTCACATTACCAATGCTACTCTCAACTGCAGACTTTTTATCAATTGATGGACTATAAATGCAACAAATGTTATCAAGCCTTTTATAAACGAATTGGTGATATCAATTAACGAGGTACCTAATTATTTTGGAATCTCTTTCTTCACTTTGAAAGAATTTTGATCATATTATTATTCTATTATTATTATTCGCATTCTTTCTTATTTTCCTTCTCTTTTCTTATTTTTCACATTTCAGCCTTGATAAAATTACACATAACATTAATTTAATATTACAGGTTGAATTTCCAATAAATCATAAAATTTTATCTCTGAGGATGAATTTCACTCTAACTGATGGAGAACGCTAACATGCAGAATGTTGGTATTTCAGGAAGTTTTATACACAAACATAAAAAGAATCAAAAATTCGTTTTCATAAGGATTAATTATTATCATAAATTTTATTTAGGTTAATGAGTTTTATTGAATAGTATATCTTGCTTAATCCCTCGATTTGTTAAAGATAGAAATGTTTTAATGCAGCGTTCAAGATAAGAAACTTGTTTAAGCTCTCTCATGTCAAATTTTTCTCCACTGGTATATAAGACATCATCAACTTCTTGCCTGGCATTGTTTAAATAAAAACAATGGAAGTTAATCTCACCAGTGTCACCAAAGATCCAAGAAAATATTTTAATAATGATCACTTGGATATCTTTGTGTTCAGGAAGTAGTAATAATGAAAAGCACAATCCTGCTGCAGTGGTATCAAATCTCTATCAAATAAAATGCCATTTTATTTATGATTCTTATAATATGAAGTTAATTAAAAATCTTATATTGATCTTATATCAGCTTCTTCCTGAATGCCTGCATCATCAACTTGAATAATTATTAGTTATAAAGAAAAAAATGTTCACTTCAGAAAAAAATATTTAAATATAAATTGCAATTAAAGGGAATCAGTATTATCGATTGCACACTCTCTCTTACTCACGAGCAATAAAACTTCTGTTATCCTCAGTGTTTTTCAGACGTTGTCATCTAGAGATAAAAATCCCTCCGTTGGTAACAAGCGGACTATTTTCTTCATCCGCCACAAGATAGTGTTCCTTGCACTGTTATTGTAATAATATTTTAAAATCTTGTTTTTAACTACATTATCTTAAAAAAGATATACTAATAAGATCCACGTGAAAAATAATTAAACTGCTCAGGATTAATCCCTTCCCACCTAAAAATTCCCGTACAGGTTCTTCTTGAGAGTGAATTGAAGCTTCCTGAACTGGATATACAGGATCTTCAAGGAAACTTATACAGGAACTGTAATGAACCCCTAAAAGTACAAAATGATTTAAAAACATTTTATATTTTACTTCTTTATTTTTTAAAACATTTTTACATTTTTCAATGTACAGATTCCTGAACAGTTTCTTGATTCACTTAATTCACTGTGAGGCAACTGTACGGGAAATTCAGAAATTGTTCATACAAATTCCTTGGCCAATTCCTTTTATATTTTCTCTATAAGGCAATAGACACATACATAGAGGAATCTGTAGAGGAAATGGTACAGGAACCTGTACAGGAACTGTACAGGAATGACCTATATTTTAATTTAAAAAATGATTTTAGAATTGGGGCAAATATTATAGAAAACAGATGATTATGACTAAGAGTTGGTTATCTTATATGATAAATTACCCTGCTGCGCTTTGAAAGAAGAAGGTTCTTCAGTTACCTACTTGCTTTTACGTTGACCTAATGACCCAGATATCGAATGCTCCAGTCTGCACAGGAGACCACTTTTACGTTTAATACGAAAGCGTCTACAGCAATCCGTAGATGTTATATCCACTCTTCTCAGAAGATGCTTCTGGAATGAGCATTCAGGGAAATTCTAGCGAGAAGCTCTTCTTCGTTAACAATATTGCTTTAAGGCTTTCTTCCTCTTGCGTTTGGAACAAACTTAAAAGTAATTGAAATCCTGCATTTAGGAAAGAAGTGAAACTGAAATAAAGGAAAGATTGAAAGCTTTATCTAATATTTTATTTGCTTTGGTCTTCTCTTTATAGTCTTTGATAAACAGAAAGTGACTTTTATATAGTGATTTGAAACTAAATAAAAATATCCAAATAATCAAAAATTGAAAGAAAGATATCGAGAGAATTTGAATGTTGAATTAGAATATTAAAGCATATAATAAGCATCTAAATATCGGATGTGCATGCAGAATAATTTCACAGAAATCCCATTTATGGTTGCCTATAGTGCTCTTCTGATGAATCTGCGATGAAGAAGAGCACCACTAGACATTTGGAGTATTGAGGTAAATATTAATTGTGTCAATTGTAGGTAGATGGTAAAACATTTGAGATTGTTATAATGAAAGCGTCATGCTCTAATTCGCGTGCCTTTGTTCTCCACCCCTTTTCTCCCTCCCTTTTCACTCTATATTCCTCTTTCCTTAACAAAACTCTGACATAATCCATTACATCATCGACAATCATCGATTATGTGATTCACTTCATGTTCCTGATGCGTGAGGCGATCCTTCCGATCGACAATATATATATATATATATATATATATATATCGAATCGCTGAGGAAACTCATGCATCTTTGTATATCATATATCCTTTACCAATTTTCATAACATTTTATTCTTTGAATTTGAAAGACTCTTTTAGCCCCAAAAAAGGAGAAAGATGCTAAATTGAAATGGTACTCAACCGCCAGAGCATTTGCCGTTTATTAATAAACGAGTGGCAGCAAACCAGAAGTTCGTTTGCAGCATTTCCAGCTAAATGATTACACAACTGGTAAATAAAACTAACCAGACAGTAACGCACAGAGTTTGAAAAATTATAATAATAAATTTTAAAAAAGGCGAGGAAAGGAGAAAAAGAGCTACATCACAGCTCTTGTATGTAGAATCAGAGGACGAAGCTTAAATCGCAGAGCTGCTTTGATCAATTAAGCGGATAGGTAATCCGAAGCGATAGTAACGTTCGCCCGAATTGAAAGGTCAATCCACAACCTCTTCCACGATATCCTTCGGCAAACCACCTCTGTTAATTGGAACACTCGCAAGAAATAAATTACTGGTGTCCACTTTGATTTACTGCCAACTCATATTTTCTATCTAATCTTTTTTTTCTCTTCAAATATTTTTTTCTCTTCAAATATTTTCCTTTAATATAGCTAATGTAATTCTGTTAATTAAACTCAATTAGCCAATTTGCTTACTATAAGAACAGTGATGAATTATTTACGATTCTGTTGAGTTTTATTAATTTGCTTTGAGAAGATAATTGACTTTCTACTAGTAATTTTCAAGCTTCTTTTTATGTTGCTAATTGAAGCAGAAGAACTTTAGTAATACCAAATCTTTTATGAGAGGCAGATAAAATTTTATTCGTAGAGAAAAGCAACACTTACTCTATTTATGTTTTTACACAAGCAAAAAGAAAGATGAATGCTTTGGAAACGAATAAGTTTACAAGCTTCCATGCAACGGGGAGAAAAATTCAACTGGATTGAGAAGAGGAGTGGAATAAAAGAGAGAGAGATAGAGAGAGAAGGGGTTGAGAGAAAGATTAGGAGAGCGGGTGAAGGAAAGAAAAGGAGGGTAAATCCAGTAGCGGAATTATTGCGCAGAAAAACCTACATCATCCCTCAAGTAGGATTACGGAGGACTGCCTGTAATGGTCTCCAGCCAACTCGAGAATACCCGTCGGGGTCTCAGTAATACATTTACATCGACTTTCATGTACTACACTCGAAAATTTCATAAAATTAATGCGATTTAGGAAATACTGCTGTGAACCAAGATAAATAGGGTCATTCTTTAGCGGTGAATTGAATTAATCAAATCGACTTATTCTGCACAATCAGATCTATAAATTTCAATGATTTCTTCCATAACAAAATATCTCAAGAGAATCTAAACAATTTCATGGGAATTAGGACTAATTATCTACTAATTAGGATCCAGCATTAGATAAATTTCATAGATGTGTAAAAGCAACTCACAAATTGTTATCCGCTAACCGATAATTTTTATCGGTCGACGAATTAATGCATAGCATTAATTTTAATGCAATGCACTCTTTTGTCCTAAATTATGTTAAATTTATGTTAAAGAATTTTAAATGCAGCTAATAGCCACATTTAGACAATTTATGGATCGTTCACGCTCCATTTACTGATCGAAGAACAAACTTTTTCAAGTTCTTTGGTGAAATCTGTATGCGCTTTGCTCGTAATTGGTACATATCGTTTTCCTCGTGTGGCAAACCTTTAGGAGGGAATCACTCGTGCAAAACGATCGTGTTCTCTTGTTGGCTGCATATAATCCAAGGAAGGTCAGCTATTAATAAAACACCCCGGACCATCGGCTCGACAGCTATCGTTATCTATAGCTATCATTATCTTGTTACTTACATAATAAAGAGTGCTACGCAAGCCGATATCTTTATTCATGCGTGTATCGATCTCAATAGAAGAAGTAGGAAATGTTCTCAATCCCAACTGTTTATTATACCTTTGTATATATGTATATATGTATATATGTATATTAAAATCTGCTAAGCTGTTCTCGTTCCTAAGTTAATTATTCGATTAGTCAGATTTTCTCACTTCTGTTTTCGTTACAGTTGGAGAAACTTCACTTAAATAACTTAATGGTTAAACTTGCTATTCAAACATAACTATAACTAATTTGAATTAAGCTTGAGTAATACGAATGACTTGTTACAATATTGTTATTTAACAAAGTCTATTTGTTTATCAGAATTGTTGGTGTAGAGATGCAGTGTTCTTTTGCGAATCGATTGATATGAAAATTTCATTCACGTCAAAAATGTGACACATAAGTGTCTTTTTAGCTTGTATAGCTCACAATAGAATATTCACATGTGGATCTATAAATTAATGCGTCATCCACTAATGTTTCACTTCAATCTAGCATAACAATTTTTCTCATGAAATAGAAATATACATACACTCAGATGGGGTAAAATGAGCCACGAATATTTACAAGGCACACTCTAATCGATTTCCGGGCAGAGTGTAGTGTATCGATTTCCCTTTGGTGGCACGAGCATATGTCTTGTACGTCGTGTATGGGCGACGCACACCAATAGACGCGTACTAACATGTATAGGTACAGCTTTCGCGGTTATCTGACGTAACGGACTAACAAAGTTTTAGAGAAGCCACATTTCCTATGTGCACAACGAACAAGTGGTGGACGTTGTTCCGATTATTCAGAAATCTGAAGAGTTTCATTTATTCGCTAAGATTAAGACAAACTGTCGAACAATCCAAAGGGGAGTTAAATGGAAATCATTTACTCGAGTTTTTTTTATCTAAGAGTGAGGGAATTTAAACCTTTAAAGTATCCTTTTCCTCATATCGAATATATATAACATAATCCATGTATACTTTCATTAATCACGAAACCGTAAAATGATCAATGAGAGCAGTGGAATTATTTGATGACAATCTGCCTTCTCATTGTCAGGATGGCTCTCTCCAAATTTCACATGAACTAGACCCCATAAACTTGCCCCATCACCTGCAGCGTCATTCATATTTTACGATTTAACTGCCTCATGCATGCAATCTCGGTCTCCATAAATTGACGAGGTCAGTGACACTCGAATATCATCTTTCAACATTCCAATTAAGTCGTGGAAAATTCAAATTTGGATGAGTGACTTGACTGATTTTTGTGAAAAATTCGAGTGGAATGTCCAGTAAATATGGAAAAGGAAAGAAGAAGGAAGAGAGGAAGTTGGGGGAAGTTCTTCCCACCAAGCACGAACACCTCGTTAAGTTAGTTGAAGTGGCTGACGAAGTGTAGGTACGTAGCTAAAGCTAAAGGTATACTTGTATCAAATTGACTCCACAGACAGAGCTATGCAGCTCGTTATACAGTTACGCTCGACTTTGCAAAGTTCGCATATGCTGCAAACAGACTGAGCTTGGAGAAGAAGAGAGCGATGAACAGTCACAACCCCTTGTTTTCGTGAAACTCGATTTAAGTCAGTTCTCGCGCCCTCGAAAGGAAAATGAAACATGACAGATAAACTTTGTATATACATTATGTGGAATGATTATAGATACATAACATTCGACTCTGCTCTTTCTATTCAACTCGTGTCAACGAAAATCCCGTTCATGCAATTACCAGTAATTACATTCGGAAACTACGCACAGTAACAGATTCCTTGCGAAAGCGTACTCCAGCTAATTAGTAATTTTCTTGTAATCTATTATTAGCTGAAAATAACTCAGCTGGAGAGACAAATTATCACGTTTCTTTCTTATTTTTCTTCTGAAGAAAAATAAGTAGAATGAGGAAAGGCTATAATGTATCTGATAATAACTTTCAATTGAAGCTCCCTGGTGATCCAGGAAAAGAGTTGTCAAATACAACTCTTTCTAAAGAAAGAACAAAGAATCCTGATGCAATCCTATAATCCATTGCTCGAAAAACTATAATCTCTACTATCGAATAATATTTTTATTAATCTAGGTACACGTTTTGAATAAAAGTGATGTGATCTTTCACATTTTGCAACAAAAAGTGCATTTTTTAAAATATAATATAGACAATCTTTGGTAGTTCTCTCAAAATTTGTTTTACAGCCCTCGAAAAACGACCATAACACAGATGGACCCTCTTAAGAATTCTGGTCTATAGGTATGAGCTTACCGTTATAAAGGACTTAAGCTTAAGTAATAAAAAACGAAAGTTTGAGTATACTTAGTTAGAGTTGTAAAATTATCCTAAATAAGACGGTAAGATCACGTTTTCAAGCAGATTTAGCTCCGATCTCCTCTGCTATTAAAAAAAAACAAAAAAAAAACATGTGAACTACAGAAACGTGCGCCTTGGCCCGCGCATGACTTCCAGTCATTCTTCTAGTGTAAGAACAATACATGAGTGAAGACTGAAGAGTCGATTGCGATTCCCGCGAGTCGATGCTTTTTCAGGTAGAGCAGAGCAGATCGTAACGGTACTCGGCTGATCGTGGCAGGATGGAATGGGATGGCACGGAATGGAATGGGACGGGATGGAATGGCACAGAGTTACAAGCCGACGGTTCAGTGACCGACCGACCGACCGACTACAAGCACCATTATACTTTGCTCCGCAGAGCTCGTATCGAGACTCAACAGAGAAAGAGATTCAGAGAGATGGAAGGAGAGGGTGATAATAAATGAAACAAGTGGGGATGAATTGAGAGCGAGGGGAACTAAGGAAAAGAGAAGGCAACCAAGAGTGGAACTCGCGGTTCGTAAGCGGATGTCGCTTCGCCAGATTGTCTTTTTCACTCGGAAACCAATCTGCTTCGTCGAACTTTGGGAAGCAAACGATTTGAAATAAGAATAAATCAATATATAAACCAATCTTTACAGAAAAACTAAAATCGACAGGTGGTTTTTCTCTGGAATAATTTAGACGTTTTTTCGAGAAAAAGGCTTATCTGAGAAAATCTTAGGTGACTTCTGCAAATTTGTTCTGGACAAAAAACCTTCATTTGAATATCATTTTCAAGTTGAATGGGTTTCTGTTGTTTAAGTTACATATCTACGTGTATACAAATGTATGTATATGATTCTGACAAATTGCAAAGTTTCATGTTTCAGCAACGTTTCGTGAAACAGTAACTTGCACTGGTAGTTGCGGTACATTGCGCTAAGCTGTGAAGTTGTCACAGTAGCAGTAATCTCTTGTTAGAGTTAGCAATTTCTCCGTTCAAGAATCGATTTGCTGCCGACACAAAGCTTTGAATATGACCGTTCTCTTCTCAGTTTCTCTTCTTTCATTATTCGAGTTGTACGTGTAGAGAAAAGCGATTTATCGCGAACATACTTTAATAAAAATTCTCAGTAGACGATAGGGTAATTCTTTTGCAAGCAGTACAATAAAAATCTTTGCAGACAAAATAAAAAGAAAATCGCAATTCTACACGAGCAAGATTTCTTTGAATGTATTTTATATAAGAAACTTTTTTTTCAGGATTCCTTGACCCACTTCTTGCATCTCCCACTTGATTGCAAGATAAGAATAACCATAAAAATGCGGCCTTCAGCCTCTGGCAGGCCCACTTTAATCTTTAATCTACTATGACCAGTTTTATGATTTTAATGTTCGTTGAAATTATACAACCATCTATTAGCAACTTGAAAGTCACACTTTCAAAGTTAAGGACGTTATAAATTGTCACTGTATACTAATTACGAAAAGTCAAACTTTCAAGTTACCAATCTTGGATTCGCTCTTAAATTGCATAAGAATCGAAAATTTGCAACCACCCTTAACAAAAAGAAGAGAAAACCTTTTTTATAATTGATATAATATACATATTTCATAGACATGAAATGTATACTTCATCCTGCAAGATTGAGGGCATGAGACCGAGTAATGATATCTGTTGAACCGTATGCAGACTGTAGAGTGTAGAGCTTCTCCATTAATTGGCGGGAAGTAAGAAGAAGCATCGAGAGTCTCTTAATTACAGAAATTTACTCGTTCCCCCTATCTCTCTCACCTTCTCTATTCTTACTCTCGATCTTCCCGCGCCAAACAAGAGCTGTAATACAGAAAAGGACCTTCTCTGTGACACTTTTTACAAAGGAAGATCGATCGTAAATTTAGTGGATAATGGCAATAACCAAGTACATTAAGAGATCAAATTACAAAGTATAAAGTTACAAGCATGCAAAAATAAATTTCGAATTAAAGAAACTTGAAACCATCAACCTTGAGGTAAAAACCTTGATTTTTACTGTATTTTAATCTTCCATAAGCCCTCTTTTCCTGTTTTTCTTACCCTCTTATTATCACATCCAGTTTCCAATCCAACCCGCGTACCGCTTTTCCACTTTATTTTAACAATACATTTATCACAATCATTTTACGGACTCACCACGGTCATATTTATGTCGTAATTAGCTCTCGTTAGTAGAGAGCCCATTAAGTACATTAAACCACGTTACATTCTCGCTCAACTTTATTATAAGGTGAAGTGAGAGGCTTCCTCTGTGTGTGGTCTTTTCAAAAGCTTTAGAAAAGACTTTTAAACTCTTTTTGTCCCCTTCGCCAGATTTTTATCATTTTACAATAAAATTGAAAAACAGTTATCTGAAGAATAAACTTCTAATCTATCTAGGCCAACCCAAAACTTGAGCAGGAGAAATTCTTCTCACTTTCCAAAAGCAATTCTTGATTTCCGAAAAATGAAAAATCAGTCAAGTTTCTTTTCAAGAGTTCTTTTCACAGCTAAGCTAAGCAAGTGACAGAGACAAACTGCAGCAGATGTCGATGACCGTCCCAAGTGTCTACGACCCCCTTAAACTTAAAGTTTCTCACTCCTCAATCTTCTCACGCTTCTCGCACCCTGAAATCAAAAGATATAGCATGAGACCAAAAAAGTAAAGTCGGATTTTCTTATGCGTGTTTGTATCTTCGTTTACAGAATCAAAGACGTAAATCCTTCTGTAGTGACACACCGATAACCGACTATTAATCAGCAAGGCTGCACGGCCGGTTTTGGGTGCTTAGCATTGACTAACCCCATTTGCTAGCCAAGCGAGAGAAATCTATTCCAAGGCGCGGAACATTACCCAAACCCCTATCGTCGATGCCCTGAAACCCAGCCATGGTTGCCATGACAACCGCGTCCATCCCCCGTGTTCTCCGTACTCCCTTCGCCATCCACCCCCCTCAACCCTTGTCTCTCTTTGTGTTCACTCACGGTTTCTGTCTTTCTCTCTCAGTCTCTCTCTCTCTCTCTCTCTCTCTCTTGCTAGCTCAAAGCACATACACATTTGTATGTAACCAAGCTATTCGCTGCCACCACTTCCTCCTAAGTTCCATCTCCACCCTCCAATGTCACTTGATATTAACCTGCGATATCAATTACCTGACAGCCCTACTACATGATTTTCAAATACCCACCTTACCTCGAAACTGCTTTTCAATTGGTGACTGCAACGCGAATAAGAGGGTCCATTTACGTATTTTGCAATAGGAGCTTATCTATCTTCACACGGAACACTACATGTCAAAGGAAGTGGATAAATCTGAGGATAAATCTTGTTTAATATCTCAATTTGATTCTTTTTAGGAAAGGTTCAAAATGAATAATTCCAAGGTGAATTTTAAAACAAGACTCATTTTATTTATACTGGATTTTCAATAACCAGTATGAATTTGATTAGAATGCGACAGAAATACAGAATGATGATTAGATAAAGACGATGAAGATAAATAAGCTGTTCGACTATCGTCAGATCACATCGGACATTATGAAATGCAACAAATATTCTAAAGTTTCTCAGTGTGAAATGTGAATTATTTAGAGGGGCTGTATTTTTGCGCATCAGTGTCTTTTGTCATCATCATCATTATCATCAGTCTCTCATTATCCTTTTCTTCACAGCCCACATTTAAGCAACCTCGTAAGCAACAGTCATTTTGAAATATTGCAACATTCTCATATGCTAATAAAATTGGTGGGAATTTTTAAAGAGAACGCTTCCGTGTGATACATGTGTTTAAGTGTCCGTCTCTGTAATATTGTAATATATAACGGCCGCTGATCACTAGTCGATAAAGCAGGCGTATTATTATCGAGAGACATCAAACGATTACCAGAGAGAAGTTATTATTATACAACGGTTGTATCCAAGTGCAGTAAGTGCAGCCTACGTGTCTAAAAGAGAAGTTTTCTCGTCTGAGAAGCTATTAAAAGAGTATTTAAATATTTTCAACTAACTCACAATAAACTTTCGCTTACCTCAGCATCTCTTACATCTCTCTCGGAAGTATAAGACGGTCAGAACTTTTCTATATTCATGGTCTTTGTATTTTGAGAAAATCCTAAAAATTATTTCAGCCTTCAACTTTACGAAAGTAACGTATCTTTCAACAAACTTTTCAAGTGGTTATTAACCCCTGCTCGTATGTTCGTGTATTTTTATCGACTGATGACGCAGATAAGTTGTTGTAACTCATTTCTTTACTTTTCGTTAAATCATCACGTCACTTCGAGACAATAAACTGTAGAAACAACGAACCCGAGACCGTTCGATCGTATATCAGCGACATTGCAGAAATTCTCAATTTATCTCTCACCTTCCACTTTTTCTCTCTACTTTTTCTACTTTTCAAACATTTTTTCCGTTTTCTTTAGAAGCGTATGGAATAAACTCAAATTAATATTGCTCATCATGAGAAACCTTATCATGAAGTTTACGCTCTATCGGGTAAAACTTTCACTCTTGTCCCAACAATCAATGAATCATCCTTCAGGACTTAAATATATATATATATATATATAGGCGCGATAATCAGTCCAAGCATTTTTAGGCTCTGAATTTCCTTTTTGGAAAGTTAACAAATTACTAGTAGAAAATATAGCAAAATTATTAAATTTGTAACTCGTTGAGTCTTGGATGACTCTTCTATTCAGATCTTGAAGAGATGAAGGTAGACTTATACTTAGAAGTATTTCTATCTATCCAGGGCAGTGAGGTAACGGTAACGGTAAAACGGAAATACTCGAAATGTTTCGGTTAGTAACTGAGTAATAATAGTTTGAGGTACTCTTCAGGAAAATATAGTTAATGAAAATAATCTAATCAAACAAACCTAATCAATAAGTTATATTTAAGTTTATTTCTTACTAAGAATCAGAATCACTCCCTTCTGGAAATTTGAGAGCATCGAACCTCAGCTGCATTCTGCGTATCGACCTTTTTGGCGACTTGTCAAAGGCACTAATACTCATACTCTTGAATATTGAAATTATGTCGAGAACACGTGTCTAGGGCAAGTCTTACGTTCAAGGCCACATTTCTCGTGCATATTTCGTAGTAAACTCGGCCTTAAGATCGAGATCACGATCTATTTGATGGGTGTGACTACAACTGGTAATAAGAATGAGGAAATGCTCTTATCATATCGAAGGCATCTAAATGAAACTTGTTATACATACATAAAGAAAAACCATCTTACATATTCAATGCATCGAATTAATTTTTCTCATTGGATTTTTTTTCAATTCAAATTGCTTCTGCATTTCTGATCGTCAATCATAAACGTGTGCTCACACCTTTTGAAGGAAGAAAAAATAATAAGATATTTAAGGAATATGCGATATATCAATGAAAAAAAGGAACGGAGCTTAATAACAGAAAGAGAATGGAAAATCATTAACAGCTTGGTTAAAAACGCAGTTCCTTGAAAACACAGTAGAAAAATAAGTAATAACAGATCACTGCAAATAATTTGCAGTAAAAGCTTTTTTATGGGAAAGCGTACATACAACCTACAAACAGAAATTTCATGCTCGCGTGACCAAAGAATTTCTTTTGCTCACGAGATTCCTTCGGTAGAAGAATGCGGCGTGGACTTCAATGTCATGCCGACTATCTTAGTAGTCCTGGCAATCACCATATTTATGGCCATCACTGGAGACTCACCTCAGCAAAACCATTATTAGTGTGATCAATGAATCATCTTCAGACCTGGGTTGGCGTCTCTCATTGGCAACAAGAGGTAGTTTAGCAATCTATTGGACAATGCTATTACATAGTTACAATTTACACTGTTTGTACGTATAACAATAGAATGTAGACGGCATCTGTATAAGTCTAGATGTAGTTGTATTTGTAGATGTTAACTCGGGCTCAAAGCGAACGAGTCATATGAGATCTATGGGTCAAGGGAACGTGGCATGAGCATGAACAGTTTGCGGTGCTCGACGGAAGCAGCATTGTCCGTGAAATTGAATTTGACGTTATAAATGAGTTGCCTGATGATCTGTTACAGTGAATGTATCAATAATTTTCTGTTGTACTAATTGTCATACATGAAATGTGACGATGTGGAATGATGCATTGCTTCTCGCATTTATGATACCTGAGATTTTTAAATCCGATATTAATTAGTGAAGTGAATCACGAGGAAAATATATAACACAGGAGCATTAAACTAAAAAATCAAAATCAATCCCTCGATAAGTTCTTCGAAGCCTCAGGAATCCCTTAAATTCTCTGAGTGATAGAGTGATGTCGAGGTGTTTATTTTTTATAAGCCTCGTCTTCTTAGGAAACAGAGCTAATTAACTTAAACTTATTACATAAAAACCAAATAATCTTAAAGTATGCAAATAATTACACAAAAATGTAATAAATTGAGCTAAAATGAGTTTGCTTTCTTGTATCAATGTCAATTTGTTTTACTCTGACGTCAGTAGCTCAAGCCCTGACTCGATAAAAGAGGGTCTCTATCGAACTCATCGTTTAGGTTTTCGCGAAAAATAGAGAACGGGAGGAATGTACATAGTGAGTTACAAGAGAGTATAATGGAAAGAAATATGGAATAAGAAAGAATCAGGAGAGAGTGAAATAGAAAAACGTTTTTCTCGATTTCTTTGCTCGCCGTCGTCACGCAAATCGATTAGGTCTTCAATTTTTTTTCTCAACCGGCACGTGTTATTTGAAACCTTCAAGATTTACTGTACAAATATATGGATTAAATTTGTGACGTTCAAGTTTATGTTTCCCATTTTTAATAAGACTATTTACCTAGCTTGTAAATGGATAAATAATATAATAGACAGAAGCCAAAAATTTTACACAATTGGGTCTCGTCTTTAGTGCAATAGGTAGAACATAATTTGACTGTCTGAACTATAATAAAATGGCAGAGAAAATATTCTTGCCTCTTTTAATTCTTTGTGGAATTTGGTCTCAAGGAATCACTGGGACCTTCGCTGATGAAGAAATTAGTAAGTAAAATTATATCCCTTATATAAATTTATTTGAAATAAAGATGAACTCAGCTGTTAGAAAATTTTATATGGAGAATTCAATTTTTTTAATTCTTGTAGAGCAATCATCAGATTTTCAGGTTCGCCAAAAACGCGTAGTTAGTCACTTACCAGGTGAAGATATACCAGTGAAGATTATTCAGGCTCCCTATATTGTACGTATTAAAGAGGCTGGGCGTAACACATGCATGGCTAGTATTCTTTCCCGGTATGTTGTAATCACTGCTACTCAATGTATTCAAATGGAAGCAATGCATTACAAAATTGTGTCTAATGCAGCACATTTAAACAACGGTGATATTCGTGAAGTCACGGAAATAAGAAAACGCATTGACGCTCTGCAACCAAATCACAGAAATACTGATGGTGTAGCTTTACTTATTGTTAGTCCAGGGTTCGTGTATACTCAACACTGTCAGCCCATAAATCTGCATACAGGACCTCTGACTGTAGGCTCATTTGGTAAAGTTTATGGTTGGGGATACAACTATAATGATAGAAGCGAAAAGTAAGTTGTCAATTACATTTTGAATTTACAAAAAATAATATTTTAGATGTTATGCATCAATACACAGGTAAACTCTCTCTGATTTCAGTCCTGGAACAAATATCATTAAATCACTACGATCAATCGAAGTGCCAATAATCTCACATCAGAATTGTGTAAATTCGTATCGATTTAATCGTGAGATATCACAAAGAACTATTTGTACTTATCATCCACAAAGACATAGTGGCCATACTGATTTTGGTGCTGGTTTAATTGTTGGCGGTCAGTTGGCTGGGATTTTTCTTTGGAGTGGATTAGTTGGTTCGATTAATCGTCGATATCCAGATGTTTATGCAAATTTGCAGGATTCTTACTACAATGAATGGATTAGAATAAACATTCAAACAATTGATTTACGTTACCGACACCAGCACAATGGTTAACTCATATACAGGCTTGTGGAGTCTTCGCTACTTGATTTTTTAATTACTTATAGCACGTGTAATTTGTTACGTCATCTAAATTTCACTGTCAAAGTACATATAAATAAAACTTGTGACCTTCAAGTGTATCTTTTGGCTTTTTTACGACATAATTTATCGGGCAAGTCAATAAAGATACAATTTAAAGTAGAGACACGAAAAAATTTCCGCAATTGCGTCTCGACGTCAGTAAAGTAAGTTGAAAAATTATATAATTTCATCGTTTGAGCGATAAAATGGCTGAAAAAATATTCTTGCATCTTTTATTTCTTTGTGGAATTTGGTATCATGGAATCATTGAGATCTCCGCAACTGAAGAACTTAGTAAGTAATATTATATTTTCTGTAAATTTATCTGGAATATAAAATTGATAAGCAGCTGTTAAAGAATTCTATACTGAGGGATTTTCTTATCAAATTCTTGTAGAGGAGTCGTCCGATTTTCTCGTTCGCCAAAAACGTGTAATTAGTCACTTGCCAGATGAAGATATACCTGTGAGGATTAATAGAGCTCCCTATGTTGTACGTATTACTGAGTTTGGGCGTACCAGGTGCCAAGCTAATATTCTTTCCCAGTACGTTGTTATCACTGCTGCTTCATGTGTTCCAATAGATCCAGTGAATTATAAACTTCTCTCAAATGCAGCACATATACATAACGGTAATGTTCATGATCTAACGGAAATAAGAAGACTCATGGACATTCATCCAAATCACAGATCTTTTGATGGTATTGCTCTACTCACTATTAATCCACTGTTCGTGTATACTTCATTCTGTCGGCCCATAAGGCTGCATACAGGACCTGTGCTAGTAGGCTCACTTGGTAAGATTCATGGATGGGGATTCATCGATAGAGGCGAAGAGTAAGTTGTCAATTACATATTAAATTTACAAATAATAATATTTTAAATGTCATGCACTCATCATATATTCTCTGATTTCAGTCGTGGAACAAATATCTCTAAATCACTACGATCAATCGAAGTGCCAGTAATCTCACATCAGGATTGTGTAAATAGATATCCACCTCATCTTCAGATGTCAGAAAAAGTTGTTTGCACTTATCATCCACAAAGACACAGTGGGCATACTGATCTGGGTGCTGGTTTAGTTATTGATGGTACCTTGGCTGGGGTTTTTCTTTGGAGTGGATTAACTCGTCAGATTGATCCTGTATACCCAGATGTTTTTGCATATTTGCATGATACTCACTACAATCAATGGATCAGATCAAATGTTGAAAGCATCAATTCACATTACCAAAACCTCCATCATCATTAATTTATATGTCAAATTTCGCGTATCTGATCAGATCACCTAAGCGTTAGATAAAAAATCTTAGATAAAAGATCGTTAGATAAAAGATCTAACAGCACAATATACAGGACTGGATTAGAGATTTAGCAGCAAAACTGGATTTTCTTATTTTTAACATTATAAATTTTAATTCATGCAATATGATATTTTTTTATTCGAACTTGCGGGGCTCTTTGGATGTTGGAGCCCCAAGCTATAGCCCCTGCTAACTCAACCCTTAATCCGCCACTGACGACGCGTTATTTGATACGCTATCATAAGGTTTACTGTCAAAATATATAAATAAAATATGTGACTTTGTCATTCTTATGACACTGTTTAATGGGCTGTTAATAAAGATAAAATATAAAAGAGAGTCGCAAAAAAACTCTCCGCAATTGTATTTCGACATCAGTAAGTTGAAAAATTATCATTTCATCGTTTGAGTGACAAAATGTCTGCAAAAATATTCTTGCATCTTTTAATTCTTTGTGGAATTTGGTCTCAAGGAATCATTGGGATCTTAGCAGATGAAGAAATTAGTAAGTAAAATTATATCCATCATATAAATTTATCAGAAATAAAACTGATAAGCCAGCTGTTAGAGAATTCTACACTTTTTACCAAATTTTTGTAGAGCAGTCATCAGATTTTCTGGTTCGCCAAAAACGCGTAGTTAGTCACTTACCAGGTGAAGATATACCAGCAAGGATTCTTGATGCTCCCTTTGTTGTACGTATTAAAGAGGGTAGACGTAACAAGGGAGTAGGTAATATTCTTTCCCAGTACGTCGCTATTACTTGTGCTCCGTCTGTTTCTTTGGATCCAGTGAATTACACACTTTTCTCTGGTGCAACATATATAAATCACGGTAATGAGCATAATGTAGCAGAAATAAGAAGACGCGTTAGCGATCAACGTCGGAGATTATTTGATGGTATAGCTTTACTCATTGTTAATCGACGCACGCCGTTCGTGTATACTCCATTCTGTGGGCCCATAAGGCTTCATCTGGGAGCTGTGCTAGTGGGCTCATTTGCTAAAGTTTATGGTTGGGGGCACACCAATGGCACTGAAAAGCAAGTTGCCAATTACATATTAAATTCATAAAAAAGAATACTTTAGATGTCATACAACAAAATTGGTAAACTCTCTCTATGATTTCAGCTATGGAACGAGTATCCCTACAAAACTACGATCAATCGAAGTGCCAATAATCTCTAATGAAAATTGTGAGAATAGATATCGACCTCATAATGAGATAACAGAAAAAAATGTTTGTACTTATCATCCACGAAGACATAGTGGTCATATTGATTTTGGTGCTGGTTTAGTTGTTGACGGTGACTTGGCTGGAGTTTTTCTTTTTAGTGGACTAGGTCGGATTGATCCTAGCTATCCTGATGTTTATGCATATTTGCATGATTCTTACTACAATCATTGGATCAGAACAAATGTTGATCGTGTTGATTTACATTATGGCTAACGCGAAATATTTCCACACGGTCGCAATGAGAATTTTAATAAAGTGTATATGAAATAGAGTATAATCTGATTCAAATAAAGCTACATTCTAGGATAAAATAGTTAGACTTATATTTATTTTACTTCATCTTGGACGGCCTTTTCTCCTTTTTTGTTGAATTATTGATCGGGTGGAACAGATAGTTTAAATAGTACATAGCGAAAAATTCATGAATAAATAGAGAATTCACGAATTTTGAATTACGCCCAACAGAACCTGTTATTTGAAAAACTGTCTAAATTTTATTGTACAATTATATGAATACAATTTATAACCTTCAAGTGTAGGTCTTTGTGTTTTTACGATCCAGTTTATCGGGCTAATAAATAAAGATATAAAAGACGGAAGCCAAAAACTTCACGCAATTAAGAGTCTCGACATCGATAAAGTAAGTTGGGAGCTTACAACTTTATTTCAGCGTTTGAACGATAAAATGTCTAAAAAAATATTCTTGCATCTTTTAATTCTTTGTGGAATTTGGTCTCAAGGATTCATTGAGATCTCCGCAACTGAAGAAATTAGTAAGTAATATTATATTCTCTGTAAATTTATCTGGAATAAAATAAATAAGCAGCTGTTAGGAAATTCTATATGGGAAAATTAATTTTTTAAACTCTTGTAGAGCAATCATCAGATATTGTCGATCGCCAAAAACGCGTTGTTAGTCATTTTGCGGATGAAGACATACCAGTGGGAATTACTTCTGTTCCCCATATTGTACGTATTATGGAGCGTAGGCGTAACAAGTGCACAGGTAGTGTTGTTTCCAAGTACATTGCTATCACTGCCGTAGCATGTGCTTTGCTGGAACCAGAGAATTACCAAGTTGTCGCTAGTTCAACATTTACAAATCATGGTAATAATCATTATGTAAAAGAAATAAGAAGACGGATTGGCGATCCACATCTCAGTACTATTGATGGTGTAGCTTTACTCCTTCTTAATCCACTCACACCGTTCGTCTTTTCTGTATATTGTCAGCCCATAAGGCTGCATACAGGACCTGTGTTAATAGGCTCGCTTGCCAAAGTTAGTGGTTGGGGATATAATCCGAAACCTGGAAAGTAAGTTGTCAATTACATATTTAATTCATAAAAAATATAATACTTTAGATGTTATGAATCAATATAGGCAAACTCTTTCTGACTTTAGCCATGGAACGAATATCCCTATGAAACTACGATCAATCGAAGTGCCAGTAATCTCCCATCAAGATTGTGCAAACAGATATCGACCTCATCCATTATCAGAAAAAAATATTTGTACTTATCATCCACAAAGACATAGTGGCCATACTGATATTGGTGCTGGTTTAATTATTGATGGTACCTTGGCTGGAGTTTTTCTTTGGAGTGGATTATATAGTCAGATTGATCGTCAGTATCCTGATGTTTATGCATATTTTCATGATTCTTATTACAATCAGTGGATCAGGACAAACATTCAAGGCATCGATTTATATTACGAAAACCACCAACACAGTTAACTCATACAGATGTTTATGTAAATTTGCATGATTCTTACTAAAATCAATGGATCAGCATAATTGTTCACACAATCGATTTACGGTACCGAAACCATTATAATGGATAACTTATAGACACGTTTATTGCAAGTCATCACTATTTGATTTTTTAATTACTTACAGCACGTGCAATTTGTTACGCCATATAAATTTAACAGTGAAAGTATATATAAATAAAACTTGTGACCTTCAAGTGTATCTTTTGGCTTTTTTACGACATAATTTATCGGGCAAGTCAATAAAGATACAATTTAAAGTAGAGACACGAAAAAATTTCCGCAATTGCGTCTCGACGTCAGTAAAGTAAGTTGAAAAATTATATAATTTCATCGTTTGAGCGATAAAATGGCTGAAAAAATATTCTTGCATCTTTTATTTCTTTGTGGAATTTGGTATCATGGAATCATTGAGATCTCCGCAACTGAAGAACTTAGTAAGTAATATTATATTCTCTGCAAATTTATCTGGAATAAAATTGATAAGCAGCTGTTAGAGAATTCTATACTGAGGGATTTTTTTATCAAATTTTTGTAGAGGAGTCGTCGGATTTTCTCATTCGACAAAAACGTGTAATTAGCTTCGTGTCAGGTGAAGATATACCAGTGAGGATTAATCAGGCTCCTTATGTTGTACGTATTAAGGAGAATGGGCGTAACACATGCATAGGTAGTATTCTTTCCCCGTACGTTATTATCACTTCTGCTTCTTGTGTTTCCGGGCAAGAAAGTGAATACCAAATTGTCTCTGGTTCAGCGTCTATAAATCACGGTAATAATCATAATGTAACTGAAATAAGAAGACGAGTCATCGATCCACATCGCAGAAATTTTGATGGTATAGCTTTAATCATTGTTAATCCACCGTTAGTGTATAATTCATTCCGTGGGTTCATAAGGCTACATACGGGACCTCTGCGAGATGGCTCACTTGGTAAAGTTCATGGTTGGGGATACAATCCTAGATCTGGAAAGTAAGTTGTCAATAATAACATATTAAATTCAAAAGAAATAATAATTGATATTTTTATATCATTACTGTCTCTGATTTCAGCCGTGGAACGAATATTCCTATAAAACTACGCTCAATCGAAGTGCCAATTATCTTAAATCAAAACTGTGTAAATAGATATCACCCTCATCGTGTGATATCAGAAAAAAATATTTGTACTTATCATCCACAAAGACATTGTTGCCAAGTTGATGTTGGTGCTGGTTTGGTTGTTAACAATACATTGGCTGGAGTTTTGGTTTGGAGTGGATTACCTACTGGTAATGCTGATGAATCTAAATATCCTGATGTTTATGCAAATTTGCAAGATTCTTACTATGCTGAATGGATCAGAATAAACATTGAAACCATCAATTTACGTTTCCGAAACCATGAGTAACTATATACTGTAATGATTTAAATAAATGAGGAATGCAGTAAAAACCACTGATAATTATTCTAGTTGAATCTATTACGCTTCTTTTCACCTTGTCTTTTGAATTATTTATCTGTTGGAAAAAATACGTTCTAATAATAGATATAATACGCAACTTTGATCAAATTCGTCTTTGGTATCTTCATAATTTCTTTATGTCTCAAAATTGACACGTTTTATTTAAAACGTCC
Source organism: Synergus japonicus (assembly GCA_900474275.1). Taxonomy (NCBI): domain Eukaryota; kingdom Metazoa; phylum Arthropoda; class Insecta; order Hymenoptera; family Cynipidae; genus Synergus; species Synergus japonicus. Next base: position 179,580 of record UCOH01011271.1, read on the forward strand.
AAGATTTACTGCGGAAATATATAGATTAAATTTCTGACCTCAAAGTTTATGTCTTTACCTCTTTTACGACACTATTAACTATTTATCACTCATGTAAATAAAGATACGATATAAAAGACAGACGTAAATAATATGTCTCGTATCTGAGCCTGACATCAGTAAAGTAAGTTGCAAAATTACAATTTCATTGTTTGAACGGTAAAATGTCTGAAAAAATATTCTTGCGTCTTTTAATTCTTTGTGGAATTTGGTCTCAAGGAATCATTGGGATCTTCGCAGATGAACAAATTAGTAAGTAATCTTACATTCTCTGTAAATTTACCTAGAATGAAATAGATAAACAGCTGCTAGACAATTTTATACTAAGAAATTAATTTTTTAAATTATTTTAGGGCAATCATCGGATCTTCTCCATCGCCAAAAACGGGTAGTTAGTTACTTGCCAGGTGAAGACGTACGAGTGGGGATTACTGGGGCTCCTTATGTTGTATATATTACATACAATGGGAATATCTGTTGCGTAGGTAATATTCTCTCTCAGTACGTTGTTATCACTGCTGCTTCATGCGTTTCTTCGAATTTAGAGAATTACAAAGTTAGGTCTAGTTCAGTACGTACAGCTGCCGGTAACACTCATGATATAATAGAATCAAGAAAACGCATTTACGATCCACATCACAGAAATAATGACGGTATAGATTTACTCGTTGTTAATCCACGGTTCGTGTATACTCAATACTGTGAACCCATGAGGCTGCATCTAGGATCTGTGCTAGTAGGAACATTTGGTAAAATACGTGGTTGGGGATACAACGTTGGAACTGGAAAGTAAGTTTTCAATTATTTATCAAATTCATAAAAAATATAATATTTTAGATTACATACATTACTAAATTACTAAATTACTCTTAATCTTATTTCAGCCACGGAACGATTATCCAGAGAAAACTACGATCAATCGAAGTGCCAGTAATCTCACATCAGAATTGTGTGAATAGATATCGACCCCACCTTGAGCTCCCAGATAAAACTGTTTGCACTTATCATCCGCAGAGACACAGTGGCCATTCTGATAAAGGTGCTGGTTTAGTTGTTGATGGTACCTTGGCTGGGATTTTTCTGTGGAGTGGATTAAACAGTCGGATTGATCCTCAGTTTCCGGATGTTTTTGCTTATTTGTCTGATACATACTACAATCAATGGATTAGATTAAACATTGAAAGCATTGATTCACATTTCAACAACCTCTATCGTCAATAATTCATATGCGCAACGCTAATTTTAATATTGTATGCACGAAATAGAACATAATCTGAATCAAATAAAGATATTATATGTACTGTTATATATTCTAGTTAAACGCTTTTGATGACTTTATCTATAAAAAGGCTGCTTAGTTGAATTACTGCCTAGAGGTTCTTAAAAAGCTTGGTGAAGACATAACAAATATTTATCCATCAGGTGATCAGGACTATAGATTTGATTGTAAATTAAAGATTCCAAAATACATTTGCAACATGAAAGTGCATAAAAGGAATGAAATTCTTCAACGAGGTCAAGGTTCTTTAATTTCGCTGATTTCAGAAGCGATTCTCTCACACTTAACAGCATGGTGCAATAAAGGTATGTCCACCATAGCCTCAGACTCAATAGTTGCTCCTTTCTTTAACAATATTTTAGCAATCTCAATTTTAATTTTCTCCACAGCCCATTAACTTCCGTAATAACTTTAGGGAAGTTTTCTCTGAAAAGTGTTTTAAGACAAATAGTGAATCAATAGGATTGGAACTTCAATAATTCCAACACCAGCAACAACTACCAACAGGCTTTCCAAACATAACAGAGAACTGGCAGGTAACAGGGAAAGTGGTTACCCGCTCAAATGACTTGGCAACAGTGCGTGTGCTCTTCGCTATACCCCCCTTAGGTTCTTCCCCCCCGCCCCCAGATCATATCGCGCAACGTTGCATCGACGAGCCGTCGACGTTTGCGTGTGCCGAATCACGTGCGGCTTTTGCGACGGTTATGTGGTTCGTGGTTAGTGAAAGATAAAGAAAAGAGGAAATGATTACTGGAGGTTGGAAGCAGCTACTGCTATACTTACTAAGCTGATGTTCCCCAATTAGTACCAATTCCTCTTCCTTCTTCTCTGATGATTCTCTTTCACTTTCAATATTGAATTAGTATACTCTAAATTGTAATTATATATACTGCCTGAGGCATTACTGACCGGATTATTTTATTCATTCAATAGACTTGCATACATTGATACTGATTAGAATTTAATGACTTGTTTCCACTTTTCTAAGATGTAAATAAACCGACAAGGGGAATACTTCTGAAATTTTGAGACTTCAAGTGTCTTCATCAGATATTTCAGGAGAATTCGATGACTTCAAGAGATTTGAAGTGTCTTGAGGAGAACTTAAGTGACTTTAAATGATTTCAATCGACTTTAAACACCTGATTTCATGAGTCATTAATCATTCGGAAATCGATCTGTTGGAAAATTTCCAATATATATCAGGAAGGGCTCAGGATCTTCTCTAAAGTAATGATCTTGTTTCTGGAAAGTTTCCAAGTTTTCTTGACTCTTCCTGGGGTAGATAAAGACTTTAGTTTTCAAATTTCCTCTCGCTTCTGTCAAGATACCAAAGGTGTCCGCAATATAGGATTCAGCGTGTGTTAGTTATCCCTTTATAGTTTTTTGTAGAAACTGAAAATCACGCAAATGGAATTCGATTAATTTCTTGAATGATAAAAAGCGACTTTTCGCGACTAAATCAATATTTAAAGCAAACCCAGGTACCTACTTTGCAAAGTACGCGATAGAGAAGTCGTGCAAACGAGAAATGAATTTTTCATCGGGCTTCTCTGGTGCTTCTGACAAGCTAGACGATGTTTTTACAGAGAGTCGATAAATGACCGCGGAACGAAATGCTCCTGAAGGGGCTTTGAAATTCACGAATCAATTATTTCTAATTACTCTGCCAGCTCCTTACAGTTTTATCACACGAACTGTGCGAGTTTTTATAGTTATAGAATTTTTATTGCTGTTATACTCTTACAGAATGTAATTTTCGAGAATAAAACTGGAAGATATTAGTCCAAAATAAAAATTAGTAGATTAGATAGAGAGCACAAAAATATTAACCGAAAAATCGTGGGAATCAATTAAGAGAAGACCTTGGATGTGGCCAAACCGCAAAAAAAGATGAAGAATAATAAATGCTGATAAATTAGTTAGAGAAGGTCAAATCAATTCTGCGAATGGAACAGGGACAGCGGTGTAGAAATAAATATTGGGAGAATTGACAAGGAGCACAGATTGGGAAGATATAATTGGAAAACTGTTATGAAAAAGGCTATACAGCACCAGAGAAAAGGAAAAATAATGTAGTGATAAAAGGTCTATAAACAGAAAGCGTTGAGAAATGAGAAAAAAACAGGTTTTTTTAAAAGAGATTAAAGGAGAAGTTGGAATTATCTTGGCTACATCTGTAAGAAAGAAGGAAAAGCAAATATCGAAAATACAGACAGCTGAGACTGGTAGAAGAGTGTCAAAAAGGAAGAATTAAATTTTCAAGAAACACAACTACATTGATCAAAAAAGATATATGCATATAAGGAACAGAAGACGTAAAGTACTTTTTTCGAGAGTAGCAGATGTTATAAAGAAATGTTGAAAATTGATCAGAATGAACCAATAAAAATAAGAGAGATGGCTCAAAAGAAAATTTTTAAGAAAAGGAAGAGATATTTGGAATTTTACAAAAAAATTAAATGAATAAAATCATTGAAAGAAAGAATCTTGAGTAAAAGATTCCAGCTGCAAGAAATATTTTCGTCCATTCAATAAAAGTTCCAAAGAATCTTTATTTAGTCCTGGCGGCCTCCAGAAAATGAATATCCTCAAAAAGTGCAATTACTATGAAAATGTTGAAATTACACTGTGATAAATTAAAAAAATATGCAATAAATATTGTGTGATTTGTAATTTTAATTTCCTTACAAGGGGGCCCCCACATTATTAGTGCCCAGGGCCCCGCTAAACTTAAATCCGGCACTGACAATTAATATTATACATAATTACATCACTCTGTACACATAATTATATTTAAAAATTAAAAAGTACCACTACAGAGCGAACAGATACCACAATGCCAAAAAACGCGTGAAATGAAAAAAGGACAGTTGGAAAAAAATTTTTAGGACCTCTTTAATGATAAAAAACAAAAAGCTCGATCAAAATACTCGAAAAAGAAATTTTTTCGTAATATTCTTGAGTCGAGCGGTAGAGGCAAGAATCAGTGACAGGCCGGTGAGCAGTGCGTTTTCAGGGGCTTTCCGATAAATGACCTCGGTGCGGAAAGTTTCCCGCCGTGCGGGGGACGACGAAGTGGTGGGGGTAGGGCCGCGGAGTGGGGGAAAGGCGCGCGCGCTTTTCGAGTCGTCGTGAAGCGCCGCGCGCTTGCGGTTCTTAGTTCGAGTCGGACCTCCCTCGGGGTAACATCGCGACACTCTTTCTCCACGTCGCGTTCACCGAGTGTTGCTACTTTGTGCATTGCCATCATCAGCGCGTCAAGTCAAGAATAAATTAAGTCGTCCGAGGTTCGTCTTCGCGAGTGTTTCCAACAAACGCGATTTCTACTAGTGAATCAAGTGAAAATACAGTGTTTACTCGAAAAATCGCCGTGCAGTTGTTTGCGAGGTGTTACCGAAGGGAGCAAAGAAACGTTGCTACTTTTTTTAGGGTGCGCCGATATCTTCGCCGGGGATATACACCTGTGGTGCAAAAGAGAGTTGGTTAAGTGTGTCCGAGGTGAAAAGTAGGTTACTGCTGCCCGTGTCCTTGGCTCCGGTGCCTGATACGACTCACAGAGCGCGTTACGCTGAGAACGCGCTTCTCGGCCCAGTTTATCCGCGCGCACTTTTACGTAACACGGGAGACGAAAAAAGAATTTTTTAAGAATTCGATCTTGCGGGATTTGTTAGTGTTATTTTCAATTGGGCTGAAATGGGAGACACTCGATGAGTGTCGCGATACTGCTGCGCGCATTGTGGTGATACTTTTCGGCGGAAGGACCGAAGTTGGTTTACTCAACCGGCTTTGATTTTTATTTGTTGAGAAGTGGATAAAACGATGTGCGACGATGTCTAAGTTTAAAGATTCGTTGAGGATGATCTCACAAGTGCTTGAATGAGAGTGTTTTGTTGCAAGTGATACTGAAGTGTATTTAGTGCCCTTTATTTGGATTAATTTGGATTTAACGCAAGCACGAGTCAGAGGAACTGCAACGATAATCGTCTTTTAAGGTATGGTTCACATGTTATATGTCACCATTGCACAAGTGAATTTTGGAAGTATGTGGGAAAGAAACAAAGTGTAAACAATACTGTGAAAGTTAATTCAAGCTCCCTGAGGGCATTGTGTATCTATTTAATTAAAATGAAGAGGGATTCGGAGTAATTATATATGAATTAATGGAGCTAATATTCTAGTGAAATTCAACATTATTATACTTTGGTTAGTGGAGACAAACTTAATAGCAATTCAATGCGGTTAGGTCCTTTTGGAGCAATTCAATTTATAAATATTTTTATTCTTTCGCACTGCAGCAATACTGAGTTTTTCAATATAATTGTGCGTACAGAGCGATAAAATGCCTGATGCGAATACGTTTGCGTAAAACGGAGAGATAGGAATCTAACCTCCAAAGCAATCGTTTCATATTACAGAAGGAATATTAAGACAGTTTTAAACTCTGTACGCATGCTTTTATTTCAATAATGTGATTGCTTAAAGTGTGAAGAATTATCTTATTATAATATTTGTCAAGTAAACCGATGAAATATAGGTAGGAATTTGGTTCAACGCCCTTAATCGATTGACATGGATCATGTTTTAACTAATTAACTTGCTGAATTTTTCGAAGACTTCGAATTACTTTACGTTGATTGGTCCAAAGTTAAACACGTTATTATTGTTTCGAAACTCCTCATTTCCGTGTCTGTTTATTAATTCCTTTTGGCAATCGTGATTTTCTAATCGCGTTGGATCCAAGTGTTAAGCTCAAAATTCCATTCTCCATTTTACTCACCGAAAATTATAGATAAATATTTTTTCGCTTTGTAGTGCTATGTTTTTCCAATTATAAGACTGCTTACAGACGAAAAAAATATTTAATTTCGATATTTTTTGCATAAATCGAAGAAATCAAACTTCAAAGTTGAACATTTTCATTTTATTTAAAAAATTTTTGAATTACATACTTATTTTCTCGCTCTGTACGCATAATTCTAGTTAAAAATTGATTAATTCTACAAAGGGAATACATTCCAAACTTAATATTTGTTGAGTAAAATGGAGAAATAGAATTTTTAAATTAAAACTTGGTTCCTTAATGTTTCAATCACCATATTACTGTACGCTTCAGGCATGAGAAACGCTCTGACGTCTGCTTATAATCAAAGTACCGTTCCCTGGTAAAGATAAAAGTGCCTCTTTCTAATAATGAAATTATCGCCTTGTTCGGCTGAAATGAGGATATCTTGCAAATTAGATTGGCCATTGTTGTATAAACAATTACGTGATAAATAGAGTTTGAATCACAGTCAATAATTCCATCAATTGGAAGGTTAATAATATAAATAATATTATTTTTTCCAACTTAGTAGCGGAAATCTTTGAAACTCGAGGGCGGTCAGGCATGCCTTCTCCCGAAGTCGAGCAAAAAAGTAGATTGCCCCGTGCGCTTGTCCCAATGGATTCTCGATTACAAACGCAATTATCGTCGATGTCGTAATTCAACCAGTCGTTCTTTCCAATCGACGAGCGCACTCAATATTCAGAGGATTAGAATAATAAAGAGGACCCTTTTCGAAAGGGCGAAATCCAATTGACCTAGAAAGTTTGAACAATTATCTATGAATGGAGAGTTTAAAACGATTTGGCAGTGATTTATTTTCTAACTTCTAGAGCTTTCAGTCTAAAGGAGATTATCGATGATTTATTTTTGAATCGGAAAGCTAGTTTTCAAATTGAAACAGATTTATCATTCTTTTTTATTTTATTATAAACTAATACCTTAGTTACTAGATCGAAATAGTTCATTCTTAGATGTGAATAAAGTTTTGAACGTTCAAATGAAGGAAATATTTTTTTTTAATTATATTTTATCCAGAAATATTGTGCCAACTAAAAATAACAATCAGGATTACAAGTTTATTTAATTCTTTATTATTCTCAATGTAAATTAATCAATATTTAAAAACTTTTTATAGTTACTAATACAATCAATACAAAAATTCGTTCATTTGAACGTTCAGAACTTTTCAATCATATTCTTAGTTCAAGGACTCACAAGCTAATCAAATAAACTTGATACCCTTGTTGGATCATCGTAATAGGTATTTTCCAAGCATAGCAATTTGGAAGCAAATTAATTGTAGAGCGTTCTGGTAACCTCATTAGAGTTACTCGCTGGTTTGACGTGCCTCTAGTTGGCCACCAGCATCCACGTATGCATAAAAGCAACCGCAGCTTGGCAATGTTTACGTGTCACTACAAATCCGAAAACACGAGTGTATATACGAACAGTTTCAGACAGATGGAAATTCTTCCACCTTTCTATCAATTTTTATTGATGAGAATGACGAGGTAATAGCTAGCATTTCCGCTTTAGTTCTATTTCTTAAGTTTTGAATTAGTGTTATGTTTGGAGGTCTTGTTTAGAGTTAGTCGGATAAAAACTTATATAGAAGACTTATAAAAAGTAGACATCTTTAGAGGCGTCGAACAACAATATTGCACAAGAACCACTCGTCGGGTCGCACGTGTCTCTTCCTCTCCTTTGTTTCTATATATTATGTAGTTCTCTCTATATATCGTTTCTTTGTAACCGCTTGTCGGTATATATATATCACTTGTCTTCCATTAACATGATAACTTTTGTGTGCTTGAGGACACTCGAAACTATAAAAATTAATGGAACTATAGTATATTTTCAAAAATGGATTTAAATACAGTTTTTATTTAAATATAGTTTTTAGCTTACCTCTGACTTTCCGTTTGCCTTTAATCTTTCGTTAGCAGTTGCTTTACTACAGATTGAATTTTGTTTGTTGTATAGAGGAAGTTTTGAAAATATTTGTAGAATTCTAATTCTGAAGTATACAAAAAGAAATATGTATAAACATGTGAGAAAAATAATGGTGAAATAATTACGCTTTGATATATAAAATACAAGAAGGAATCGGAAAGAACGTTTGTAAAATAATAATCTCCCCTCGTGTATCAGCTCCTACTCATTGCACGACTGTGTTTTATCGGTGAACAATACTCTTGGAGAGCGACGAGACGTGCTGACGCATTATGGATTAAAGGCAGACAACCGGAAAGGTTGAGTTCCCCTTCCTCGACGTCAGATGGAAGGTCCTTGGAACGATTGCTGGACAGGTAGTTACGAGTCGTCTCCTTCTCTTTCATGTTCTCGTATTTTCTAAATCGTCAAGTGTTTCTTGTGTATAAGTATTCAACTGACAATCAGACTTTCAGCAGTAGTCATTATTGATTGTTAGTTGAAAGCACAGTTCCTGTTGTTTCTATGTTGTGAGATGTAACAAGTTTTGATTCGCAACAATTAGTCACGTTGAGAGTTTCTCCTCGGGTTTTTCTCACTCCCTTGGCGGTCTGTACCTAAAGATGGAATCCGAACTACCAGAATATTGTTGACTTTTCTGAGTTTAAACCTTCTTTATCCGAATTTAGGCCGATTATTAAGTTGACCATCCTATTACAAAAGAGAGGTTGCTATTATGTCGAAACTGATAAAGTCGAAATCTCGAAGGGAGTCATACCAGATAAAGTCAGTATTTTAAGGAATTTTCGAAGAATCCAATTAAAAATATCAGATGAAGAATGGAAAATTAAATTATCGACGATTAGGATATTTTGAGATGACATTTTTACAAATAATAAACACAAGTTATTGAAAAAGGAGTGCATATGACATTCTAATACACATATACGATAATAAAATGTCAGTTTGGACTTGAGAACGATACGTGACCCGACCATGCGGAAAAGTGATTCTTAGTGAAAACACGAAGATGTTCAACATCCAAGATTTCATATACTTTTGGGTCAGGTCTCCATCGGTACTCACTTATGACATAAATCCTCGTGAGCTTATGCGACACTGGAGACTAGAGTTCGCCTCGGGGTTTCAACTCCGTTGAATTGGATGAAGAGAAGAAAGACAGAGTCGTAGAATAGGAGGGAAAGAGAGTGGGCAGGAGAAGGAGGTGTTGGGAGGGGATCGACTGAGAGAAAGAGTCGTTTCTCGAGAACGCGAGCCACACACGAGGTATATTTTAAGTCTCGTGCTGCCACGTGAAAGTGGCTTGCACACCAGACTATCCTCTCGCTTTGTATCTTGCTTCAGGCTCGATAAAATCGAATGCACAGTTGCACACGTGCAAACGATTTAAAATTCTTTTTCTTCCGATCCAAAAGTTGACTGCGTCGGGCCTTTCAAAGTATTAATATTAATTATTGATTTGCTAATGGAGGGAATACATTGGGGAAGAACTGTCTTTTTTTTTGTGAATCAGAGTTGACTAAATCGAAAGTGGCAAAACTGTCGGAGAGGGTCGAGTGAGGTTAAATTGCGGTTATAATCGGCGTTTTCCTCCTGCCATCATTAGCCTCGACGCCCCGAATCATTTCCGCTTCGCCAGTCAGTCTCTCGGCGACGAATATGTTACGTACTTGTGTACTAATTTGCTTCGGACCCACCGCAACGTTATATGCCATGAACATGTGTTTCTCTTTGCCAAGAGTTCCTTACGACACGTTGTGTTCCAGTTTCGCATATGTTACGGAGCTACTCTCCATGTGTTGAAGGGTTGAGGAAAATAAAATTTCAAGAGCCTGGAGATCATTAAGACTAATGAAGAAAGTGCAAGAGTCAATACCGCCGAACTTGAAACTTTCACAGGTTCAACGTCTTTAACCGCTAACAAAAGAGCACGAAAGTTCCTTTGATCGTCGATCTGAAGTTTTTCACAATGGAAGCACTGTTGGGAGTCAAGTAAACAATTCGCGACCTAAATCTCATGAATTGAGAGCCTGAATGAAGAATTATAATGGGGTTCTCGCTTCTTGTCGTCAATGAGCTCTAAATTTGAAGGAAGTCACTGCGGATCATTTATATATGTATTTGGTGAATTTGGCTTGTGGCATGAATTATAATTCACAAATAAAGGAGTGACGTAATTACTTGATGAAATGTTAACAAGATATTACCATAAAATCTACGTCTAAGATCTTGGTTCATCGATTCCTTTGCTTGAGGTACACACTCGTGAAACCCATGGGACGTACGATGTGCGCTCGATCGTGACCTCGAGCGGCGAGAGTTCATTGAAAGCTTTGGGAGAAAAATAGTTGGTGTACCGAGAGAACTAGAACAAGACAGGGAATTGTTTTACGTCGAAACCAGTATAATTATGTTAGAGAAATGGCGATACGACTACTGGAGAAATGAAACTGCAGGAATAAAATTGGATCGAGGATGGAGAGGGTGACTAATAAAGGATCCGTCGACCCTCGGAAACCTTCCCTAGACCCTCTCTCCGTAGAGGGAGAAAAGGGACCGATTTTGGCATTCGTCCGTATATTTATTCCCGTGTTACTCCATTTAGTTAATAGTTTATGCTTTATGCGCTATAATACTATTTATTATAGAGTAAAGCGACCGTTGTTAGTGACTCGTTACTCCCTCTCTTGCAACGTTTCTCTTCGAAGTCGTATTTTATTTGTCCGAAAGAGCACGAGGCGGAGAACGTCGACCGGAAAAGGAAAATAAAAACGGTTTGCTGTAGTAAGCTGTAAAAAAATAAGAAAAAGATTACAGAAGGAATGAAAAGGTTGAAGATGAGTGAAATATGTTGGTTTATGCAGAATGTCTTGTTTCGAGAGGACAAAATGCATTTTCTTTATTTAACATTTTGCGACAATAAACTAAACGTTTAGAAGGTTCTTTTCCGGAAACTTGTTTCTGTACGAAGTTAGGAAGCAGTATTTCCGGACTACCGGGTTATTAATGGTGAGGGACGTAAAGGGTCTTTTCGCGAATTCCTCTTACGTTTCCTTGTTGCGAGCTTGCGTGCAAGGGGAAAAAAATGTAGAAAAAGAAGGCGTGAAGAGGGTGAGAAGAAGAGGAGAGAAAAGAGGGCTGGCTGGGAACATGATATGGAGTTCTAAAACTTCTGAGGCTTTGATATTTGATATTCTTAAAGAAGTTTATGAATGCAGTGAAAACGGAGAAGAAAATATTTTAATTGAATCTGCGATTTACTCTCCAACTCTGAATTAGTAAGAAGCATTTTTAGCAAATGTAGATGTTTTATACAGTGGGAATAGACAATGAAGAATCTTTAAATAGAGTATTTTTTCGACCGTTTGTTAAAGAGGGAATCTGTCTGAAATCTAGAGATAGAATTATCACTCAGTTGGAAAGATAAGAACAGGAGAGATAGTGAGATGGACACAAATGACAGAGAAAAGGGATTGGTCATTTAGTAAATGACGTCATTTCAATTTTCTGCAAGACTACATTTTCCCCTAGTTTTATACATTTATTTATTAGATGTAACTATAAATGTTTTTAACAGTGTCCAGAAAAACAACCCAGACTTGTTTCTTCCACTTCCCAGAGCATTCTCCATGTACATACAGTTTGTTTTCCAGTTTAGCGAGCAGTCATTGCCTCGCTATCGCGTCCTTTGAACCCACCGGTTTCCCTCTTTCTCTCTTTTAATTTCTGTCTCGGTTTTCCTTCTTTTTTTTCTGCCTCTGCCTTCTCTACTGAATTTTAAAATATCTGCGGCTTTTGTTCGCTAACACTTTGTTCGGGGAATTCCGCCAAAATTTAAAATACAAAATTATTTTTAACTCGTTTGTCAGACGTCATTTTAGACACATAATAAGTTGTGACTCTGAAAATAATGTAAATAATGTTATTTTCTATCTTGCGATGGCGAGGGAAGTTCATTTTGAGTATGTAATTATAAATCAAATTAACGATTCAGTAGAACCGACTGTAAATCCAATTGACTCTGCAACGGTCAACGACATTCTTGCAAAAGGTCTCATGGGTGCGGGAGGAATCGAAGTGAGGCATTAAAAAACATGAGCTCACGCCAGAACGAGTATCGTTCAGTCTGAAAAACCCCAGCGTCGTCTTTTCGTCGTGGCACGCACGTTTGCAGAGCGTCCTTGGCTCAACTCGAGAAATGCATGAACTGTAGAAGCGTCAGGTTCTAGTCACGAAACCCGAGTCAGGAACAATGTCAGTGTCGGTGAGCTCATAAATAAGCGTGATTGGCCTTTAGATATCAAATTATGTCACTCGGAATTATTAAGAATTAAATCTGCTTAAAGCCCAAATGGGAAACAAATAATAGAAGACGGGAGAAAATTTGTTCCGGAAAAAATCCCGAACTTCTTTACCTAAGTTTGGGATACGAGAAAAGTTTCGTTATTGTTCAAACTTGTCCAACTAGATGAATAGTGAATACTGAACGAGTTCGGCATTCTTCAAGGAATGAAATTAAAATTTACCGAAATCGATATTACATATAAAGATAATTTTACCTTTTTCTTCTTTAACCGATTTGTACATTTATTCGATAGAAACATTTGGAAATCAATAAGGAATTCTCGATTTTCTTCTACTCATTTTGATTTACTACTGAAAAAAAGTTGGGAACAGTTTTATCATTTTTCCCGAGTTTCGGGAATTTTTCCTGAAAATCCCCACGTACCTAAACTTATGTCAAACTTTTCTCGTATCCCAGTCTTGAGTGTAGTTCGGAAATTCACGAACAAATTTCCCTGAAATACAATTAAGGCGCAGAGCAGTTATTTACAATCAGATAATTTGCATTGTTCTGAAACAGTGCAATAATGTCTGGAACATCTCGGCCGGACATTGAACAAAGAAAATTAAATTGAGTTTGCGAGGAAAAGTCGCTCATTCTCTACATTGCAAATGTCTAAACGGACCTTGGCACGACTCGTGCGAGTGTGGGAGACAAAGTGAGACGAAGAACAAGATCGAGAGGGATGGCGGGAAAAATAGTGTTGGATGGGGGTATGGGGGGGTTTAAGAGGGGATGACTCGCGGATCTCGGAACGTGAGACTGTAACTACGCCGTCGAGAGTGGTATGGGTCGTCACGGCAACGGAAGAGGTGGAAACTGGAAAGCAACAGGAATAGAATCGACCTAGTGTCGAGAGCAAGGCTGATATTAACTTTGACTGCATTTCGAGATCGCAATTTTACTTTAGCTTTTAATCATTGCCAATCCAGTTCTCGAAAAAGTGCAGAATTCGCTGGAGGATTAAACACTCGATATATCTGATTAATTTTAAAAGCGGCAAATGGAGAAAGCGATGTGCTGGACTAAAAGAAATTCCATAATAACGACCTTCGCAGTGGTTCAATGTTTATAGAAAATTTAATATTCTAGATTAGCGAGCTTTGTACTTTGTAATTATCCAAGAAAACGGAACAACCGTTGCACTTGTGCACTACAGAAGCGGGACAAAAGGACTCTGGTCAGGATGGTAGCTATAAGCGAGGGCAAAACCCGTTTTACGGGATGCCGGAGAACGGTGTGTCGGTGTAAACGTCATAGGGATATTTCGATCCCCGTGGGTGGTCTTCTTGCAATCGATGCTTACTCGCCAACTTAATATACACTTTTGAAAACTTTGTTACGAGATTCCTCTCTCTCTCTCTCTCTTTATGGCATTTCTGTTTTACTGGTATTAAATCTACGAATGTAAATCCAATTGGAAAAAACTAAACTTAGCTCGTTCAACTTGAAATAAACCGAGCGATATTTTTGGAAGTTAGTTTCCACGTGTAATTTGGTTGATTATGAAAATTTCAGGTTGTTACTGAAGTGCGTGGATGTTTGTCGTCGAGGGAAATAAATCCGAATGTAGGTTTTTTTCGTAGTGTGGAGTTACACATGCACGTGCTCGATGACACGACGAGACCAGAGTATTTCCGCTCTATTTGGTCTCGCGTTCCGTGTTCGCCAGCCAGCACTCTTCATTATCCGTCCACAGTTATAGGCTTGCCTCCTCCATTTTTTCCCCTTTCGAAATCGTTAATCGGGCCGAAAGCTTCGAGCGAGCGAACGAACAAGTTACGGGATTTGAAATCGTTGCCGATAAACACTCGCTTCGAGATACCAGAATCGCCTTTACCATTTTTTTTGGGGTTATTAGTCGATTAAAACCGTGACGCCTACCGAAGCGTTTCACAATTCAAAGTCCGATTCGAAGCTAATCGAGCAATGAACTCTACTCTAGTACATTCTCATACTTGATATCGTATCTTTGATTTTGATGAGCAAGTGCAATTTGACGCCTACCTGTCATTATCTTATATTTCATCATAATCTTGTGTTAGAGGGACACAGTTTGCATAATTATAACTTCTCTTGTGATGAGATCAAGAGGACCAAAATTTCGAGATGAATGGATGGATGAGAGTGGTGATCAGCAGACTATCAGATTGTCAAGTTAAATCTTCATTAGGAGGTGTACTCCAAGTGCGAGAGTGTGTATGACGTTAATAACTGATCTTGCATGGTAATCTGCGTCACACCTGTGTGAGAGATAGTGCAAAGGCACTTGTCATCGTCGAAGAGTTAGTTCAGACCAGTCGGTGTGGTTAATGCGTACACGCGTTCATGTTCATACGTATGCAAAGTCAGGCAACATATGCAGTAGAATCTAGATTTAGCCGAGCTAGAGCAGCTATATACGACAGGTAGAATCATGCACGTATTATGCTAGGCCTAGTCTAGTAGCTTGTATAAAATAGCTAACTGGTAGTCCCCCTGGCAACCAGCAGTTAACATGTCCCCCTTCACACTCAATCTCTCTTCCTGGCCATTATTTACTGTATTTCTCGACCTCTCCACCTCAATCGGATTTTGTAGAATTGACCAAGACGCCCTTTGGCTGCAGATCAGAATGCCGAAACCACCTTTTTTTCTACCTACTTCTCGACCTTGACATTTCCTGGACCCAAAATTCTTTAGCTTTGAATTTGGTTCTTTAGTCATTCCCTTTGATTCTATAGAGTAAAAAATCATTGAGTGTGTTAAAATTATAAATGTTAAGGTTGAAAATCGATGTTCTCAAAGTTCTGAACGTTCATAAGAATGAAATTTGTTATTGATTGCTCTTTAAACTATAAACAGTGATAAAACGTTGATTCTCTGACATTGAAAATTGTTAGATCAATGCAAATGTCTTTATTCAATAGGCTGTATATTTATTCAGACAAAAGTTTGTAGAAGCATAGCCTGAAAGTTTTTTGTACGTAATTGTGGGTGTCGTTGCGACGGTTGACAACAGACTGGTGAATCCTACGGATCAATGGGAAATTAAGGGTCGGTTCAAAGAAGTAAAGTTCAGTGAGGTAAAGACCCATTACAGATTGCAGTTCATCCTTGAGTATCCGTATTTGAGTAACTGTGTAGGTTTTTATTATCGGTGTATTCCAACAAAGCCATAAAAAATATTTCGCTCGGTGGAACATTCAGAACTTCAGGTACATGAAGATTTGAAGATCCTAGATGTTACATGTTAAATACTGAAGCTAATCATCTAGGTGGATCTACCAGAGATTAAATTTGCACGATATATCCTTTACGGTCGTCAATAAAATTATCTATTTCTTTTTCTCGAAGCGGAATCTCGATCGAAAGTCAGGACTATCTTTATAGACGCGTCCTCGTAATTTCTTGGGAGAAAAAGTTAATGATAATCGTCAGTAGCCCGAACCTCGGGGCCAAGTTTTGCTTTAGGAGAGGGACCTTCCAGATTTAAATTTAAGCTCCTAGCTGGTGCAGCATCGTGCCGATGGCGATGGTAATATCGATTCAGTAAAGGTTCTCTCCACCCTCTACTCTCTCTTTTCTTATCTTTTAGCAACCTTTTCCTTCCTCCATCTTTCTGCACGTAGACACTGCATACACATACGATCTACTTCTTAAAAGAGATAAACTTCCAGAATTCTGTATATTCTTTCACCACACATGACGTCGCATTTCTTTTCCTGGTGTGCGCAACTCTTTTCAATTTTTCATCATATTCTAGACTTCAGCTGCAGTCGTACAAATTCGAAATAGTCACAAATAAAATCCTTGTAGTAAAGTCCTTGATGTAGCAATTTTATTTGCAAGTAGATTAGGAATTCTCAATTATGTAGTTTGGGTTGATTGATAGTGCAAAGATTTTAATTTAGATATTTATTTGAAATATTTGTTTTGTTCTTAGGAATTTGTTTTATAAATGCATGAAATAAAGCGTATCTACGAACATCTTTGTTTCACTTTTATATACTCGAGGGAAAGGAGTACCGATACCGAGGTCGTTGGTGTAAGATCTCGAGAGCAGCGAGTTCTCGAAGAGAATCGTAAATTGTAAGGAACGAGCCGATAGTGGTCATGACGGGTTCGGAAGAGAAGTTGGAAGGTATAAATACTGACACAAATATCGTGGAGTGTACGTAACGTTGAATAACGCAAATGCGAGTGCAAACCAACGCCTCTGTTTGGGTCGTATAAAAGCATATAATATTTAATGCCACTTGTATAATAGTCCCGAGTTGTACCACAACACAAGATAATTCAAAATGATGACATATAAACCTACATTTCAATAATCGTCATGTCTAGCTAGAATTTTAGTATTTTTAAAAAAATATATACATATCGAATTGGAAACTGGATATTTTTCGATTTGAAGCAACCGATGTTCTTGTATACTTAGAAACTTTTTCAATTGGAAGTATCAAGACTGCTGATTCGAAAATTCGCTTCGTATAAATTATTTGTAGGCTTATCGGAAAAAATCGATTTTGGAAGTTTGTTTTGGACGATGAAAAGATTGGAATGACTTTCGGGTAATTAAGCGATGGTATGTTTTCCATTATATTTTGCAGAGCAAATCCCATTCCAGGGGGATGAGTGTCGAGCCGAGGGTTAGGTTAGGCCGGCGCGACTAGAGTTGTAAACCTGCCCGGGCAGCCGCCCTGATCCCTACCATAAACGAGGAGCATTGTACCCAATCCTTCTCTCACTTGCTCCCCTTCATCTCTCTTTTTCTCTCTCTCCCTCTTTCTCATACATACAGTAATATATTTTATTGAAACACCACACTGAATACCTAGAAATGAAACCTTTTGAAAAATCATTTTAGAAATCCCTAATTTTGAGGATCTATTTTTATATTCTCATCAGAGAATGTATTATTTAAATACCAAGTTGTTCGTTCTGAAAAAAATTCACGAGTTCGCAGCTCGTCGAGCGAAGAACTGAAGAATAAAAGCTGTGGATAATCTTCAGAATAAATACAGCTTTATCTTCTGAAAGAAGACTGAAATAAATTTTTCCTTTAAATGTTTTGAGCATCAAGATTGACACTCTATATTTTCAGGTTGTACTCTTTATTCGAAACTTTGGAGAAAGACATTTTTTACGGTATCCTTGCTAGATCAAAGCAGGTCGGGGTCGCGTTCCATCTTACTACATTGTACCGCTGTTTTTTTTTTACTTCTCTTCTCCCAAGAAGAAACAACTTGCATTACTTGGGTAGACAAAGTGCGTTTACGAGAGGGGAAGAAACAAGATCTCGGGATTGATTTGACTCTTGGGTTCTTTCCTAATATTTAACTTATTTCACAGCAGTAAAAGAAGTCGTAAAAATATGTCGTGTTCTTTAAAAAGATTTCACTACGAAATATTACAAGTACCAAAAATTAAAGAGGCATTAAAGTTTGACTTTAAACCATTAACGTCCAGCCGGACACATTTTGTACACCGCTCTTCCCGCGCTCACAGGTATTGCATTTCGAGCAAAAAAAAATTTTTTAAAATCTATACTTATAGTTTGAAGTGTGCTCTTTCCAGTGGTATCACTCAAATTATCGAAAAAAATTATTTTTTGTTCGAAAAATGCAGTTTGAAATAAAAAAAACATGATTTTCGAAGTCATTTTTTTTAAATCGAGTTTTCAAAGATTTACAAGCTTGGAATCATCTTGGAACCAGTCCAGATCGTTGATGCGATGTCTGAATTTAATAAATATGAGGTTATGGAGTCATTTTGAACAACTAGAAACTTTAAAATGGCGCCCGAATTGCAAAATTTTTGCCAGAAAATTCAATTAGGGCCATTCGCAATTTTTTTTCGATAATTTGAGTGATACCACCGGAAAGAGCACACTTCAAACTATATTTTTTTAGATTATTTTTTTGCTTGAAATGCAATACCTGTGAGCGCGGAAAGAGAGGTGTACAAAATGTGTCCAGTTGGACGTTAATGGGTTAATGCACTTACGGAGATATTTGTTAATGAAGTAAAGAATTCTGAGGTGCAGTTATCTCGAGGGAGATGAAACTCAATTCGTAATGTCCACATAACGTTCCCCCAAGTCAGGGGTTTCAAATAGTGAGAGCGTGGAATTCTTTTCACCGACTTTTCTCTTTATTTGTTTCCCTTTTCTCTTTTCGCTCGCCTTATTTTACTCTTTTCCGAAGGAAAAGTTCCGATTCAGTATCCTGACATCCAGTAGTCTGTTTTGCAGAGTCTTGAAATATTTGGCGGACGTCTAACGTCCGAAAGTGATAGACGTATTTCCTTGACGTCGAGAGAAGAACCCACTTCCTTCCTTTTTTTGACACATACAACTTATATCTTTTACGTATGTAGTTATGTACCAGCTTCGTCTATAGAATTCACAGCTGCCGAACAGAAAAGGAGTCTGTAAAGATCGATCTTGTGGACAAGGTCGTTTTGTTTTTTTTTGATCCTTTTGTTTAAAAAATTGAGTTCGAAAATAAATTGATATCCTTGATAATCGGACACAATTTTAATTAATTAGTTTATAAATGCCTTTATTAGACGTATAGCTTCAATTGTATAACATGCATTCTATCGAGGAATTGTAATTAATCCTGAGAATTTGTGTTCACATTTCTCCCATGCAAAATGCGCATTCTGGAAAAATGTGGTTGATATTCCCACGTTAAATGTAGAGCTCGATAAATATGGAGTGTGCTAAATTTGGAGTTTAATAATGCTAACTGGAAATTACGACGTTATCCGCACTGCTGCAATATCGTCTGCTAGGATTCACCGCTGTTACCCTATTATATCCTAGTTAGAGTGTTAGACCATCGGCCCCAACCTTCATTGCACGTATAACTATTTGAGATAATATGAGTAAAATATGCTTCAGCTTCTCAACTCTTCTCGAAAATTATTTCAGTTTAATGGCTTACGAATTTAGGTTTAATCATTTTCAAGTTCATTTCTATTTGCTTTTGCATAGTTTGCTGATTCGAAAATAATGAAGAATTGATGCTGGTTAATTTATGATGTTGAAATATTGGTGTTGAAATACTGATAATTATTTTAAATAACAGTGTTTGATAATTTTAAAAAATGAAGGCGAGTTGTGCATCGAATGAAAAATGTAACTAAAACAAATGGTCCATCTAGAAAAATGCAATTCAGCTGTAAAGAGCACAAAAACTGAGCAATCTAACAAAGTGAGGTTGTTTTCTTGTAGTAAACCTCGTACTCTTGGTTGCGTGAAGAAGAAAACGTTCGTTCTTGGGTCGCTTTAGTTTTATTCAAGCGAGACTGACTTTCTCGATGTAGAAACCTAACCTAAGCTAACCATACCTAAGTTCCTAAGTTAACCCAAGTCGAGTGTTTTGCGACTTTATTTTACCTTACATGGTAGTCTTTCGTCGTTTTATCCAAGAAATTGTAAAATGTACCGTTACGAATTCAGTACTATACTTTGTCACTGAAGAAGCGCGACAATGGGATAAACTATTAACAAAGCTGCTTTTGGAAGCTCGTTGACCTCATCATCGCATCCTTCTCATTTTTCTCTTTTCTCGTGTCTCTTTCTCGCCCTAACAATCTCCTGCGAACTACGGCGTGCCAGCAGGCCGCAAGGCACACCGTATTGTTTGCGCTCGTACCACTTAGGAACTTCATTCCACTTTGCACACTAAACAAAACGGAAACACCGACAATGTTAGAAGCCGAAAAATTACCGCTCGGGTATTAAGTTTCTTCATGTACCAAAGATTTGGGCTTAATTGTTTAACAGGGTAATTATTAACTTGTAGAATGTTATTTAAGTAGATTTAGTATTTTGGGAACTGATCCTCCAGGTTGAAAATTGCAATTCAAAAGCGTTTATACGACGATACTTTGAATTGGAAAAAGTTTAATGCTGAATACTTTCCACTGGAAGAAGTTTAAAGCTGAACGTTTCCAACTGTCAAAAGTTTAATTTTGAATGCTTCCCACTTGTAAATAGTTTAAAGTTGGGTGAGTCCAACCAGAAAAAGTTCTTTGAATTCTTTGAATTGAAAATTTCACATTTATAAAATTTTTAATAAGTATTTATATGATAACAAATATTTTCGCTTTTGCATACTTCTGCATAATTTTTGCTTGACAAATAAGAACGTAATGACCCAAAATTTTAATCGTCAATTCAACACCGTGCAACGTGTGTAATCAGATGCTTCGTTATCGAGCGGTTATCATGCACGGCATTTAACATCGCGTCGCGATAAGGCGATACTGCAAGCGGTTGAAGAGAGACAATCGTGCTCAGTTATGATAATAATTACATCGGAGCTTAAAAAATTTATAATCTCACTCCTGTTCTGTACAGTTTAAATTTAAATTTCTCTTTCGATGGAATGTTATGAATATTCTCTTGAAATAGTCTAAATTTACTTAATTGTTTCGATTTGTTAAAGAACTTTTAAAGCAAAGAAATTATAAAGACAATTAGAAAGATAAAAGAAATATTAATATGTAATTACAGGTAATTAAAAGTGAATGAAAAATAAAAGAAACTTCTTACAAGAATGCACGCCACAAGAGAATATGACAAAATCTGGAATAGACTTTAATCAAGGTCGTCGAGCAAGGTTGAGCTTATCAGCTGATATATTCACTGATCAGAATTACTGTTCCAAGAGCACTGCCCACGCCAATGCGCGTGGTTAGATATCGTTTTAAAGCGCCAAGGTCAAGCGCAGATTCGAACCGAGAAAAGAGTAAAGTGGTAATGTTCCTCGTAAAGGCCACTATAAAAAGAAACTGACAGCTGGACATTCAGATTCGCGCTATATTTTTCTTAGTTAAATATTTCGAATTCTGACATTACAAATGATAGATGTGTTGTGCTCCTATTTTTAAAAACTTGACTGATGGCTTTCAAATTTAAATTACTAATCTTAAATTCAGACTTCTTTGCTTTAACCCGACCACAGATTTTGTTTAAAAACACGTCGTAATGAAGATAAAATCTATTTTTAGTTGAAAGCTTTACAAACTGAATGCTGTCAATTAAACTTCATTTTTTGGATTTTTGTTATTGTTTGAAATTAAATTTTGATTGTATCTACTCCTTGTTTCGAATTTATTCATTTATATAATCGCTGATGGAGGAGCAGTTTGAAATCTGAATAGCAATAGTTCCCACGGAAATCGATTTCAACTACCTACGGATTATAGCTTATTTAATTATGAAATTAGTAGCTAGGATTGAATCGGACGTTTAATAAAGGTCTGTAATGGAAATTGTTAGCCACTTGCCGACCCACTAGAAAAGACTAGAATAAGATAATATAGATTTTGCTCCAGGAAATCTTATTTAATTTCCTTGCCAATTAATCAAGTAATTTATATAGTTAGTAAAATACATCGAAACAGTAAAAATAATTTGATTACTATTTTGAAAATGCTCCTTTGCTATACGAATTAGAGAAAGTTAATTAACTTTGACAAACTTTCACTTTCATACTAAAGTGTAATATTTATAATGGCTTGATTATGAGTTTTCATGAAGATAAATAAGTGTTATTATTATTAGTGTAATCCGAAAGGCAGTCAATGAACGACCAATATTTATCCTTGAGGGAGTCTCCGGGCGTTGATTATAACACATGTGAGTCTTTAAACACGCGCTGAAACGACACAGACTTTCATCGATCTTATCCATCTGGTAAAACGCGTGTCGAATACATCGAGAAACCTATCCTACGATCTACTTAATAGCGGAAAGGAATCCCCTGAGTCGTTGCTGCAAAATGTGCCGCGCCCACTCTTTCAATTATTCAAGCCTCTTTTGTAATCCCACATTCGTAAATCAGAATTCTCGATAAGAATTTAGTAATGAAAAGTCCAGTTACTCACATTCTTCATCTAGAATCTAAAATAATTGAGAATCAAAACTAATGGACCCTTTTTTTCTGTTTCAGGTAAGATCCGGACTTCTTTGGGAGTTTTGTATTCATTATAAAGAAGTCTCGCATCTACTTTCAAATACAGTAAGCTAATATCCCATTTTCAAAAATACTTGTTTCGATTGCAACAAAAATAGTGCAGACTTGCTCTCTAAATCTGAACCAGCAAAAACCATACCAAATCAGTGAAATTTGCTGATGAATCAGCGAAATTGCTGTTATTCAGGCCGTGATATTCACTGGTTCATCAGCGAATTTCACTGATTTGATATGGTTTTCGCTGGTTCAGATTTAGAGAGTAGATGCTTCCAAAAGAAAATGACTAAGGCTGGAGCAAAGTATATAGTTTCTCACACCTTCTTCATCAATGGTAAGCGTAATGAGTCGGCAGAGTCCCGTTGCTGTGCACAATAGATAACACTCATACATACTACATCATAATACAAATACATCTACATTACTTTACATATACGCGTGAACTACATGCCATGTCACCATTGTTCGAAACGTGTGCAACTGTGCACGCGGCTATCGCGTTTACAAGAACAGGCGTATACACGTGTAACTGGCCAAAAGGATTCTTCTTTTTTCTTTACCAGTTTATCCTTCGAATATCCTCTTTTTATTCATGTTTCTCTCTCCTTCTTTGTCTTTTTTGTTCTTATTTTTATTCTGCCGATCCTTATTATGCTATGTGCCTTTTTTTCCGGCTGCGGGCACCTTTCCCCATGTGTCAAACACGTGTTCGTTGCTCAGCAATCGACGAATGGGCCAAATCTTCAGAGATTGAAAATAGTTCCAAGTTGAATGCTTCAATCTGGAAAGCATTGGAAGCATTCATTAATGTCTAAACTATAATGTTATGAACTATGTATTATCCAGTATTCAGTTGTAAATCTCTTCTTTACACCGCTTTGCCGAGTGAAATGAGTCTTCGAGGTTTCTGAGGTTTCATAGCGACCGAGTTGAAACACCGTTAGAGTTAGAGACAACTTTCTCAGGTGAAAAAACTGGGTTGTCAGGAGTCTATACTATATCTGTTCAGAATTTCCATGTCCTTTCGCGGGAGACAAACACCCGCGGACTCTAATGTCACACCACAGTTGTTGTATGTATACTCAAATTTTACTGACACACGAGCATTACACGTGCGCCAAGAGCATCGTACATTCGCACATGCATGGAGACGTAACACGCAAGCGCTTTAATGTGCGCCAGCGTGCCACATGGCCGCCACCTTGGCAATGCGTTGACCCTAAAGTAGCTCCACGCTGGGGACTATATTCCACATTCTACCAGCATATGTAGCTGATGTATACATATCAAGTACACATACATGTATATATACATATCTAAACGTGTAGATATATCAAAATAAATGTGTAAACTTGTACATCGTATCGTCGAGGCACACGTGTGTGAAGATGTGTGTACTGTGCAAGGCAGGAGGGATTAGATCGTTGCGCCAATTTATGTGCTATTATGTTGCGAATTATAGAGTCGGGGTTTTCACTGGGAGAGGCGTGTCAATGGATACCGACCGCAAAATGCCTGCGGGGACCGAAAGTCACTTCGTTATTTTGAATTGTGTTGTTTGTATCCCAAAGATCGACTATTATTGGAACCCCTTTCACTAAATCTGAGTTTGTTCAGAATGATTATGGTTAAAGCTTGACGATTAGTTCAATTAGAGAGAAACGTTCATATTATATGATTCTATTCTAAAAAGGACATTGATTTAGTTAACTTCATGTGTCACCTCTGGGTGCTCCCAATTTTAAAAACTGTTAGACTTGAATACTTTCAAATCATTTTACTTTTTTTTTTTACGGAAATATATTGTTTTATTCTGAGAATACATTCTTCATCCCTCAGAGTATGTACATTTATATTCAAGCAAAACAGAATCAATAAAGTCTCCCACATGTTTCACTTGTAAATATTCGTGCCTGAAGCTCCAAGTCCCAGCGATCACGTCAATCGATTTGGAGTGCTTTGAAACTCCTTTCCGAGTATAACGGTCGCTTCTCGATTCCAGAGATTCAACAGATCGAAACATTGATGAAAATTGAGGATACATTGATATTCTAAGTGTGCGGTGACCTTCTCACTTACCCTCGGTGTTCAGTGTAGGTTGAGCAGTGTACCTTCTTGTACATACAAATGATTCATTTGTTGAGCGACACACACTGTTGTACCGAGCATGTTCTACTTGTAAATGCGTAGAACTGTATAGTCGTATACTCCCTCAATTTATGTTAAGAATATAGGTGAAAGTCTTCGATTCGTGATTGACGGGAATGTCTATCATCTGTTCTCCTTCCGCTTTCGTATGATAATCGCATAGGCATGGCTTGCTTCCCAATCAGGAGTCCATAGAGTCAGAATTTCATGAATATGTATTCAACTCTGGGACGCCCCAGCTACCGTCCGAAGGGTAGTTTTCTCTTTTTTTTATCGCCCACTATCAATTTCACATCCCTTCAATAACACCACCCCACATGGGCTCAGATTTTACGAAAAAATTGCCGGTTTAATTGGCGTTTTAGGATTTAGGGTTCAATTCATGAAGATTTAAAGAGAAATTAGTAGGATTCCAATAAAAAATTGTTTTAAATTAGTTCCAACAGAAGTTTAATCTTGAAAATCGTTTAAACTTGGACGATTTCAACATTTCAAGCTTTAATGTTTCCCCTCGATGTTTTCCATTTTTATTTCATCAAAGTGGTGAGAATTGAATAATCAGAGTTTTAATAATGATTTAGAGAAGGCAACTTATGAAACTTATTAACCTTAGTAAATGTGAAAACAGTTTTGATTAGTATTTAGGGGGTGGAGTCGAGATTTTCGAGGTCGGGAATCGGATGGTTAACATGAACAGTATCGGTGCATTCCTGTTTGTGGTGGACCTCTAGAACCAGCATAGCGCTAAGGTCATCGACTCGTTAGTGGACGCGTACAACACACGTTGTGCTCGTTCACAGAGAGCGTCTCACTCGATGCTCCGCCATGCAACACGTGCTGCTCACCCTTACTCAGCAAATCTCCCTCCCACCCCAGTAACGCCCCTAACC
Organism: Synergus japonicus; assembly: GCA_900474275.1. Classification (NCBI taxonomy): domain Eukaryota; kingdom Metazoa; phylum Arthropoda; class Insecta; order Hymenoptera; family Cynipidae; genus Synergus; species Synergus japonicus. The sequence goes on from UCOH01011271.1 coordinate 205,036, forward strand.
CGCTTCCATCCGCTCCCTCATTGTCGTTTTCGTTTTTCCCTTCTCGTTTTTCTTCCCATTCTGTCCAAATGTCACCATACAATCACAACTGGTCAATAGAATTTTCATTCTTGCTTTTTATTTCCGTCTAAAATCATTTCGAAAAAGAAAAAAAAATCTTGTTAATAAAATATACTTGTGCTGACAATAAAATGTGATGAAACTTTAAAGCTTGAATGTTTCCAACTCTGGAAAGTGAGTAAATATGAAAACTTGAACTTTTCTTGAATTTTGAAGGTTTCAATTGTCTTTGGCGACAAATTCGTGGAATAGAAATAAAGTTCTTCGATTTTTCGCATCGTTAGGAATAAGTACATAGAACCTATTATCAGAAACAAAGAGTTATTGCTTCGACATTGGCTCTTGTCCCTCGGCCGATCGCGTTTTCCTCCAATCAGCGATTTACTGAAGCGAAACGCGATATTGACGCTCGCATAATCACTTATGCGGCATGATTTTGCAAGCTACAGCTGGGGGCTTGGTCATTAAACGAATACAGTACTCTTTTCTCCCACGTTTTAAACTTTGAAGTCCGCTGTGAAAGTTTCGCCAAAAACAGGAGTCATATTTTTTCTCGTACGCAAAGTGCATTTTTCATTTTAAATATTCCAGTGGCGTTGAGATTTAAAAAAAAAACACAACAATGCAATATGTATGTATTGTGACAAGCGAGTTTATTACAATACATATTTTTGTACTTTTTTACTCCACTCGATTCAGTTTTAAAGCTTAACTCGTGGAGGAATTGAGAGATGAAAAATTGAAATAGAGCAGAGAAATAAATATCGCTGGAAATACAGTTTCCGATAACTCGATGAAAGATAATGAAATCATTACGTGTCGAGATTAGATAAATAACTGACATGTGTATTCGAATAATTTCTTTTTAAATGCCGTGTTTTTTTTAAACTTGAAAACCAGAAGTAAAATATTATTTTGTCGAGATAACGTGTTTGAACATTATTTTCATGGACATGAAAATGTAGTTAATAACAATAATGATAAAAGCTGCTCGTATTGATGATAAAATTTTTATACCACTCTTTGTCGTTTATATACAATTTTTTTCACGACACCGAATATGAATAGATGGAGCTTGAATAGATTTTTGTTCAAGGTAGTATTTAACATCCACAGGGATTTACTTTATTTTCTCAAGTCGGGTTGCAGTTTCGTTGAGACTTCCGAGGAAGACTGCGAGAGGAGTGTATACCGGCGAGATTAACGACCGTCGTGCGTCGAAGGAAAAATAACGAGAAACCGCAATTGTAACGAGCGTTCTAGACTTATTTTCCATTTTTCAACAGTCTACAATATTCATTTTCCTATCGTTGCTACGAGATCATTAACGTCCATTTATTTACCAAATTAAAAGTTAGTCGAAAAGTATAGAGCGAATAATCGTTTTAAATAATTTCATTATAATAAAGCTGCTATTTTTGATAAATAAGGCTAAAAGTTTTTATCCGCTGACGCAAGGTAGAAAAGCAAAGTAAAGAAGAATGCTGGATTGAGAACCATCTTTCATTATTCTGAAACTTACGTAACAGTTTAAACTCATTTTGCTTAGTTGGCTTCCTCGTCTTCTCAGCGATTTTCTTTACAGAGCGTTCCGCTACTTTACTAAACAACGGATAAATAAGACGAGACAGATTCCATCGTTCATGTGGCAGCCAAACGGGCACATTGCACGCATATACGCCATAATAACATGATAATTAGAAAGCAAGGACAGACAAGCGCGTTTTTAACAAAATGATGACGCACAAGCGATGCATTCGAATGTCTCTTTCATGTCTTGAGCCATTCAATAGACACAGGGAAACCATGAAAGTCATAATTTCGAGGTCGTGATACTTTAATTATTATTATTATAAAACGGTACGAAAAAAGATTTTTTTTTAAATGGTCCTTCATGTTCTTTATTGGAAAGTTCTTAAACTCAGATATAATTCATCAGAATATTTATTTTATTTATTATTAAACATTTTTTCTTATGATAAAGGGATCATTTTTCAAAAAACTTTTAGGACTTCAGAAATTTACTCTTAAAAGATAATTTAATCGTTTTATCGATTCAACTAGAGAGTTCTCTGAACGTGAAGACTAACTATACATTATACACCATACACCATTTAACATAAGATGTACTATAGTCATTACGATGAGTTTTGTTGGAAACAGGTCACAGCTTGGATCATGCAACGACCCTTAGATCGAGGTCACGACTAAAGTAACTACTAGCTGTCAGATCGATCGTAAGAAACCGTCCTGTGCTTTAAATCCTCCTAGTCGAAATCGAGAGATAGGTACTTTGTCACGTTATACTTACTTGTTTTTTCTTCTTCCAGCCATTTTTAACTCTGTCTACACTAAAATTTTTCTAAAAATTGCCAACTTTAACAATTTCATGCAATTGTCATTTAGATTTTATTAATTTTCGAGTTTAAAGGTTTTCCAATTGGAAGCATTCAGATTTAAAGGTTTCTTCAAATTGAATTATGAATTTTCTAAGGTTGAATGCGAAATTTAGAATCAAATGTAATGAATCTCATGAGAACGAGATCACTTTATTGAGGTCGACCCTAACCCAAATCTGGATCCGAGATTATTTTTTTTTTCCTCACACGAGATCGAAACGAGCCAAAATTCTTGCGGTTAGTGATTTAATGAGAAAGAGAATTTCAGTTCAGTTAAAGTAGAAAGAGGGAGAAAGAGATGGACTGGCGAGTGTCCAAGATATCCCTCGGACGAGGCACTTTAATTTGTTAATGCACGTCTTCATTGGGTACTTCCTGCTTCAGATTCCGTGATTCAATTTAATTAGAGTATACCGCGGGAGGATTGCTCCACGAAGCTGCGTCAACAAGAGGTACGATAAGGGGGTTTGCTCTTTTTGTCCAACCTTTTAGAGAGAATGACGATGGGAGTGAGAATAAGGAGAGAAAGCGAGATGAAGCGAAGTACTCGAGCTATCGCTTTACTCATCGTCGAGATAATCCACCCACTCACCTGTCAGCTTCTCAACACCTCGAACTTCCACCTCTAATGTATTACATACGTTCGAATTGATACAACAGATCGATTGATAAAAAATTCTCTTTAACTTTCTATTATATTTAATGGATACGAGCAAATTGAAAAATGTCAAATTGGAAGTAAAGTTAAGGTTTTATTCTACTTGAAGTTGGGATCAGTTTGTAGTATTTTTAGAGTATATGTATATAACTTTTTTTGATAACTAAATATTTAATGCTTGTCCGAGAAAAAAAATGCAAATGAAAAAAAGATGGTTCTTGGAACATTGCGAAAACGTAAATCGGGGAAGGCAACTACTCAATAAATCCTGTCCGATCAGCGCTTACATGTGTTGGTCGGATAGACAGCTTTCGACCGCTGTCTCTCTCGAATGTGATTCTCTCGTTTATTTTCGTAACTCTCGAGTCGACCGACTAAAAATAAAAACCTACTAGAAGCGCACTTACCACACTGAAGCTGATACTGCTCCGAGACATTCGTCGACACGCATGTAAACTACTCCAATCCGGAGGTCACCCAACCGAGAGAACAAGCGAGAACAAGATTATAAAAAAGATCTTCTAACTCCTTGGAAATAAGGCGTCGAGATACGAAAGTATTCAAGTTTAAGATCAATTTTCTAGTTGGAAACATCCAACCTCCTTTAATTTCTTTTTTAATCCCAAATAGAATTTATCTACTAAACTACGAAAGGTACTAAACTACGAAAGAAGTCTGAAATAATATTTCAATTAAAAATAAAATACCTGTGAACGATTTATGGAATTTGGGTTTGTTTTTGATGTATTTAATGATTCCCCTTGGTTCGGGGTACTTTGTTGAGTTGTTCCCTTCGGAGAAAAAAGCTATTTGTCTCCGAAGATACCCACATTTCCCCCCCTTACGTCGCAATTCATTTTGTGCGAGGAAATGTAGGAGCCGCTGTCATATTGACGAATCACAGTCATTTGGTTGGTTTTGTCATGGGTTTCGAAAACGACAGTGGGCCTCGAAATCGAATGAGAAAAAAGCGAAAAGCGGTCAGGGTCGACCACTTCTCGTCACATCGGTTGGTAGCTCAGCACTTTTACATTTGCTCCTCTTCTTCAAATTCGAGAGATGAACTTCTGATGAACAGTCTCTCCTATAATAATATTTCCCTTACATTCACACATTCATGATTAGAGAGAGTTTAGAATCAACTGGGCCCAAATTCTAATTTGAATGATTCCCATCAAGGTCAATCAGTTGCTCGATCAGTTGGAGGCATAAAATTTTATGAAAGGCTGAACAGAATGATTTTTGGAACCTAATAAACGTAAAAGATATCGAGACAGGGTGGAGGTTCTCCTGAATGAATAAAAAATATAGATTCAACGAAAAACGCTTTACTCATGTCTCCTACCACTCGAGAATCGTGTCAGTAAGATGAACGAGAAGTTGGCTCTCTCGACGTGTTAATCCGCTCGTCACGCGCTCATCGTCCGATCCCCAGGCGCGATTAGTGATGCAGAGAATCCCATTCCCAACCAATGTCCTAAAAAGTTGACCCGCTTCGACTTTGAACCAAGAAAGTGGAAGAAGTCTGCTCAATAGTGTCATGTCATCGAGCATTCTGAATGCTGATAAGATAATCATGGACTCTCTCTTTAAACTTTAAATTTACATTGGCAATTTCTTATGTCAATGTTTGAAACTATTTACTCAAGTGTTTAAATTGAAATATCTCAATAATTGCATTCTCATTGTCAATTATGGGCTATATATCGTATATATGCGAATACGAGATGACGCAACATTTTTGCAGTTGTTCTTTTGCTACATATGTATATATCTCGAAAAGAAAACATGTGAATATCTGAGATGCATTCCTGGTTCCGAAGTATTTGTATACAATGACATATGTAATGTAATTGTGCATGTGCGGTGAGACTCGCGCACCACAAGCATTCGATGCTATATTCGAGGAATGCTCTATGAGACCAAAGATCGATAATACAAACCGACTTGCTGTCTGCTGATATCGTAGTATCGAGGTAGATTACAATAATTTTAACGCGACATAGGAAGACCTACTTTTATTTGGAAGCGCCCACAAGCTTCAATTTATACACAGTTGAAAATATCCAAGTTTTAAATTGTTCCAAAGTGGAAACATCAATTAACATCAAACATACACAGTTTCAAGTTTGGATTTTATTCGAAATAACTAAGGATTTACATTTGTTCAAGGACAAACGTACTCTTGAAATAATGTGAGTAAAAAATTGTCCGCGAATCTTAAAAATTCGTCCTTCTCAGAAAAGTAGGGTAGACCTGTTTTGTAGCCACTATATCGATAAAACACGTCCTTAAACACAGGAAAGAGCTCCGCCTTGGCAACAGCGCCCAACATGAGGTTACCGTACGGGCATACGGCTGTATGTTTTTCTTGGAAGTCATATCATTGAATTGCTTGCTGGCAGTTTGTGAGCCTGTTTCTCTGAGCGGCGAGAAAATGAAATCCTAATTAGCGATCGCCGATTTGAAAGCGTCGCTCGACAACGACCGGGAAATAGATTGCCTCAATTTGTCCGATTGAAACTATCTCGACACTATGCTTGGAATTTCTATTAATCCCTCCGTTCTGGCGACCGCTCTCTATCCTCTCGCTCTTGACTCCACATGAACAGATCTTCTCTCTTTTGTTAATTCTCTAGTTCCTTTTCCCCAGCATTCTTTCCTGTTAGTCAAACTGTCTCTTTCCCTCTTACGGAAACCAGTTTGCGTCCGACTTGGCTCGATATTTCATTTGGCCTGTTATGCTGGAGTCTCGGAATCCCATTCTCCCATTTCCTTCACATGGCCTCTTCGACCCTCTGTCAACCTGACTGAATTTTTCATTCTTACCTTGAACTCTATGCAAACATCGACTCTTTTTTCTGAATTTTAGAGTTTTTCATGGTGAAACCTCTATATATGCGATGGCCGCTTCCGACTTGAGGAAACTTACACTTTGTCTTCTTCTAATTGATAAAAACTCGTCGTTCAGAGCATTAAATCTACAATATTTAAATTGAGCTGCTCTCAACTGCGAAAAGTACGGAAAAATATCAACTTAGACCCGCCAAGTCGACAATCCTACTTCACACTTGAATGCTTCCATCCGCAAAAACTTGAAATCCTATAACATTCATTTATATAGAGTGTCGATTGAACATCCTTTGTTTGCATTGAGTTTCTCATATTTATTTATACAACATCTACTGCTGGCTTTCTTTTTCCGATCGTAGAACTGCGATTCGCATTTCAATTTGTAGCCTCTTCGATTTCCATTTCATTTGCAGGCAACACGCGCATTGAACGAATTACGTTCAACATTCGCCACGTCAGATTCACAAGTTGGGTGTGCATGCCGGCGTATAGATTGACCATCATCCGTTAGATGTGGATCTGTTGGTTCCCACAGAGAGATTTGTGTGTGCGCTTGTAGAAAAGGATCACGGGCTCTGACTGGTCAAACCACCATTCACGCACACATATTCACGAAGTCACGCACATGTGTACTTGCATCACTTTGCTCTTTTGCCTGCTATTACTCCCACACACTCGCAAGTTCGTAAATAGTAAATAATTACTTGGAAGCTGGACAAGCTGTGATATGTTTGATAATTAAAAGCATTTATGCGTTCAAATTCGAAGTATTTGCAGCTGAATTTATCAACACTGTTATGTTTTCTAGTTAAAAGCAGTTAAGTTTGTATTTTCCAGTTGGAAGTATTCAAATTTGATTTGGTACCAACTAGAATCATTCAAGGTTGAACCTGTACCAACTGGAAGAATTCAAATGTGAACTTGTATCCAGTAGAAAGTATATAAGTTTGAACTTGTCCCAAGTTCGCGGGATTCAAGTTTTTCTGTATTATACTACTTGTCTTTAAATTGATGCGGAAAGATGATATTTGGAATCTAGATTGTATCGAAGGAAATTGCTCTAAATCACGAATAAGGATCCTAGTTTCCAAGTACATATTTGCTAACGGCAAGAAATCAGGAAAACAGACACTTTGCCTTGAAGGCTGCTTGAAACTCCGTCGTTAGGGGATAAAGGGGAGCAGGTTGATGGGTGGTTCGGAAATGGGGAGGTAGGGAACACAACTGAGGGCTTGGAACCACCCAAGGGTGGCGAAAACGTGTTAAGCACTGTATGCACGTGCGAGCTTCGAGTAATATAACCAGTTCGTGGTGGAGAGTCAGGTGAAGGGAGAAGCCATAAAAGATGGCGAGGTAACGCCACATCGATAAAAAGGAAGATAACGGCTAAGAATAGTCCTTTATTTCATAACCGTACTTCATTGCTTCTTTATCGCTTTATTTCTACTACACTCTTGCTCTCTTCGACTTTATAAGCGAAGAAAGTAAAATGTGTAATCACTTTCACTTGTCTTTCCTTATATACTATCTACTCGAAATAATTGAGTACTGCATTGTCTCTTCTTGATAATCTTAACTTTATAATGAGATATACTGTTTTAGAAGACTGGTGTTTGAAGTTCTGAGGTGGTCAGTCCACAAGGACACTAAATTTTCTGAGGATTTCTCGATTCTTCGGACCTGTCATCGATAATCGCTTTTTATTTGCAAACGATTGCTCTTCCGATTTGTCGAGGGGTTAACGATGAGTGTCCTTTCGCGAGGCTCAGCCTTTCGCGCATGAAAGGGGAGTGGATAACGGATGGGGCTCGTCGATAATCCGTCTACGTCGCTTTCCATCAATCGACAACGCGGTGAAATGAGACAGGCTTATGTCGGCTACTCGAAAGCTCTTTTCAGTTCGTTATGCTCTGCGTTAATTGAATGAAAAGTTTATTTCATGCCAATATCTGACGTAGATGAATGCATACCTAAGAATCTAACAATTCAGTATTTGTAACTGAACACAAGAATTTTCTTTCTTGTCTTAATAGCGGATTTTGATATTTCTCAAGTGAATGCTTCCAATTGGGAAACTATTTAAAGTTCATCGTTAATAAACTGTTAATAAATGTTGTAAACAGTTGAAGAAGATATTTATCTTATTTAATGAAAGGATACTGTAGAAAAATTCATTTATGAGTTTCTAAGAAATGAATGTGTGAGAAAAATTGATCGTTTTTCGATAGTTTCGAAAAGTCACACTTGAGGAGGAGCCTTTCCTGTAACCCAGATCGTAAATAAGCGCCATAAAGCGCTCCAGTTTCACGAGTGAAACGACGTCGGCGTGGCCAACTTTCCTCCATCTAGTTGCTAGAAACTGGGCGATTTAGGAGAAATATACGCTTTCATGGTAAGGGAAACAACTGCTCCTGTCAGTTCGAAATTATGTACGCACCTGTATGTGCATTTCAGTCTGCATAACCGGGTGCAGAAACTCACTTTAGTGATATTGAAGGGAGTCCTTGTACGAGTGCTTTCAACCTCAGTATCTGCAGTTAACCTTTGAAGTTTCTGCTTTTACATTTCAACCAATTATAAAAGAGCTAGTTTTGTCCAAAAGTTTTCCTTTTATATTGGCGAGTCTGCTTCTTGAAAGTGTTTTTAATTGGAGATGGATACTTTCCTTTTTCTGATAACAGGAAAGTTTCTCGTCTTGATATTTCCAGTGGAACGATAACGAAGCTCAAGTAGGAAGAGGATTGTAGGCATGTAAGAGTGAGGTTCGTAGAATGATGTTTGCTTTCCGCTGAAGGGAGAATAGAAGAGTAAGAGAAGAGAGAGAGAGATAAACTGAGCGACAAAAATGAAGAGCGACTTGGAGCATTCCTAAGTGGAGTGGTAAATCTGGCGATCGATCGTTCTTATAGAATATCTGAGTCGGTTTTTCGACGATAAGACGACTGGAAGCCAATAGAGAAGAGACGAAAAACGAATGATGCTGACAACGTTTCTGTGAGAGAAACTGATAGATGCATTCGGACTTGATTAGCATTTATTGAAACATGACACATCGTTTCTTTGCTACCAATTAGATTAGAGAGAAAAACAAGGCTACATTTCGATTTACAAGTTTTTCTACATTTTATTTTGTTTTGCTTCCAACTGAGAGAAGTTGAAACAGAAATACATCTAACTGAATTAATTTTCGATGCTGTTTCGCACACGAAAGAGTGGAAACTTTTCTACTTAAAATTAGAGAAGTTGAAACCAATTGGCAGCAGAGTATTGGTATTCAGCTGATTGGTATTCACCTCTCTTTTTTCTAACTATAATAATTCCTGACACGAGGATGGATAGAATAAAACATAAAGAACCGAAATTTCTGAGGACATAGCAGTTTTCATTCCACGCTCCCTTTTCAACCCAAGGGGAAAACTTTTATGATTAATGTCGTGCATCCAAGCTTCCTAGTTCAACACCAAAGTGACGCAATCAAATAACATTTTCGGGGATTCTTCATTCTTCCTTTCCTGCACCATTAGGTGTATATTTTTTATTAAAGAAAAGTTTATCAATAAGTGGAAAGTTGCTACACGGAGGTAATTGAAATTGCTAAATGATTATAGAAACTAAAATTTTATAGTTGAGGAAAGTTTTGTTGCCTTGACCCAGTTTTTGGTTGTGACATGCATGAAATATTCGCCGTGTACCAAAAACGAAATAAAAAATACAAATTTCAGAATAAATTGTTACGAAACCCATAGTTGGGGAGGTAAATTAATTTTCATTCTTTTTTTAGATACTGAGCTTTCGCTTCAACTTTAAATACAATATATAAAAGAACATTTTCTCCGGAGATGAGAATTTTATGCGTCTTTTATGGGGAAAGAAATCGTTGACTGTACAGGTACACCTGTGTAATCGAATTCTCATGCTAACCGAGGTAACGGTAACTGTGCCGTGCTGTACGTGTACGTAGTACGAAAAGAGCGATGAAAAAAGAATTCCGAATTGCTCTGCTCTAACAGTCTCCGGAACGAAGTGGGCAAACAGCTTTAGCGGTACTTTGGCTTTCACTTGGCATTTTTATCATTTTCCTACTGGAATCTGGACGTTTTAATTGCTCGTATAAAGTTCATCTGAAAGCATTAAAGTTTGAACTTTGTCCAGTTGGTAGCTAACAAGATTTGAACTTGTTCACATTCGGAATTATCAAAGTTTTGAACTTGTACGCAATTTGAATTTTGTTCAATCTGAAATTAAATATTAAACTCTGAACATTATCCAATTGAAAGCATTCAGGATATATTTTAAGTATTTTTGAATAGAAAACCAATTCTCCTTTCGCTAAGTCATGCTGGTGAAGTGCTGCCTCAATTATAATCGGCTCCATTGAATTCTGGCGCACCATTATCTGGTTCTTGGTCTCGAGTAGAAGTAACCATGAACGACCTTGACGATTGTGAGTGGAATCGAGTAGCGCCGAGAATGCAGCTGAATATTTGCATTTGATAATTGGACGGAAATGTTTCTGGACATATCTACCCGGTGGGCCGAAAAGCTCAAGAACTTTCGTTCTTAAATCGAGAGGATTTATATAGTTCGAATACTGAAGAGGAGATTAATGCTGAACAGGCCTACACCAACAGGGTCATCAACCCTTGAAGAGAACTTGTAGTGTAAACGTTGGGAATCTTCCCAATGGGAAGTTGTGGTTCTAGTACGGGTATGCTAATTATAGGCATCTGATTGCAACACCTACGACAACTGAGCTTCTGCTTCCGCAAAATCAAAGCGAGAGTGCTACGCCTAGCGGTGGTTTCTTTCCGCGAGACTTAACACTTCAACGGCTCTCGAGACCAATGATGCTTTTCCAACTATCCATTTCAGATAATTTTACAGCGCCCTATTTTGTGTATTATATTATTGCTACTTGGAAGCATTTAATTTTGAACTTTTATCCAGCTGCTGGAAGTATTCCAATTTAGTCTTGTGCCCAGTTTGAAGCATTCAAGTTTGGACTTATGCCCAGTTGAATGCTTTCAAGATTGAACTTGTACCCAGTTGGAATCATCCAAGTTTGAATTTTTAACCAGTTTGAACTTCACCCAATTTGCAGGATTTGAGTTTGAAAGCTCAGTTCTAAAATCTTGTTTTGTTTTTACCTTTACCGTCTGAATCAGATTGTTTTTAATCCAAGGAAGCTGCAAGTTGAGTGTTGACTCCCAACTTTCTCCGATCGTCGTCAGTTTCCACAATAATTCCAGCAAATACAAATTATTTGCCGCGTATTCACGGCGATGGCCGTTTTGCTTACGTAAGACAGCTGGAGCCGTGCAGACAGGCTCGCCTGCCAATGCGGAATTCAACATCGAAATGTTAATAGATTCCTCGCATGTACAGAGTGTCTCGTTAAAAGAGAATTGACGTTTCAGGCGATTCATGAGAAATACTGTTCAATAATATTTTACGATTTATTCAGGATTTTCATGAGGCTCGATGATTGACTTCATACTCACGTCGTTATTCGCATACTTGAGATATGTTTCAATATTTATAAATCATCAATAAATGATTCATCTGTCAAGTATCTCAATTTTTTTAATCATTATTTTATTCACTACTTATTTTAAATCGTTATCGACATTTTAATAATTCAGATTCTCTTCTTTCTCTTATTTGAAATTTTACAATTGTAAAAGTTTGTTGAATCTAATCTTTCCAATTTATGCAAAGGAATTTCATCATGTTTCTACGTAGATGGTGAACACTTTAAAGAAACTGGGCTGCTTTTTATGAGCTTTTGACCCGCCCTTGCCACCGTTTTGCGTATGCATATCGGGACTGTATGAGGATTCTCTCGTTTACGAGTTATGCACATATAAAACGGTGTACAGCTTCGTTTCGCGTTATTGCGCAAGAAACCGGTAGTACATAACGGTTACGACACGCGGTATCGGGCAAGTATACAACGCCAGTTCCTGCTTCTTCATGACACCTTACTTTGTTTCAAGAATCCGAATTCCTAAGGATTTTTAAAAATTTTGTATTTTTCTTTTTCTAATAAAAGTTTCGATATTCTGATATATTTCTATTTCGGTTCAAAAAGCTTCAGTAGATTGAAAAATAGACTGAAAATAGTATTTAAATTTTAAATTAATAAAGCTCGAATTGGGAACATCGAAAGTTAGGTTGTTAAAATTACTGACTCATTTGCATTCTCGAGAGAGAAATCCGGAATGTGAAGACACGCGAAGGGTCGATTGAACGCGGAATCTCTTGAAAACGACAGCAAACATCGATCTTAATCTTGATCTCGCGGGGAACGCATCAGGCAATAATTGCCACGATTTGCGTGCAGTCAGCGCGAACGGAATGCGAAAGGAGGTACGAAATGCTTGATAAAAGCTTATAGCCACCTGAATCACGACCTACGAAACTTTTTATCTCTCTCTTGTCTGCTGCGAAGAAATGTTGTTTGATAAATTTACTGCTATAAATCACAAGGTCGTCTGCAATTTAAGAAAACTTAAATTACAAATTTCTGAAAAGTTAATCGTTTTTATGCATGATTCAATAAAGATATGTTTTTTATAGACGCAATTTTAAAATGGAAAAGCGAGTCTTCTAATAAAGATCATCATTTTAATGGACTGAACTTGTTGGCAAAGTGATACTACAGTAACTAATGAATTTTTATTTTTCTGTTTCAGGTGAGTTTACGCTTTACGCTTCATGGGCATTAAGTTCTACTTTAGAGCTAGAATAAAGCTTTAGTGCGGGAGAGAAGACTAGAAAAAACGATACTGGAATGTTGCTAAATTACAAGCAAGGTCACAAAACTTTTTTATATGTCAAATTTAATGATGTCTAGTCGTTTAGAGACAATTTATTTTATATTTAAGAATTCATGAAGGCGCAAGTTGATAGAACGGATATTGCGTGCTTTGATTATAATTTTATTTCCAGAAACAAGTCTATTTTTTTGTTACAGCTTGTTTTAATTACATCTTAATTTTATTTTGTTTTTAGAGTTAATTCTAGATTTAAATACATCTTTAGTCTTAAAACAAGACCGTAAAAAAAAGAGAATGGACTTGTTTAAAGACTAAAGATGGGCTTAAATCTAGCGTTAAGTTTAAACTCGGACTTCAATTAAGGCGTAACAAAAACAAGCTGTAACAAAAACAAGGCTTTTTCTTCTTGGTTATTTCATTAAGCTTTTGATTATCCTGAATATTATCTCCTCGTTCACTGAGAGAAGAAGAAATAGAGAAACCGCGAGTCCGCTATTCCTGACGTACTTTATGTCCAGCCTGATTTGCACGATGAACCGGGATATTAATAGTTTATTCAAGAGCAAAACTGGAACACGGTTCTTCCACCCGTGAAAATTCATTGCACCAGTACTCCTTCAATTTTCAAAGCAGCCGAATGTAGAATAAAATTTTAAACTTGATAAAAATTTTTGTTATAAATGAAGGATATAAATGCCAGGATACAAGAGCTCATATACCACAAAAGAGTAGCAGCAGGACACGCGTTTACATGAGATTTCAGTACGAAGGGTGGAGAGAGGGAAAGAATGAGAGGAAAAGAGGGAGAATTTCATGAAGAGAGAGAAAAAACAAAGAGAGAGAGATTTCTGTATGCAATCCGGTGCTCGCTGGACTTTTGCCAGCGTTAGCATCCGCTCCACAAATGTCGCTAAATATATACCCAATGGGTCTAAACAGAGTGCAAAACTTGGCTTGGAGAGAGATAGAATGTAGGAAAAGGATCGAGAGAGGAATAAGAGAGATTCAAATGGATAAATGAGATGCGAAACGAGAGGATAAGATATAATTTTGTATATTAAGTACCGAAAGAGAAGAGGAGTGTGAGAAGAAATAAAAATTGAGAAAGATGATTTAAAAGTGATATAATTAAGAAGAAACATTTAAAGCATATTACGAACGGAAAAGAGCCAGAGAAATAACAACTAAATCATCTTAAATCAACTGGAATCATGAAACAAGATAATATCATAAGCAGGAAAGAGAAATTAAGAGAGGAAGGTAGAGAGCAGAAGTCGAGAAGTCGAGAGAACCGTGAAGAACAATGGACGACCCACATACGACGAGAAATAATAATAGCGGTAAAGTAATAAGAGATAATGGTCTTCGTTATCGGTGGGTAGAACTTGTGGGGGACTGGAAGGGGGAAAAGGAGGGAGAGAAAAGAGAGAGATATATATAGAGAGAGACAAGGAGAGAGAGGAAAGTCGAGAAAGAGACATAATCGAGAGTTGCTGAGAGAGCGAGGCCAACGAGTCCAGCAATGCCTGTTTCGCGGTCATTGGTATTTCGGTACATCGTTCGCAACCTCTCGCTTCTTTTCTGCAGCTTTTGCTTCTTCTCTTTTCGCTTCTTCTCTTTGCGCTTCTTCTCTTTTCTCTTTTCTCTTCTTCTCTTCTTCCCTTCTCTGCAGTCACCTCACTCTTTCTTTTGGAACCAACTTGGTTGCACCGTGACGATGCGCCATTCGACCGTGAGAAGAATATCGCGCCACTTATATCTCTTCGCGGATGGACAAGCATAGAGTCATTCGTAATCCTTGACACCTAAGAAGAATGTACGGAAAGCTTCTCTTGCTCTTTTCCCGGAAGCAGATTCTTTAATTTGAGATGTGTAAACTGTTGAAAACTTGGGCGGAATTAATTATAGTCACCATCAGCGGGACCATTTTACGAAGCAGAATGGACAGAGGAAAGAAAAAGAAGAATACATTTATTTACACTTGGATAACACGTCGGAGATTCCAACGTATCGGCTGATGCGTGACAAACGAGCTCTTTTGAAAAAAAAAAAAAAAAAGGAAAAGGACACGAGGCACTCGTGAAGCAAGGCAATTGTGTGCAACCTTACCGAGCGTATAAGAACCATTACGAGCACACTCGTTGCGAAATCCTCTTGTCGAACGAAGCAAGCAAGCTTGGCGACTGTATTATACGAGTTAGCATCTACCACGCGGCAGATCGCGAAGTCAAGGCCGCATGTATTTACATATAGCTATAGATCGCCGGAACGACTCGAATCATTACGATAATGCCAATTCGAGATTAGAACGATAATCATTAGTGTTTTCCGATTGAGTAACTGGTGACATTTGTTCCTAATGCCATATGATCTATTTCGGTCCTTTTAAATCAATAAATTCGCTTGAGATAAGCTTAAGAGGTTTAAAGACCTTAAAATAGTTATCTTTCGCTTTGGGAAAAGCAAGGAACACTTGAGAGATTGGTTTCCTGGCGAAAAAAAAGACGACCTGTGTCTAGCAGACACGAGTCGGTGTCATAACTTTTGACTCTCGTTCCTGGGAGAATATAAGCTTAGGCGAAACACCGACAACAGCAATGGGGTGGCTTAAATCCGGCAGATTGGATTCACTGCCTCGCTCTGGCGTCTCTCCAGCGACAGAATTTTACGGTAATACCGCAAGATGTTTCACTCTTTACGGGGGCGTACTTCGTACTCTGACGAAATCATTCCGAGAGGCAAGAAAACGTCACGGAAATTAGTCTCGACACCCATCTCGACGAGAGAAAAGAGTGAATTCAGTCGCCTTTCACAATGTTTGTAAACAGAGAAGGAGATGCTGAAACTAATTCTACACGAAAATTTCTACTCCGCATAATTTTACTGACCGGCGCCCTCTTAACACCTCAGAAACTAATTGGGTTTCAATTGTTTTATTGAAACAACGTTTTATCATAAAAAATAAGATGCTCCACCAATTAAGGAAGAATCTTATCTAGAAGTTGCGCGTGTTTCGTTAATGGGTACAATATATATATCAGGGGAGAGTATATCGAAGATCAACATATTATACATAGTTACGTTATATTGCGAGAGGACAAGCTGGACAATATTTCTTTTTCCGCCTCTTTCTGTCTCTTTCTGTCCTCTGCTCTCATGGATTGGAGAAATCTCGAACACGTTGTTCAAGATAGGACGCACTACAGAGATAGGTTGTTATCGTAAATATGAACCACAAGATCGGCTTCCAGATACGCAAAGAAACGAGTATCGCTTACCCAATACCCATACCAGCTATGTGTTTTATAGCTGATTCAACAATCCGGCTCTTGGCGGGTTAAATAAATTTCCTGCATGCAGGCAGTTGTTGACGCTAATCGCTCATTAAACATTCGCCACCTAACGCCCGTTTAGCAATTTTCGTGTAACATTGTTAATCAGGTATACATACGAGTTTTTAGAGTTGAATGTCTTTTTAGTTTGCGTATTGACAAATTAAAAATGAGTACAAACCTATATATTGATCGAGAGAGTCCATTTAAATAATTTTGAGATAATTAATTAAGGATTAGTTTGTCGTGAAAGGGTAGTAAATTCTGTTGATAATGGACTGCGTGTAAATAATTATGGGTCAAATTTAACTACAGTTATGCCTTTTCTCTGATGAGTTAATTTGGGAAAAAGCGAGAACTCGAAAGAGCGACTAAGCGACATAGAGGTATTAGTCTCCCAGTCTGCTTTTATCGATCCAGAAACCGGTTTTGAAGGGTTCCACAACCCAGCAAAACTTTGTCGATAGTTATTAAAGGTAGTTATTTCTAGCAACGTCTCAGAAAGAAACGAAATTCGTGGTGATTCATGAGCAATTAAAAGTCGAAGACTCTGAACACAATTAGCAATACAATTAGCAACACAATGAAGGAGTAAATGGTCTCCAAAATATGCTAATGGAAATTGCTGCAGTAAAAGGGAATACAATAAACATGTGAAAAATTATTATGTGTTAATAAATTGTAATTAGAAGGCACTAAATACAATTTTATTGAATAGCTCTCGTAACTTCCCTCGAGAAGAAAATTGAGAGTGTGAGGATGAGTTGGAAATGTGGGGGGAAATTCTTTTGTGGAAAACATTCCTACCCTTGTAGGAAATACCATTCCAGTCTCGGCGATCGGGGATGGAAATCAAATTCGTCTCATGCCCGAGGAAGGTAATTTCAGGCCGAAGAAAAGATTTGAGAAAAGTTATTCGAAGGCTTGGCTTTAAAATCGAAAAATACTTCGGATATTTCTTCCCATACTACCTTTAATTCAATATCATAATATCATATTACAGGCTTGTAATAATTTTATGAAGAACATAATTTTAAAGGGAATTTGAAAGAAAATTCCTGGAAAACAAAAATCGAGAGTTGTAGAAGCCATAAAATCACCATTTAAAAAGCAATTTACTGATACAAAAATACTTTCTTTGATGTGGTTTTCGAAATTGTTCTTTTGAGACGAGTACTTAGGCGAATTGTACTTTTCCAATACTCGAGGGACCACAAGAGCTTCACTTTAAGGAAATGGCGAAAGAAAACGAGACTTTAGAGCGAACAGAGGTTTGAGAGTGAACCAGGTGGATTTCACAAAGCTCTCTTTGCGAATAGGATGCGATGTTAATGGAATCGAAAAAGCATTTACGTTTCTGTAAATCGATATTAAACTATTCATATCGCGGTTTTGTACTCGAGTTCAATATTAGCTCTTTGAAATTCCGACTTACTGGTGCACTTTGCCAAGAAGAAAAGTAGAGCAATCTTCCTGGAACTTTTTGTTTTCCTTTCAAAAACTGTACTTTTAACCTATTTCATTATTTTTATTAATGTTACTAGAGTCAATATTGACCTCTTTATTTAACTTAATTTAAGTAATCACATATTTACTATCTACATAAGTAGATAGTAAATAGGCTTTAATGAGGGATTACTTTAATGTATTTGGAAGCGATTAACTCGAAATCTCTCGATGTTAAAATAACTCTTTAGAACTCTTATCTCTACTTCAATTTTGCACCAAATTACTTTCGCTTGTTTAAGCCTCCTGATTAGATAAGAACCTGAAATGTTTCTATCTTTAGTTTTCAGTTCTCTTGCTTACAATGGTTCAGATAAGATGAGCATAAGATAAACCAATATCATCAGTCGATATATCCTTATCTTTCGAGAAGTTAAAATCAAAAATCCGTAGCTTCCATATTGACGATTTCTGAATTTCAGTTAAATAATTTATCAGTTTCAAGGATGATTTATAGATAGATATTCTTCTACAGATGTTCTTAATTCAATTCGCGAGTCATTTTTAATATGCGTTGAATTTATTCTCTCATGAAACGAATTAATTATTTTAAGATTAATTTGCGTACAATAGAAATCGTCATGCATTAGAAATCAGGTAGTGAATTGAAGGGAATTGATTTATTTATTAGAATAAAACATTTCCTAGTTACTATATATAATTTATTTATAATTCTATTCATCATATTTCGGTTTGGTTTATGGTTGCAAATTTATTCATGATATACTTTTGTTTATGGCGTTGAAAGTAAAACTTAATTGGAAAGTTTCTTTAAAATACTTTAATTATATTTAAACTTGAAGTAACCGCTCATTCCGATTAAGAGAATAAATGAATAATTGCATTCACTATTAGCCTGTGGTGTGGATTATTTAACAACATTGATAACGTAAATTATAAACCAAATCGAGTTGTGTGAGCGAAATTAATAAATAGGATTGGTATACTGAGTCGGTGGATAATGGCAGCAATCCGTCATTGGTGGATTTTAACGTGCGAAGCAATATACCGTACTGTCAATCGCGAATGATTTAGTTTGCATAAATACCGCGGGCGTAATACCTCGACTATAGACCAGCATGTAATTAGAGTGCCAGAGTGCGGTCGTATTGCCACATTGGCGTCCCATCCTGTGGTGTACCCCTATTCATGGATGTATATGGAGATGCCCATACTCGAGTGAGCATATAGTATTTGTGAATACCAACTCAAAAGTTTATACGTATAGATGCAAACAAAGTTATATGGCTCAAGTAGTGGGAGCAAGAAGTAGCTTGACAAATAACCACGTGCGATACAACGATTTGTTTGGCAGGTGCTACTCAAAGAGCGGCAGATTTCACGCGTAACATCAAATTATAAAGATTTTTCAATTAAAAAAAGAGCTTTTTCAATTAACAAAAGAGCTTTTTCCAATTGGAAGAATTTACCTTTGAACTTTTTCCAACTTTAAGACTTCAAACTCAAGTATTTCCCAATTAAAAGTGTAGCACTTGAACATTTTTAGTAATTAAAAGTTTCGAACTCTGAAGCTTTTTCAATTAGAATAAAGCGAAGTATAAAAGTCTGTTCTTAGCCTTGACCTAGTAATTCATATTTAAAATCTCATTCATATTTTCGCAATAACTTTATCTACTCAGTATTTGCATCGGAACTTGTTCTCTTAATTAAAACTCGTTTTTACCTTTCTTAAGTTTCTTTTATCTACTATTTCCACCGATGATATGATACATAAATGTTAAAGCTAACGGTGAAGGTTTTTACCTTCGGTGAAACTGGAAGGCGAAAACGTGGCTCTGCTTATATTTATTCAAGCTGTTTGCGCTTGTGTCAATAAAATCAACAATTTTCGTCACTGATCGATCGCAACGAAAAGAGAAACCCTGCAGTGATTGGTTGGATTGGATGATCTCGACTCGTTTCGTTAGCAGCGATTCGCTTTGCCTAACCGAGACCGAGAAAGATCCGGTAACGGTAACAGCGGATAATTGCCCGAGGCCGTGGACCGACTCAGGGACGGCTGAAAAATACGCCAGGTGGAGTTTTTTAAAAAGAGGATCTTTAAATCACCATTTCAGTCAATCTAAATCAGTCCCAAAAATAATTCCAATACATTCTTTTAATATCTGGAATCTAATTGATATGCAAATGGATATTGAATCTTATCTAACAAATTACTAATTAGTAGTTTTAATTTATGTCTATAAATAAATATATTAATCAAGATTCGATGCTTCTAAAATCGAAGCACCAAACGTGAAAGCATTTCTGATTTTAAGAATCAATCTTGAAAGCTTTTCCAATTGTAAGACATCAAATGCTTCAGTTCCAAACAAATGAGTTTGTTTCCATTCAAAAAGCTCGAAAGTTTGTCAGACAAAACAAATGAAAGAATTTTTAGATCTGAAGGGGGCAGACCAGTGAGGCATGGAGATTCGCGGAATAAGCCAGAGACGGCGTATACTCTGGCGCAAAGTGCTGAGGAGAAAGCGACCTACTTGCAGGTCGAGTAATTACAAGCCTTGAACCGAGTAAACGAGTCGCCGCGTTGAGCCAGAGTCAGAACCTGGGTTCTAAGCAGCCTAAGCATAAAGCGCTAGCTTAGAACCACGTCTGACAAAAGGCTCGATTAAAGGAATCTCCTGCTTCTTCATTGTACTTTTCTCTCTTCTTCTCTCACTTCCTCAACTCTTCCTTCCTGTATCCGGCTCGAGAGTCGTTTGCCAGTGCTTTCGTACTCTGGGACGCTTTTCCTTCCATTGGTTGAGCTTTTTAGGGGAAGTTTCTCGAATCAAGGAACTCGATTGAACTTTCAAGGTACCGGAACAAAGCAACAACTTGAGTAATGTGAATTTTGATGGTGAGGTACTAACATAGTATAGGCAACTTAAATTGCGATACGCCTTTGGCTCAGTTATCGAACCGCTTTCTCCTTTACAATTCTCCTAATTGCTAGAGGAATTTATAATGAAGTATTATAACCATCTGGAAATTACTCAAACTAGTTTAATCGGTATTGTAAAATACTAATTGATTGAATTTATCGAATTTTCGCTGAATTGGAGTGGCTTAGCGGTTTGTATCTCTGTTTAAATTATTATCAATACAGAATTCACTTCTGAAATATATCTGAACATCCAGCTATAGATTATCCAGTTGGAAGTATACAAGTTGAACTATTTACGTTTCTCAGAAGCAGAAGTATTGAGAGACGTCAAATCTCGACATTTGCAATTTGGATTTATGTATGTACATATTGGAAATAAAACTTCAGAGGAATAGTTCAACTATGAGCGCTGTTCAAAATCGATTTTCCTAACGAGGCACCTGTTAGCGTGTGCATTTTGATTCCCGATTTTATTCCACGTTTGATTCGACTTTCGAGAAACGCATCGAGAACTCATACCGGAAGTTAGAACATTTTTGCGATGAGGGTTGAATGTCTGGCCTGTTGGGATTGTTGGGCGTTGGGGCTGCTGCATTGATCGGGAGGGCTTATCCTCCCCTTCACTCTTGCTGCCACTTCCCCCTCTTCCATATCCTCAGCAGACGAAGGGTGAATAGGGTATCCCACAAAATACACGCGCCACCCTTAAATCTACGATACACATTGACAATCTCGAAGGGATTTTTAATTTCGTGGGCTTTTTACATGTTTTATGTTTGGCCAATTTGAAAAGCTTCAATGTTTATGATCAAGTTCCATAGGTTTTCAATTGGAGAATATCTTTTTTAAAGCTGTAATTTGTTTATGTTATTCATAGATTTTAAAGTCTGAAAGCTTTAATTTCGAAACATAATTATGAAGACATCTGTAAATGTGTACAATGAGATTCGTCGTTTTCATGATGCCAGTTAATTTGATTTCTCTTTGCATTGGATTTAGGTATACGCGTTATTTGCACACGCGAGACTTCAATGAATAAGAAAACAAACAAACAAACAGAATCATTTTTCGCGAAGCTCTTCCGCGTAATTCGAGAAGTCTCCCTGCTCGACTCGTGAGAGGAAATTCATGTCAAAACTTTTCAGTCTTCGTATTTCCATGCCGAGAGCCATTCACTCTCTTTTTCTCTATCTATCTCGATCTCTCTCACACAATTGTGCGCGCGCTCGTGTGGCGGTGACGAGGGTGTAAAAGGAAAGTGTAGAAAGATGGATCGCGATTCACCCAACATCGCGCTTTTATAAATTGAATGCCCGTACGATGCGAATGATTTGCGAGTGATTGAAAATCTAGCCTTTTACGAGCATCCTGTGAGTAATCGAATGTTGTAACATACTTTAAAGTTGTGGCCTGAAAGTTTAAAGTTTTATATAGAAGAAGATCGTGCTCATTTGGAAATTTTATTGCTGATGTAATACGTTTTTTAGAGCAGAATAATGTCAATAAATAAATATATGACAGATAGCCCCCTGGCAATTTTTCCAGATCTGGAAAAAGTCAGATTTATTGTTTATTGGAAAAATGAGCAACTTGTAAAGTTAGAACTTGAAATTGAATTGGTGTATTTGAATTTTGTTGCCCTCTATATGAATATCGTGATTCGTGATATCTACTATTAACTGAGGAAATTTAATTAATTTGTCCGAAGTATCCATACAAAGGAAAAGACCATAATTATATTAGGAGCTATTGTTAATGGGGACACAGTTTAGGGTCAAACTAAAAGTTTTGTGACTAGGTCTCGTAAACCTATTTAGCTTTAGGGCTGTTGGAAAATTCAGTTTAGTGGAGTGATGTGACCTACTTTCACAGGTGAGGGACAATTTGCATCATTAGAAAGACCACCTTACACAATTGAATTATTCAAGATAATAAATAGATTGCGGTTGAATTATTACAAGAGACAGGCATGCTTTACGAAACTTTGAAAAAGGTCGGGAGCGTTCGAAGGGTCTTTGAATCCCCCAGATGATATCAGATTAAACTCAAAGTTATGGGGTATTTTTATCTCCTACATTATAATATCTTCCAAGTCAGGAATCGACTTCTTATCGATAAATTATTGTTTTATAAATTTTTGATGAAATGATTACATTTATTTTATTACATTTTTAAAGGTTTGTCAGCAAAATTCTAAGGAGGATGTAAATTTATTAGAGAATTGTTCTCACAAGACGCTAGTATAATGGATCCATCCTCTTTAAAAGCGCAAGTAGGTAAATCAAGTTCAACTGGGTGTAAACCGGGAGCTCGGCTTTCGAAGCGACTCTCTAAATCTTCTCATACGCGTTTATTAGACCTAAATCCGTGGGAATGGAATAGATTGACCTCGTGAATGAAATAAAGGAATTTAATTCATGAGGTTTTGCAGAAAAAAGTGTTTATTGAGCTGTTGATCAAATTTTGAAGTATTCTCAATTGAAAGCATTAAGCTTTTTCAGTTGGACCCAAGTATTTGTCCATGTGGAAAAAGAAAGCTTTCAGAAAATTAGTAGCATCAAACTAAAAGCTTTTCCAATTAGAAAACTCAAAATGGAAAGTTTTTCAAGTTGAAAGCATTAAAAATTGAAGCTTTTCTAAAAGTCACTGCCTTTATTCTCTAATTATTTTTGTGCGCGTGTCGAGTTCTCAATATGAAGCTTAAATGAGGAGTAGTGGTGCAAGTTCGCCTATCTCGTGACATTTTACAAGGGAATTGCATCTACCTGAAGTTTTGCGTATGTAGTTCGTTTACACGGATCGTCGTGCATGACCTTTATACTATTGTTCTATTGCATCGAAGTTGACATAAGCCTTGTGTGTGCAACTGTGCACATTATGGTGGGGCATATATAAATGCACTATGCATGCACGTGGATTGTTCAATTGCAGCGGGTGGCAAGGTTACCACGCTATGTACCAATAACAGAGAATAGCTAGAGAATAGAATTTGCATATATAGAAGCGGAAGGAAGGTGAGCTGGTATTTTAGATTTCAATACGCAAAAACATTTATTGAGTGCATTGCAAACATTATAAAATAATAAAAAAGACCGACAAACGTGTCTCTGCAAAAAGGTCTCGTAATAAAAATTCTATTCGAATACCTCACTGATCAATAATAATCCAGGCACAAATTTCTATTTATTCTGTGGAATTTTATTATTATATACATATTTTTTTAATGCATTTGCAAATTTGTTATTGATTAATTTATTTTGAAAATAATTCTGAATAGAAACTTGCAATTAGGATAAGATTAGATTCTTTGAAAAATTCTGTTCTGCCGTCACGTGGCAAAAGTTTCTGTTCGATGGAGCGTATAGCGGCGGAACTGAGACATCAATAATTCGGATATTCTCTCTTGTGCCAGACCAGAAGGCGAGAGACAGGGAGAGTACGATCGTTTATTACACCTTTCTATAGATTGTGCAAAGGTATCCGTTGAGACAACCAACATCGAGGGAGCTAGGAACGAAAAAAGAGAGGAAACTGATAAAACGAAAATCGAAGCTCTAATAATCTAACACTAATGAATTGTATTGTCCCCTGTTGACCCTTACTTTATCATTAATACTTCATATCTTTCCTTTTGTTTCAGGTGAGTCTACTTTCGAGATTTCACGATTTAAGAGTCTTCTCAGTTTGGAGGAGAGTAAGTTATATTCTTAAATTCTCATATACATAATTAGTAATTCTCAACTTCATTACAATTTAATATTAGCTTCATATCAAATTATTCAAGGAAGACTGGTAATTTATTCAAAAAAAATTATCCGTGAATTTCATTTAAAGTCTCCAAATGTAAATGCTTTCCTTTACAATTTACAGCAAATTGTTTTCTGAATGAATTTCAATTATCTTTCACGTAATTTTTCTTAAGGAAAGAATAACACACGAGAGCGAGTGAACAGGAAGGGAATGAGAAGTAATTGTAAGGAAGACTAATGTTTACGTGAGGTCGAGGCTCGACATGAAACATCGATCGTTTTTACTCTAGCTTCGTATACAGTTGAAGGAAATGGTAAAAGGTTGTAGTGTGGCCTTCATGTTGTTACGTTGCGACGTCGCCTGGAACTTCTTACGATAGTTTAGTGACATCTGTAATATTGCTTTATGAAAAAGGAGACAGGATATATAGATAGATATGAAAAGGTTGATACATCTTCCGATAAAATGAAATATGTGATCGTAAATATCCATCATGTCTATAAAATAACACAAAGTTTATCATTTCTTCTCGAACTTGAATCATCGTCATTTTAGAGTGCTCGAAACTTGAAGCTTTCTAAACTTCTTCCTAAATGAAATGGTTTCAAAACGAAAATACCTTTCTTTTTGAAGTTCAGCATGTAATATGCGAAAATTCTTGTATTGCCATGTTCAGTCAGATATCGGATCTTGATTTCTGTAAACAACGAGCGAATCCGATAACTAGTTGGCTCGCTTGGTCTGTTAACCGGCAGAAAGCGTTATCTGGTTAAGCCAGCCTCCAAACCATCGCATCGGGCAAACCCAGTAAATCATGCACCGACTTGTTCCTGAGTATGTATAACCGTTTGACTCCTCTTCGCGAATTATCTTTCCAGAATTAATTGCTTCTCTCGTACTAACTGCCAAAACTGTTTCTGATCATTTCTTTTTTAATTTTCCTGTGTAATAAAATCTAGCTTCAGTTCTTCAACTTATATAGATACATACTTATCGTTTTCCAAAAGACTAATTCTCCGAATTAGTATTCAGAGAATTAGTCAAGTATTCAGAATCAGATAATTAATTGAAAAGAGTGACAAAATAATCCGTTGTCATTAGTTGTTTAATGGATTATGATAAACTGTAGGTTGCCGCATTGAATGTGGAAGCGATTCGAGGAATAACGCGATATGAGAACGGAATCAATGCAATTCATTTGAGTGAGTGATGGAGTGATTGATATAATAATAGTTCATGGAGGATAATTTAAATTCAATGGACCGAGAGTCGGCCAAGCCTCAGAAAATGAGGGAGACGAGTTCACGTTACATCCTGAGACCATAACCAATACACGCGAATTTATTATTTATTTATTAATGTATTTATTTATTTATTTATTTATTTACTTCACGCACGAGTACACACGCCGATAAGATTTCGTCTCATCTTCTCTTCACGTTTTTCTCTTTTATCCTCTCTACTTCTCCGCAATCTGAGGCAAAATCCGATAAACTTTTTATTCTTCCTCCTCGTTCTGAGGTGTTTCTCCCTGCGATAAAAATGCAACTTTATGTCTAGCATAATTCCCTCGTATCTCTTTTTGCAAATTAGATTTGATTTTATTTGTGACCCGTTTAACGTGCACTAAAACACATTCATTGAAAATAAACCACTATTGCAAAAGTCTAGATGTTATTTCCAACTTGCAATGAATTATCTAAAATAAATAATAAAGTTTGTATCCAAATAGGTAATATTGAACAAAGATCTTAATTTTATATAGTTGGAGTATGTAGACCGTGAAAAATACAATTGGAATTAATCTTTGCAGGCTTTAATATCAATCTGACAAACATTATCAGCTCGAAATCAACTTAATGGACAACAAAATCAATTCGAGAATCGAGTCCAGGTTACGATAATAATAACTCGATACGACACAAGGCACTCCCGCCTTATCGAGTAATCTCTAGGTGATTTATGAAAACCTTTTACGACCGTAAATATTCGTCCATCTGCCATTAGTTGAACGTTGAAGCGTTTTTTATCGAATCGGATCGAGACAAGCTACAGATCATTCACACACGCAGCCTCTTTGGATTTGCCTGCAAGAACTTGATCCGTCTTGTCTGATTTATCACCGATGAACGACCAATTTAGCACCTATTTCGGCCCTTATTCATCCTCTTTCTCTTCTCTTTTCTCTGTTCTTCTTTTTTCTCGATGAACCATAGGAATCTTTAGGAATCAGCCATAAAGCGTGCCGAGTGAAGACTCACACAAAGAAACTGAGGTATTCACACATGGACAAGTCAATGGGACGAACGGCGCGTGAATAGCGAATGAGAATATTTGCATACCCCGCGACTATGAAAGGGCTCTTCCCTTCTCCTCTGGTCCTCTCATTTCGAGTATCTGTCTACCTCGAAATTCCAGTTCGTTTTACTCGCTTATTCTACATAGAAACCGTGCTTATCACATTTCACGAAAAATTTTAATAACCGGCATACTCTAGACAGTTTCTGTCTAGGGAAACTGGACGGACAATCCTAAATTATTGTCGACCCACATTTCTAAAAACCACATTTATGGTTTATAATCTCCACATTTCTGACGCTGATCCATCCATAGCAACAAGTGACATCAAATTACGGAAGTATCATATATTCAATGAAAGGAAATCTTTCGTCATTTATACTTTAGTTCACCCATAAAGCCGATGAGTGAATGCAACTGAATGTGTGCAGGGAAATCATGATCGCCAACGCACTGACTAGTTAAAGGCAAAGTTGCACAAGTTGTAGAGTAAGAATTTATACAATCTAATTTTATTGCAAGTAAACTTGACTGTGGAAAACTGCTTCAACGTTTAATGCTTCCAATTAATTAAGTTCACACATGAAGCTGTTTTTATCCTTTTCCGGGACACCTAATCGATAAACGAGATTAATTTCAAGAAACATTGTTTGATTTGAACACATGGTCGAGCAATGGATGCTCGCTGGGGATTATTCAAGGCCCGAGGGGTCGACCGACCGAATTTCACGTGCACCCTTGGATTGATCTCACTCGCCTCTCCAGTAGGTAGTGATATCAACCAGTATGCTAATGAGATTACGGCAAACCCACACTCTGCACAATGTTAGCATGACACGATGACGTGCTCGTGTCCGTTAGTCATGAAGACATTTGAACATGAAATTGCTCTTCAAGATAAGCTCTTCGCTGTTCTTCTCTTGACGTTCTCCTCATTCTTTTCTCCACTTCGACAATACTTCAAATAAGTCAACTCTGGTTTATATATTCATTTTATACATTTATAATGCAAAGAAACTGGTACACAGGAATTCCTATTTCAAATTGTTGGGAATCTTCCAAACTTTGCAGAAACTAAATCAAACTTCAGACTAACTTTTCTGTGAAAGCTATTATAGACGAAACTCGTTTGATTGAAATTATTTTATTTCTGCTGTAGAATGCAGTATAGCTCTTTTTATTCTTCATTCGCGGAATTTAAAATCTCGATTTTCCGGATTGAAAAAGTTGTATTCGATTCTCGTGCTGAAGCGCAACACCTGTTGAATCGTTAATTCGACCGCTAAGCGTAACTAGGATACAGGTAAGTCGGTGAATGACACGACCGAGATCCACGGTTTACGAGTTGACGTCGGTTTGTTTGTTGTTTGTCTGCTTCCATATAAATGAAACACAGTCTGTCGAAACTCGTTCGTGTATCTCGTAAAAGTGCATGTGCCGATCATTAATTTCTGCTACGCTGGTTCGAGTGTATTCGTCACTTCGAAACACGCAATGAAGCACAATTTGGCTCCCTTCCAAGTCATTAGTTTCGTTACAAGCACGCGTTATTTACTCCCCGCTTGCGCACAATTAACAGTTCGATGATTGACAGTGTTAAAAACAATGTGATTTTGAAAATTTAACACATGTTTCACTTTGAATTGAATGTGAAAATTTGATTAAAACCTTTGGATAAACTGGGATCGAATTTTGAAAATGCCATGGCTATAAGTAGATATTTTAATGGTGTAAGATGAAATAGGAGAGAACTGATCGTTCTTTAACAAAAACCAGACATTCACTCTTCACTTCATTATCATATATTTACCTTAAGAATTACTTACGTCTCAGTTAATTGGCTAGAACTCACCTTCACCATTCACGAGTTTTTGCGTGTCTGGAGGCAGTATGAAGGCTCAAAGTAACACAAAGGAGCCATAATTCAAACATTCCAAAGAGATATTTACATAAAAATAGAAATAATGCTTCACTCTTGTGAGAAGCTTCTCATGTTAACAGAACTATACTCTGCAGTCATTTTCTTCCTTTACGCATTAGGTCAGTAATATTTATTTACTCAATTTTCTTAAATTACCTTCTCAAATCTTTATGTCACTTTTCCCTCCCACCTCATATATTTTTTGTTTGTATTTTCTCTTAACCTTTTTTTACCCCTTAAATATCGTCTGATAAGAAGGATAATAAAGCTTTTGGGCTTAATTATTTTTGGCAGTGATTAAGTGAGCAAAAAATAATGTAAAGCTTTTTTTAATAATGACTAATGACCTTGACCTACTTTTTAGCTTAAGTATCTTGTGTTTCAAAGCTTTCTTTTCCTTAACTGTTTTATTTTTCATAATTTTGGCAATAATTAATGAGAATCGTGTGTAGTTCCTTATCACGATTTACCATATTTGTGGCTTTTGTAGGTTGAAACATGTGGTTCGTGGGTGTGTACTAATATAGAGATTGAAGAGCAAACTAATTTCTTAGTCAATATTGCCTCTAGTACATTGCCCTCCTGACATCATTTAAATTTTAGTAGTTCCGCACATTCTTATAGGTTGAAATAGTTGAAAAATATGAAGAATACAAATATATACAGGAAATTTAAAAATCGAAGTACAGTCTTGTGGCAGTTCTGATTTTGTAACACAAGAGTCTCAGATGTTGAGAGAACAACACACAGATATTCAAGGCATTCATATCTGAAGTAATTTCGCCTCGAAAGAGAATCCGAGGAGAGTCAGTGAAGGAGATGAAAGACAAGTAACATAGAAAGGGCAGAGGGAGAGAAGAAGCTCTCTTTATCTTTCGATTAAAGGAGACAGATGCTCGCCATTCCCCAAGAATTACTCGCGCAAAAGTGAATTCGCTGAATTTATGCGAAACGCTTACGGCCAAGTGTATTTCCTCATGCCGTTCCTCCACTTTCAAAGCAGTGATAGATCTGGGCTTTGCGATGCCCCCAGCGTTGCCTAATGAGTGAAAGCAGCCTCCCTCTTTTACACATCGGATGGTATACAATTCAATGTGAATAAGCACTTCTGGACAAAAAAGGGGATGTCGTTCGCCATTCAGCGATGCTCTAATCCTTTTCTGCGGTGTCCTTTTCTTCTCCTCGACAGCTAGCTATTAAGTAAATGTAGTAAAATTACATTGTCTGCAGTTCATACACATTGAAATTCTATACTTGGAACAGAGACTTTCGTAATGCTCCCTTTTCGAGAGACTACTGAAGCACAATTTAAATATATCGATTCTCTTATCAGACACTTTTTATTATTACATGCATGCACTTGCATGTAAACTAGCGAGTAACCTTGAACGGCAATTTAGCATGCATGAAGTCTGCCGACAACAGGGGAATGATTAATTTGTTTTTAATTCCGGAAATCGTTCCGTCTCCGTCACCTAAGGCAGTTTCCATTATCAATACACAGTCCCAGAAGGTGAATAACCGTGTGGAGGCGTGAAATCGTGAAAGACCCATCGACTCTGGAAACTACGAAGTTCGTTAGTCGTGGGTGGCGTCGTGATAGTCAGAGAGCTGATTGGGATTTAACTCTGTTGCCTGATATCGCTTCGGTAAATAAAGTGTCTGCCAGACAAAACTCTGATCTCCAAGCATTTGTCTGACAACACTTTATATACCAGATTTATTAGCTCTCTTTAACCAATTCAGATACAAAAGGATCCTTTGAGAAAGATATGCAGGTGATTTTTTTTTATGGGGAGATTAAAATGACAGTGAAATTCGGTACACAGTGAGTGTATAGACTGGAGTCAGATCGATGCACCTCACTTTCACAATCAGTGGTCTGCTCTCTTTCTCTCTTACTGTATCTATCTCTCTCACTCTCGCCGGCAAAGTCGCACGCTGAATCGAGTGCGTTCACCCTGTCTCTGTCGCCCCTTTCGTCGGACATGTGCAAGTATACACGGACATCAACCTCGTACAAATGTACCTACCCCATTTAACTCACTCGTCGCTAGTCTCTCTTTCTCTCACTCTCTCTCTTTGAACTTTGGTACTCGACGACTGTTGGACTTCCACTAGCACAAAATGCGTGTTAGGCGAGGCACGATAAAAAACGTTTATCCTTGCAATTGGCCACAGTTTTTTGCTCTCGATGACCTCGGAAAGTTTCCTATTTTGTCCAGTTTTGCCAAAGTTGTCGAGGGTTGTTTGAGTTTTTGATGAAAAATTCTGCTCAATTGAAGTAGTAGATAGATCTCCATGCCTCCTATTTACCCATTGCAATGAAGTTTATAACACTCCTTTCTGCGTTTGAATAAAAATTAACGTGTGCATATAAAATCAGAGAGGGAAGCAGTCTTTTGCTATCGCCCATGCGAGGGACTGTGGGCGTGGGATTATATGTACTCGCATGCATTTGCATTGTAAAACAGAAACGTGCGTGCTCCTCTACAAGTTACATGTTACATAATACACCAGATACTTTACAATTCCGAAAAGAGTTTATTACTCGTGGGTGGTGAAATGTCACAAAAAGAGAATCAATAAAAAGCATTTAATTCTGATAGATTTCGGATATTCTCGCTACTTTATATCGTTGTTTATCTGTAAATAAGTTTCTGACATCCTTTTCTTGAGAAGAAGCGATGCAGCCTTTCGCTTTCCACAGAATTCAGTAATAAAGTCTCATGGTCGAAGCTCGAGCGTCAATCGTTAATTAGATATGGTAATTGCCGCGAAGGATCGATAGGAAAACAGGCTCTGGCACTGAAACCCATGCTGAACCACTGATCCTTCATGGAGTGCTGGTAATTAGCCATTACGTAGTATTAACGGCTTAAGCGAAAATTACACGATGCAATATGTTTTGTTGTTCCATCCTTTCCGCTAGTTTTCAATTTTTTATCTCTTATGATACCTAATTATACCTAATTTAAAAACAGGGTTGCAATTTGTAAAGAGAAAGATGTACAAAGCTTTATGAAGATGATGCAGTGTCAACAGACTTTGATGAGCACATAAAATTCATTCTGATATATGTACATGACGAGTGCGTTTATTTATGTATTATCTCAGTGCATCATTCGTCATAAAGTTGATAGTCGACTGCGTAGTATTGTGCCGATAAGCAGAGATATAAAAGCACGGAAGCAAATGCTTAAAGTTTCGACTTACGGTTTTAACAGGTGTAATATAGGGCGTTCAATCGATAAGATAAATTAAATAATAAAAATAACTGATAGAAATTTGAATTTAGAGACACTATCTGAATTTTTATTGTCCAATTTTATTTTTAAGATTTAAAAGCTCCGGTTAATGAAGGTCTTTATAGAATTTTGTGTAATTTTGTGAATATCACAACTGAATGAATTTAAATATTTTAGGAAATGAAGCCACGCAAATAAATGACACATCTATTTCGAAAGCTCACGTTTTACAGTCAGCAACTTCCTCGACGCGTAAACATTACGTTGGCGTTTAAATCGCTTTAAAAGTCGCTATGAATTCACTTTGCAAAAAACCGCTCTTGCCTACCTCAACCCTCAACTTCTCTCCTTTTCTCTCTTCTGTCAACACATGCTCTCGACGAGACTGCTGAATAATTATTACTCCCCCTCCATGAAACTATGAACAAAAAATCGCAATTTCGTTAACTCGATCCCATGTAAGAGGAAAGATTACGAGTAAAAACTGCTGTTTTTATGTTTTTAAAAATATGTACTTTCCGTTCTCAAACAAAGTTAGATTTCAATTTGCATAATTTAATTTTACTATTTTAATTATTTCTTTCCCTGCCCTTCTGTTCTGGCGTTTTAGTTGACATTCTGACTTCTAATATTTCTATTATATGTAGCTTCATTCTTTTCATTGTTTATATAATCTATAGATTAGAATTTCATAGTAAGAAAAGTTGGATAATAACTCTGGTTTCTGCAGAAATCATGATTGCTTGGATTACTCTGAGATTTACAAAAATAAAGTGAAAGCACGAAAATAGATACAAGCAACTATCAAGGCGGAAATCCCAGAAAGCTTTTCCGTAAAACCGATATCGAGTAGCACATTCAATGTCGCTGAGCTCGCTATAAAATTTTTATCTTATTTTCAAAGCCATGTTACTTCCATCGCATTAGAGCCAATGTATCAACATTGAATAGTGTATGTTTAAATCATTAATACTTTCAATCTATTTTCTGCTACTTGGTTACATAAAGTTTCGACAATACAAGGACTTTCTCAAAATTTCAATAACTGTTGAGCTTAAAGTCTTAAATTTTGTCAGAAATTAGTTTTCGCTCCTCTCGAATCCTGGGAGAATTTCTCTGATGGAGATCGGTGACTTGTCTCGACAACTCAAGGTGAGCGACACTGTCGAGTCAGTGAGTGGTGTATATCGTAGAATCGATTACGGAATAATCGCCGTTTCGTCTTGCACGAAGCAAGAATTCCCACCTTTTATACGAAGGACGTCTCCCCAACCTTTTTTGTCATCCCTTTTAGTAAGTCTTTCAATAATTTCAGACTCTTGATATATATTTTACTTCCAGACGATAGTCCTAACAATTTTTTGCGAGAAAAATAAAAGTTTTGTTAGGATCCACAAAAACTACTCCTCTTCATCAAAAAGTGTCGTTGATTGATTGATTATCCAGTAACTTTAATCATTCGGTGCGCGAGTTAAATAAAGAATAATCTCTATCTTTTTTTTATTGTTTGCTTTTATATTTTCTTGTTTTCTCTGCAAAAAAAATAAAAATAAAAATAAAAATAAAAATTCAAGGCGTGAGATCGGCACGAATCGAAATTACCCACGGGACTTTCTAGATTTTGCACGAGAACAATACTGGAAACTTTGTAGGCAAGTATTGCATTAGACCGAAGACGGCGCCATATTATATCGGTTATCGATTCATCGCTCTTCACTTCTGTCTCTTGATACCTCTGGAACGTAAACCAACTTCGAAACTTTCAGAAACTCGGAATTGTCGAATATCCACTATCATGAAATCCTAAATTTCCCACGATTTTGATATAACATCCTTAAAGTTTCAAGTTTACATGCTTCAAAATTGATAGCTTCAAGTCTCAAAACTGTTTAATAATCTAAAATTTGAGATACTACAAACTTCTTGAAGTCAGTATTAAATATTTCTTTGACGTTTTCCGTATTACTGAAGATACTTAAATGAATTTTCCATCAACATAAAAAAATCTTCCCTTTCCTAGAAGTCGTAACTGATAGGACAATGTGGACTCCTCTGGGGCTTCGGAAACAAAGGAATAGACTTTTCCCTCGACATTTTTCTATTGCCCTCAGGCACTCTAACTTCCGACGATTACCTGCAACCTGCTACGTGTCGGTATGCAGTATCATGAGAAAACCGCTGATCCGCAATAAAATTACATCCAGTTGTTGCTTCTAGCTGTAGCGCGACAGCTACTAATTGCCATAAGGATGTAACGGAATTATTCGACTGCGGAAATCGAGAAACCAGAGAAAGCGCGAATTCTGCTTCAGCTGGAGTTCTAGATGTTCGAGTTCATCGGAAACTATATTCAATAAAAAGTAGATCCAAACCTTGGTCTTTAAACAACTGTGAAAAGCAATCAGGAATAGAAAATCGGATGACAATATAAATTGCCTTGTTCTTTGACTAAATAATTAACTGGAACGCCTTTTGACTTGATTAAGTTGCACGAAAGATTTCAGCGATCACTTTATGTGGCTTTTGAAAACTAGTTGGGAGTGGAGTTTGACTTGTTGTAGTGGTTCATGGCTGAAGAACTACAAATTCAAAAGGATCGATTGAAATTCAATGGTCTTTTGAGGACTGCAGGCTTTCATTGGTGTAATTTTAAGCGAAGCGAAAGCGGAATTGAGGGAACTAGTGAACCTCGTCGTCAACTTAGCAATCGATTAGCTCGACTGGCGCAGCTTGGAAACGGTAGTTTAGTAGTGGAAATGAGGGATGATGAGGGCGTGAGAGAAACTGAGGGGACGAAAGAAAGATAAGAGAGGAAGATTACATTCCGCTTAGCATAATTAACGGAAAACGGCCATACCACGCTGAAAGCACAAGTTCTTGTTCGATCGCTGAAGTTAAGCTGTGTTAGGCGCGGGTTAATACTTGGATAGATGACCACTGATCATATGAGGCCACAAGTCAACGTACCATACCTAATAACTAAACATCATTTAAAACTGTCATTTGGTTGAACATTGGTTGAAGAATCCAAAAAAATTTTTAATTTTTTACTTTTCCTAATCTTACTTACCCCTTATTTTGCACTGTGATATTCAAATTAAAACACGTTCTGCCATTCTACATTTACATATTTGTAATCAATTAACAGTTAGACAGATCAGGAATAATTTGTTGAAAAGCTTACATGACTTTATTCTAATTTTGTTTTCCGCAAGAGGATTTTTGTCGAGAGACTCAAATCCAGAAATGTCGACTCCCTAGAGGGCGGATCCTTTCTCTTTCTCTTATTCGAAGATATATTAAAGGAATAAAGAAGCTCTTGCCGCAATTATGATAATTAGAGTCTCGAGAAGCGTTCCTCTATCGATTAAGCGACGTGATTTATCGTTTTATTGCGGGTAGGTGTAAATTATTCCCATTGGTGTATTCGATATCTGCTTAGTATGCAACAACGCCTGGCCCGCGTGCAATTTAATCCTGTAAATTAATCTCAAGGAGTAATCAGATCTTTTGAATTTAATGTAAAGCGCATATTAGCAGAAGGGAAATTCTCCGCATGCTCAGTATTACCGACAGATTCCTTGTTTCCAGAATAGAGAGAAGATAATTGTCAGGTACAAACTGTCATCAACTATAAATCTAATTTCGCTAATTGAATAGGTATATTTTTTTTAAAGGAACATTTTATTATTATACTTAACACTATATTCACGAATGTATTTTAACTGTCTTTTTTGTCTTGTCTCATTCAAAAGTAATTGCAGGAATTGCCACTCTCTTTTATTACTTTTTTAAAGTCGGGGTTGTGTTCCCTTTTTGTTTCCTCCCTTTTTTAATTTCTGACGAGAAACTAAAAAAACTCGTACGTTTGCAGTAGACGGAAATCAGAGTTTGTTTCGAATTATCGGTTATTTGATGCATTTCAATAAAGTGAAAAGGCGATATTCCCGGTGCAAATTATCGTTCTCCGATGAGCAATGTACATTTACCGGAAACAACACTGGAGATTTCGTTATTATTGAAATTGCGGCTTTGTGATGCATGAATATTCGGGTGCAATTTTTCCTGCATTCAGATATTCTTCTAAGTCAAGGACTTATTTGAAATTATTGTGTAGAGAAAGTAAGCTTTACTCCTGAAAATATAAGAAATCGATATAATGTAAGCAGTAAAAAATTGGTGAAGAAAGGGCAGAAGACTAGGATCTTAATGAGAGGTTTGGTTTACGACAAGTCCTAATTAGCCCCGTAGACAGGTAGGTAACTGTAGATTTAAAGGTAAAGCCGTTGATCCTTGTGGGTAATGAACTCCGGCGTGCGCGAGGAGTTGGCAAGAAGAGGAAACCTCCACCGGAAGTGGATCCTGCGATAGTGTAACGGTATTAACTTGTTGGCGCTGTCGTTGCGTGACCCGCTTTATTGTATATATATATATATGCTGTCTAGACTTTGATAACTCATTCAACATTTAAATTACCTTCTGTTATCATGGACCATTCAAATTGCAATGCAACTATAATTTTTCCTTACTTAAAATTCTCCTTTTTTCTGTTTCAGGTAAGCATCAATACTTATTGCCACACAAAAGGATAGAGTGAGTCTGAGTTGTTTTGTCTCTCTCTCTCTCTTAATTAATATCGAATACGTGCAATTAAACGAACACTCCTTTCTCGATTTGTCTCGTGGACCATCGAGTCTTGAAAATTGAAGAAAAAAAAACGTCAAAGCATGCAAACAGTACGGGATTGTAATTAATTTTCATTAAGCATGAAAGTGAAATCGACGTGCACAAACACAGAGAACACGTTTCTGATCCCCAGCGAAAGAGTTCTTTGTTAGCCGAGATTTATGACAAAGCGAATTGCTGCTGGGATGCTGCGGTCTCGAGAGAGATAGAGGAGATCAGACTCAAAGAGAGCGAAGGAGAGGGAAGTAGATCTGATCGTGAATCCTCGCACCTGAAAAGGTCAGGGACGATTCCTCTCTCAGATAAGTGACTCGTGCTGCACATTTTTGCATCTAAAAAGAAGGGATCGTCATGCCACGATTTTATTCATATTGGCCCAATTATATTTCCTATCGATCTCTTTAAAATTGTGTTCCAGTTCTTACATCATGCCGTGGAGAAATATATAGAGTTTATAGCATGAGATAGAAAAATATGTTTCGTTAAAGCCTCTTTACGGCATATAATCGGCTCAATGAAGTCTTTTCAAGATTCTATTCAAGTCCACCTGGGTATTAATTTTTTTTCTTTCTCGTCTGCGTGCATATCATTTGCGTCATCTTCCTCTCTCCCTCGTTCATGTTTTCAAGCAACTTCCGTGGCGGCACGCCTCCATTGAATTAAAGGGTCGAAGTTACTTTGCAAGCTGGCAGCAGGCAGTGATGCTGCATCCGAGGTAATAATGCAAGCCGCAGTAGTTTCGCAGCGTTATTGTGGCCGGGAGAATAGGCAGCCTCTCTGTGTTTCTTGCTAACCACCTCCTTTCCTCCCGCTGAGAGTATGTACCAACAGACCCTTTTGCCTCGTCCTTTCTTCCCTCCCCCGCATTCCTACTTGTTCTCGACTGAAAACCTTCAATATTGTAATCCTATCTCCTATATGCATAACTCTTTTTCTCCAAACGTCTGCTCTTTTTTTTTATTAAACTCCATTTTTTCAGGGAAGAAGGATTAATTTATTCATCTCTGATATTTTCAAGTTTAAATTTATCATTTTTATTCGCTTCAACGCTTGCTCATAGATTTGTCTTAGCGCATGAAATATTGTAATTTCAGTATTCAGTAAATAAAGCCATTCCACAAATCGCGATTCGCGAATCGAAACGAGAATGTACGATTACCTTTGACCTCTCGATCGACTATCGACCTCTATCTTGTACATTTGTACAAGTCACGCTCTTTCTCTCTCTGAGAAGAGCTTTCGCTTTCTCCTCGCGTGCCGTTTTCTACTAAAGCCTCGAAGAAGGAAGAAACGATTTATATGTTCGTATTGCTAACAAAATCCCTCCACCGACCTTTTTCAGCGTCGATGTTGAGTAAACTCTGCCGGAGCTTCATGCCGGCTTGAGTATGTGTGCAGAACAAATATTACTTGCAATGAAGAGATTTTGGGAAGTAATGAAACACTTCATTTAGATGGTGGAGAATCTATGTTGATCTTGGAGACTATTCTAGGCTCTTTATAGCAGAACATGATGCAACTTCCTCAAATATGCTGTACTGATTTAACTGTGTCAATGTGTTAATTTGCCAGACATTTTAATACTTGTTTTAGTGGGGATTCTAGCCTCGAATAGTCGATCAGTTCAATGGCCTCAATCTTAACTGACATCATCTCCGTCGCCCCTTTTCGTGCTCGACTCCAGCGTTTGCGGATCGGTATCAAACGCCCATGAAGGACGAAAGTAAAGAGGGTGATGAATGGAAAAGCACATTAACCGCAAGAGCGGATGTGACCTCCGCTCGAACACATAGAGACCGAGGGGATTATTTTTATTATGATTTTTATGTCGCGGATAATAATTGACATTAATATATCGGGTAATATTCGTCATGAAAGATGATCAAAAAAAATCCAGTTCATCCCTAACTCTTCCAAGGCAATCAGAAAATCTCCCAAGTCCAGCACTGATCCTTGCCAGGTTATTTGTAATGTGAGATCGTATCCGAAAGCGGTAATTCAATTTCAATTAATTATCCGTATCCGTATACCGCACTTTGCCAATGGCAAACATCAGTGTCGGCAATTGTACTTGCTGAGCAACAAGGTGCGACCTTGACTCGTGCTCGAGTGTCTATACTCTATAGTCTCAGATAGCTATGTAGAGTGAGCAAAGACACGAGCAAAAGACACAGTCACAAAACATAGGTACATGAACATTGGCTGCCTGTACATTGCACAATTGCAGAGTTAGGGCACTCGTCATCACAAGAAATTTAATCCTGATCTTACGTGGAAAAAAATTTGTTTCAGAGAAATTCGTTAATTTTATACAGCCAGTGGCCTAATTGAATCATTAGAAAAAGAGATACGAGAAAAGTTTTTAGGTATGGTACATTGTCATGTGCCTGCTTTTTAAAGCTTTGCACATACGGCCATGATTAAGTAATGTACAGTAAAGTAAGGTAAATAATGACAACTGCACACGGTATTTCCCCGATGGTCACCCCCATCCAAGTACTAACCGCGCCCAACGCTGCTTAACTTCAGTGATCTAATGAGAACTGGTGCTTTCAGCGTGATATAGCCGTTGTCTTATTGCGAAACTGAATCTCGCAATAAGACAAAAACGACAGTTTTCTCGTATCCCAGATTTAGATACAAAATTCTGGGATTTTTCTGAAAAGAATTTTTTCCATGCACTGCATGCACATTCGACTGTCGTCATCATTCCAAACATAACCCTGATCTTAATACCACGAGGTCGCGGGAGAACTCAGCTCAGCGTCGCACAACAACCGATTATCTCCACAGTGGTTGCAGAACGGACGAGAAGCCAGCACGATTACTTGGTTACGCTGGCAATGATATTCATGTATACGCGGCGTTTCTAACTCCGGTTTCCATCACCGAGGCATGCAAAGGGGAAATGTCGCGCGTGCATACAGTTTACATCTTGTTAGCTGCTCGTTATGGGCGCATTATAATAACAAGTCGCAATAAATAAACCTGGTAATGATCCGTGATGTTTAAACCACTTTTCAAGCTTCATATTATGAGATTTGTTTATACTTTCTATCATGCATTGATCTGGCAAGATTGTGATTATGTGGATGAACCTGAAGTTGGAAAATCAAAGTTGGAAAACTAAAGTTGGAAAACCAATAGGATCGCAATTCTAGAGAGAATCTGAATAAATTGTCAGAACTTGACTATCGCTATCAATTTTTGCACTTTATAGCATTGTCCCGAAGAATGTGAATAGGTCCTCATGTTTGTAGGACGTGAGGCCGTCAGCTCGTTATTGTGTTGTGAGATCCCTCCGTGACTGGCTCAACAGCATTTCAGTCACCCCATAAAGCGTAAACTATTCGATCTTCTGGTTCCCCCTCCGCGAAATCCCCTTTCTCGAGCAGACTGCACACCCACCCACTCCCTGTCTATGTGTCAGGGGTCATTTCTTCGCTCTCTAGTGTCACGCTCGATTCAATGTTGATTCTCCTCATCGATCGATGTTCAACGACGACGTTCCCTGTCACGAGGAAGTACAAAATATATGTTAAACTGTACTGCTGACACAGAGCTCTCGCATTTCTCGATAATGACATAGTGAGGTAACTCGGTTCTCTCTATTGCCTGCTATGCAATTTAAAATAATTTCTAGGTAGTCTTTTATTGATGCAAATTTGTAAGGGGGATCTGAGGTTCGATTACTTTCAAATTGAAAGCTTTAAACCTTTAAGCTATTACGTTATTAAATGATAACTGTTTAATTAGAAAGGTAAATCAACTTTCAGTAAAGGAATTATATTGTTTGTTTGATAATATACGGAATATTTGCCAGCAAATATTGATTCTGATCTCCTCAAAGTGCAAAGAAATAAGGAGAGATAATGACTTTAGCATCAATATTCTTGGATGGGATCTCGGATGTTGGATCGTTTTCGGATAATTAGCAGGTAAACTTGCCAGCAGTGTCTACTAAGAGGAGTTTCGGACTA
The DNA here is from genome assembly GCA_900474275.1 of Synergus japonicus. Classification (NCBI taxonomy): domain Eukaryota; kingdom Metazoa; phylum Arthropoda; class Insecta; order Hymenoptera; family Cynipidae; genus Synergus; species Synergus japonicus. The sequence goes on from UCOH01011271.1 coordinate 245,393, forward strand.
CCTCTCTATCGAATTTCGAACATTCCTGTTGGCTCTTTGCCAGTATTTCGCGAATATCTATACGTACATCTTACAACACATATATGGTAGAGTATAAGTTAGGACACATCCCACCTCTCACTTTGTCATCGCCATTTAATTAATCTCGTACCTCTCTTCAAAGTTTCCTTTGCCTCCGCAAAGCGGTCTTTCCGTTTTCATACTTCCTCTTCCACCACATTCAAGCTTTGTCTGCTCTCCAAGGAGGATAATTTTCAAGAGGTCTGTTTAGTCTATAAAATAAATCTGCTTTATTAGAGTCGCTCAAAATCGTTTTACAGCTTTCAAGACCGAAGTGGGTGGAATCGAACTTCCAATCGACCGAATTTATTATTAGCCTTCGAACTTAACAGCGTCCAAACTTAATAGCGTCCGAATTTACACGAAGCAACTAGATTACAAATCAATTACAAAAATAAGAGCTAATTGAGTGAGTTGATTAGAGGACTTAGACTGCTCAGATTTAATATCGATGGTTGACTACAGCAGTTTGATTCTGGAACAAAGTTATGTACTTAGTAAACGGGGAGAAACCGGTTTTGTGTTTGCTCGAGTCTCAGTACGAATCCGGTGCAAGGAGACGATAGTGTACTAGCTTATGTAGGAGATTAGTTAGGTATTTCACTGTTACATGCAATGTGGTTGGCATGACTGCTAATGCACTAACCTTGCCTTCGTTGGAAGGTTGCTGCTTTGAAATCGCCCTCGTATCGTGATTTAATTCAGCCCGTGCTCAACTTCCTAATTCGAAGGAGGAGCAGAGAAATTGACGAGTAACATCTGTTGCTTCAGTTTAAACTTCATTTTTTTAAACTTCATCACTCAATTCGACTTCAAGGCCAGGAGAAACTGAAAAATATGGGAATTCAGGTTGTTTTGAACTTCTGAAGAGGTCAAGACGAAAAGTTTTCAACTTTAAAGAGGCCAAGTCTACAAATTTTAAAGTTTAGAATGAGAAGATCGAAAGCTTTCAAGTTGAAAGTGTTTACTAGTTTTTAAGAGATGGAATTGGAAGTTTTCAAGTTAGATCACTTTTAGTAGAGCTTTTTAAGCTTCAGTTTTTTTGAATTGGAATTTAGAGAGATACATTTATTTTTTGCATTCGAAGATGAACTTTGTCTTCAAGTGTTTTAAAATTATAATGAGTTTCGTAATTGTAGAAATTACGAACTTCTACATTGTTTTTAGTAACTGCGTTACAACAACCCATGAAGCACCGCTGAGGGACATTTCGTTCTCGGTAAACTCTCCGAGGGTTAATTTTGTTGGAAAGGGCGAGGGTGGATCGGAGAGTTGAAAGTGTGGAAAGGGGTGAAGGAAAGGCGGAGTGAGAGCAGAAGGGTGACATTTATTGTGCCCCGTCGTTTTCCCTCTGTGGAAAGAATATTACACAGTAGATACGTTTTATCACCATGATTATATGTGTACTTAAATTACAATGAGTTATAGAATATGGTGGATTTACTACTGAAATTATAGCATCTCAAGTTTATATACTAACAACAATATTTCACACGTTTTTCACGAGACGAGAAATACACAAACAAGAAAAAAAGGATGAAAATAACAATAATTTTTTATGTAATGACATCTGTCTCCAATTCGAAGATTTCTCTTATTTGCAATTCTGAAAACAACTTTAGGAAAAGTGTTTACCAGTGAGACAAACATTTCGTCTTGTCTTTCTTTAAAATCGTTTATTTGTCGAATTTACTCGAGTCTTGCTCGGAGGAGTCGGTGAAAGAGAAAAGCTTTACCAGAACGTGAAAGGAAACAAGGTCACGGGGGAAAACAGAGCTGAACGAGAAAAAGGAATCCGCAAGTGTTTTAAGCTCGCCCGAGCTTTTCTTTTAAAGAGTAACTTTTTCTTCAATTGCTTTTATAGAAGGGTTCGTGCTTCAGCATATTTTCATATTTAGTCTCCATTTGAAGAAATCTTGAATACAATTTTTTTAAGTTTGGTTGTTTTAGAATTGAAAGCTTTTGAATTCATACCTTTTTAAATTTAATTTGGAAGCTTTCATTTTCTGATGGGAATTTTAACAGGATCAAAAATGGAAACGTCTACAAAACATGAATTTCAAGTTAGGAAGCTTGAAATTTTCTGAATTGATGTAAAGATGTGAAAGCTTTTAAATTTAAATAGAAGCAAACACGAATGCTTTTCGGTATAACGAAGTTAAACTTGTAAGCCCTGTGAATACTTTTTATAAAAAGGTTCTTTGGTTTTGAAGTTTTAATTTCCGTGAGATATACCTCGAATGTCAATTTTTTTATTCCTTATAGGAACAAATTCATAGTTTTAAAATCCTTTCAATATTTCAAAAACTTTGACTCGTAAAGGTTTGCAAGGGAAATGGATTTCAAGTTCTTTTCCTCATAAAACAGACACGAATGAAAACTCTCACAGAAGTTTTCCACTTCACCCTTTTTCAGATTTTCCCTCAACTATTATTCCTCCTCTCCGTGTTTCATTTTCTCTCTCACTCTCGTGAAGGTTCTCTAGATTCGCATTCTTCGTTGGCTGGAGGAGGTTCATGAATATTCTAGGATCGATTACAGGCGACTAGTGCATTGTTATTTACCGAAACGTTGCAGCCATCCTAACACCGAGGCCGAGAGTCAACAAAACCCGGAAAAGGAAAGCTCTTGTAAAACATACCGTTACCAGCCTTGCTTCTCTTATTCACAAATCGATTCAACATGCTACGTATTAACAGTTTCGCCCCTAAACGAGAATCGTTTTTCTCTCTTCAAAGTGCAATTAAATTTTCATATTTATCAAGCTTTTAACTTGAAAGTTTTAAACCTTAAAGAGGACAGACATAAAAGCTTCTAGACCTAATTAAGAATCTCTGATTTATTATCTTTTTCACGAACTTGAAAAAGCTTCTATATTTCCAGAAAATGTTTTTCTGCAATTTGAGAACGCTTAATTAAAAAAAGTATACGTGTGGCAAAGTCATTTTTAATATTTCTTTCGTCTAGCCTCTAGTGTAGTATACGGAAGCTTTTTTTTTCTTTTCAAGTAACGTAGGTCGATAAGTCACGTGCGACGTTTTCACTGTACTCGACGTTACTTCTTATATATAGGACTTTTATTTGCGAAACAAACATTGCTCAGTCGAGGCGCAAAGGGAAGTTCGGTCATACATCACGCGAAGATAAAAGTTTACATTCGTCGCTCGAGAAATGCGACACGGTGACCCAGTGACACAAGAAAGATCTCTGCTTCATTTCCACAGCATTGTGGCTTTTCAAGGATTTCATGACTATCGGATCAGATAGCAAAGTTTTTCGTATACTCAGAAAAATTGTTCCTTTTCTCTTGCAAGTTTCCGAGGGAAATTGTAATAACGCTAGATGCTCTTTTATTGAGAAGAATTACTTTTCTTTCGCATTTTATCAAGAAAAATATGCACTCTTTTATTCACTGTGTCTCTGGAAAAAGTGTACTGAATTCAGAGAGAAAGAATTTCGAATATAAATTTCCGAACTATTGATATTTTAAAAATAAAACGACTGTCGATCATTTCACTTTGTATTGAACTAATTTGAGGAAAATTTGATTAAAGGGGAGTGAATTCAATAGAGATGAATGAATTAGAATATTATTTTACCAATATTGAAATAAAAATTCGTAACTGTTCAATTTGAAATCTGAAAATGAAACTTTTTCACATTGATATTGAAATTAAAGTGGACGAAATGCCGTGTAAACGCTCATTGGAGCAGGAAATAAGATTTATTGGAATCCGATCTTATGAATTGACATTCTTCCGGCCGCGAGCGATGGCTTCCGTTTTTTCGATCACCCCATCGACTTTGTAATCGAAGTCCCGTTGGCTAAAGCGAGCGTTTTATGCTTCTTTATGGACCAAATTAGCTAATGGCCAATTAAGTAATTATCCCAATTCTCTTCCTTTAAACCTCTTGATTCCATTCTTCGGACAAATTCGAGTTTACGGGGGACATTAAATTAGGTGAAAAATTATATAATAATTTAATATAGAGGACTGAAAATAAGAACTTGAAAGCTTTCATCTTATTAGGATTCGTTTTAATGCAGGAATTTAATCAAGTCGTTGTATGTGTGCTGCCAGTTCTTCTAAACCAGAACTGTAATTCAAACAGTGCAAGATGTAATAAAGACACCAAACAGCTCTCGTTTTATTTACGATCTTACATAGGCGATTTGATTTACGTGTATTGAACCTCATACACGAGATCGAATGCTGTTATTACGCAATAAAACTATCTTCCAGTTTAACGACAAGTGCAAAAGGCCACCTACACTATCCTAACGATCAACTGGAACAGTAAAGTCGATTGCAATCGTTTAAATCTCTCTGCAGAGATCTGAAATCGAGGGAAGGGATCTTTTATTGAAAAGTGAATAGACTATTCATTTTATTTAATTTTAGAGTCGTCTTTTATTCAAATAAATATTGGAGGAATAAAGATGATGAAATTTTTTAAAATTGTAAGTTTGGAAACTGATTATAGAATTCTTAGACGAGAATTGAAATTTTAAAAACTTAAACTTTACACATTAAACTCAGATTCGCTGAAAGAATTTGCTGCCGGAATATTTTTAATTTAAAGACATCTTTAAATCCTCGTTTACCTTAAATGACAGTTTTAAAGTAAAATTGTTATTAAAAGGCTGAAGGGAAATTTTCATATTTAATAATGAGAGTTAAACTTTTTTTACAGTGAGTAAATGAAAATGTTACACGGAAATTGAGCCAACAGATCTCACGAAATCCGCTTTTGCGTGTCGAACGGAAATAGAAGGTGCTTTTAAAATCCTTAACCGAGTGGGGTTTCAAACCGCAACGAAAGCGCTGAAGCTCGAAACAAGAGGATACTGAGGGTCAACACCCTCGATGAAGTTTCCCTTCTTAAAAATTCTCTTTTGTGCAGTTTTAAGTCAGCGGATATTTTATTTCACTTGTTATCTATCGTTTATAATTTTTAATTTTCAGATTAATCATCACCGTTTCCTCACGACCCACTTTTTTTAAATTAAACATTTTTTTCCGCACAAATCGTGATTTGCGATCTCTGATAAATCGGCGCGTTGGAAATATCGCTTAATCCTTGTCAGAATTCAAATTACTATTATTAGTCCACGCGAATATGTAAACATTAAAATATCGATTAACATAAACCAATATTCAATTGGCCATATTAACGATAATAAAATGGTAAGAATTTTGTTTAGCTAAAGTCTCCCGACGCCTAGAACTTAAAGGAGATCAATCTGAAAAGCTTTCAAGTTTAAAGAGACTCGACTTGAAAGCTTCCAACTTCAAACATACGAAACTTAAAAGCGTACAACGCTTACAAGTTTAAAGTTGAGAGACTAAACCTTAAAGCTTCCAACTTTAAAGGGACTAAACTTAGAAGCTTTCAATTTGAAAGAAAGCAGACGAACTAAAAGCTTCGAACTAAAAACAGGCAATTCCATGCGAGCTTTTATAGTTTCAGGCTTTCCTGAAATTATATTCTTCAATATAATAATACAATATTTGAAATATTTTGATTTCAGTTTAAAAGGGCTTCTGGGGAATTAGGCAATTCTCGTAATTCGTCATTAGACACGCTTAGGCGACAAAAACGCTCCAATGATCTGGCAGAGTGGCTTTGAAGTACATACAGCTTCCCTCTCTCTAAATAAATAGCACTCGTGACTAATCGCTAAATGCTTGCAATCCAATAAGTATGCCTCAGGCATGTAAACGTTAGTTTGAAACGTATTCAATGTGTATTTCAACCACGTGAACGGAATTTAAATGATTCGACTAGACTTCTAAAGATATTTTGTCTGACTTTTGGTAACATTTCTACTGAAGGTTTCTCTTTTCAGATTTGGTCTAGAATTCTGACATGTATTCCTAGACGTGCAACTTATGCTTAAGTACACTAAATACTTTCTAATATATGTACTTTAATTCCGAGAGAAAACTACTGAAAAAAGAGTGAGAAAGTTTCCAACTAATTAGTTTCTTTACTTTGGAGCAACAGTTTTGAGCTGCGCAAACTTTATAGTCGTGCCTTAAGGCTTTCAAGTTAGCAGCCTTAATTTTTACATATCTAGTAAAGTACTTTCAACTTTTACTTAATTAGTGACTTTTTAGCTACTAACTTCTTAGTTTGAAATCTTTTTAGCTTAGCATCCTTAATTTCCAGTCATTTTAATCAAAGGCTTTCAAGTTTTATTTATCCAATAACTTTTTAATTGTTAAATCCTTATTTTCTGTGTTTGTTACCAAGAATGATAAGCTTTAAAAACTTTTTCGTCTTGACTCGACTTTTTAGTTGAAAACTAAGTTTTCCAATAAAAGTAACTCATAAAATTGCTATCTTCCCGAGTGAAATGCTGAAAATCTCATTTATCGGGATTTCCAACTGTTTAATTATAAATACCTCGAAAGAAAATCAATCTTGTAATGTACCGAGTGCAATGTAGGTACAATTTCACGCCGACGTTTGAATGAAGATGGATTTTTCACGGCGGAATGGAATGAAAAGAATAAAAAAGTGAAAAAAGCATCTGTTTCGATTTTCGTGTATCCACGTAACTGCAGTGTTATTGTGTACGCTGATAGAGTAAGCGCCAGTGCTTTGCGATGGAAATGAATGGAGCAGTGCTTAAGTGATTTACGATTGGCATCGGGAGCACTGGCACTTCCGGTGCTTACGTGTGCATTACACCTGCGTGTTCGCTTGTTCGTCTGTTCGCGTTTCTAGTTACCGTCGCCGACGTCGTCCAGGAACTGTAGACACTCTACTATACACAGTTACATATACGTAGATATAGACCCGACCACGGTCGATATCACCTTGTCGAGCCGGACCTCGAGGATCTGACCCAGTGACCCACAGACGCGACTCTCGCACGATCACGGTACTCGAAACGGTACTCTGGCAACGGGATGTATCCAATGTCGCCATTCGTTCAAGATCCACTCACATAATACTACAAATCTCGAAATCATAATACTTGAAATATTTCTCGAGAAACACTTCAAATGAGAATTGCCGAAACTGAAAATGTGGCAACAATAATGGCCCATTCTCACCAACAAACAATCGGCTATTGTTATGGGGTCAAATCTTCGGAAATATTTTTGCTGATGCAGATATTTTAAAGTAAAAGTAGTTAAAATGCTTCTCCATTTTTGTCTTTCAAGTCGTTTTTTAATCCAAGACGGTTAAACAAGATACAGGAAGTTTATACAACCCCTTCCAAAGTGTCGGCAGACTGACATCGTCTGCTCTGGAGTGTGTGCGAACCTTGGAACCATGGAACGTGAAAGGTGGAGGAGATAACGGAACTAGAACAGGAACTTGACTCGTTTTCGAGAAGCGTCGTGCTTAATTGGTTCTCCAGCTCTTGAGACCCGTTTAGCCATCTCTTCGCTACGAGACGAGAATTCAGGATGCTCGAATTTTTCCTGATTACAGTATAGAATGACAGCAGTTGCAACTTTTCCGAGTGCATCCTTACTCTGAATTTCACGCTCCTTTAAATGTGTTTAAACGGAAGGCGATTCACGTTAATTAACGATCGTCTTGTTTGTGCAAATTGGAAAACGGTTAGCGACAGGTCAGAAAGTTTATTTCCTCGAATGCAAAAGTCGAAACTCTTTACTGAAATATTGCAATTTTAAGCTGGAAATTAATTGGGTGGAAAAATAGGATTTCTGTTTTAACAAATGTAATTTCTATGACCTTGTTTAATGAATTGTTTATTTTTTGTTTCAGGTATGTCAGGCTTCCGACACAATCTCTGATTCAAAAGTCATGGTTCGTAGTAAAAACTGTTTTTCTTTTACTTATATCTAATACATCATAAAATAGACAAGTATAGAGAAGAACTGCCTTGATTTCAGTTTCAAGCTTTCAAAGATAAGAGTAACGCTTGCAAATTAAATTCGGGCAACTTTGCGTTAACTTTATTATTGCAGAAACTCTCACACTCTACTAGTATATACCATTAAATCCGCGCAGGTATAAGTTAAATGAGATGAGACTTATGGATTAAAATATACTGATAAAAATCCTGTCTCAAAGTTTGTAATGTGAATAATAGCAAATAATAATTAATAGCGAGAGGATAATTCACCAAGCGATCTTGAATTCCGCTCACCAATTGGAGAAATTCGAGCTGTGCATAGACGATGCAAATATGTTTCGAGCATTAAGCACAGCCATTCAGAAACAATTACCGAATCGTGGTCAAAATTTGAAGCGAGCTTGCAGAACTTTAGTCTTAATGTAGGTGGAAATTGAAACTACCTAAAGTTATCAAGTGCAAATACATACAAACAAGCGAGATATATTTCTACCTTGAAGGTCTTGAAATGGTGCGGCTTTAAATTTAGAATCTTTCTATTTTGAAGCACTTAAACATGAACGCTTCTGATTATTAGAAATGAAAAAATATCTCAGAAGTTCTAATAGCGAACAAGAAACGTGCTTGAATCTCAGCCAAAATATTTGTGCTGCCACTTTGAGTTTCTGAGAGACTGCAAGTGTACTGGGTAAGTGAGTAAGTACACCAACTGTAAATAAATAATGGGATAGCACGAGACAGATGTTTCACGTACCACCACTGTGTTCCCTCTATAGGTCACAAATCTTGTGTACAATGTCGCAACAAAGTCTTCGAAAAAATCTCTCGCTTTAATTTATCGCCGGGAAGAGAAAATTTCAATTATTTCGAAACAGATCTAGTGCCCACAATCTCTTTTGCAAGCTTCACATTCCTCTTTTTTATAGTTTACAAAACCGTGATCGAGAAACAATATTCTGTTTTTTGTTTGAAAATCTTGAACTCATATTCAATAAATCAATAACTTAGAAGAATTAATCATTTTGAAAAGATCAGGTACATTTTTTCATTTCCTCTCGTTTATTCACTGAAAGTCGTAAATTGATTTATTAGATCTGCCGATTGAGTTAACTTTTTGTACAGACTCGAGAGATTCAACTCGATTAAGTCTTTCGTAACTCGTGACTATTAGGTCCGACATGTGTTTTCACGTGCCGAGCCTAATTTTATAATGAGGGTCTCGAATAAATCATACTTTCACTCTATGTCACAAGAAGGTGAAAGTTCCTCTCGGAAGTCGTCCGTAAAATTAGAGGCAGTGCAAATGAAGTGAAAAATGCATCATCACAAAAAAAGCCGGATGCTGCGCGAAAGTTGACAACACGTCAAATTACGGAGAGAAAATTCTATGCTAATAGTTCTTCAATAACTTTTCTCATTACTTGCCAAACTCAGATTTTTATCTTGATTTATCCAATATTCAAATTATCTTTCTCCCTCATTATCCAAACTTGGTGAAGATTTTCTTTTTTATTATGACGGCAATAACGCTTGCTGAATTGAAGAGATCCTTAAGTTTATCTGACAACTTCCTGCGTTCTGTACTCGCTTCTCACATTCAGCGTAAACACGATTCCGCTGACTCGAGCTGTGGACTTTGAAACTTTACAACTTTGTACTTGGAGTTCCCTTCCCAATCGTATTTACGTTTTGCTGTACATACACATGCATCTCCAGTTTCCACTGCACTGTATCGCTGAGAAATAGGAGCTCGTTTTAAATTGCATTGTTCAGTGTCGGTGTTTTCATTCTAGATTTATGTTGTAGTTCTCAAATTGAGTAAATATCGCTAAGGATATTTATACTGTAATGAAGTTTCTGACAAAATTTCATCCGCAAAGTACTGCATGAAAAATAAATTGACTGCTTTGTGATATTTTATCAAAATTCTCGACTCGTTTCACCTGAGGGAGTTCAGGTATTAACTTTACGAGCCAACTTTTTGATTTTCGAAAAGTTACCATCGATCTTGATCTTTTACGATGGGACTTTGAAAGCTGTTAATTTTTTTCGTTCTTAAGTTAAGGGGCGTTAATTTTTCGTGATTTTACGTCTCAAACAGCTATTTAATCTTTTTTTATTTTATTTTATAACAATCTATAAGTATTATTTATTTCTTTCTTAAGATTGGGTTAATTAGTCGATGAAAATATGACAAAGGAGTGTTTTAGTAACAATTTCGTTAATTACGAGCTCTTCGTTTCGAGATTGAGATCTATTGATTTTACACTACCTCTTTAGTACCCACTTAAATTTCCATTGACGTGTCTGTTACCTCCGCAAGTACGTAATTTGGATCTTCGTTATTGAACTTAAATTTATTTCACCATTTATAAGCCAATTAAAATTGATCCCTGTAAAATTAATTTTTAAAGCCTTATTTAAATATTCAATATTCAAAATGAATCCATAGTAAAATTATTACCACAGCTAATTATAAACGCTTAATGCTTTTCATTTCCAATAAACAGATTAATTCTAAAGTATGCAAGCCAAACAGAATAAAATAAACACATCGAGTCTTTATTTAATTCAAAATTTTATGCAAAATATCACAGTCAATTTCATTATGTTTTAACCACTGAATGTTGAGTCCAGGTTCATGCATGGACAATATGGAAAATGCGTAAATGGACGCCCCCGAAAAATGAATGAGAATTAAATTAATTTCATGCTCTCCCTGATCATATAATTCTATTCAAATTTCCCAAACTGGTGTAAAAGGATTAAAAGTTCTCTTTGATGAAAAATGTTGCGAGAATTTTATTTTTTTTTTCTACAATGTTTCATTCATGTCTTGAATAAAATTTCTTACGTGATTCTTGCAGATTTTGAATATTTTCACAGGTCGGTGAGCACTTCGGAAAAATGCGTTCCGTTCGTAAAAACATTTTCGTGGAAACGTTAGCAGCCGTTTCGATGCTTGCATAATGTATCACTTCATGCTGGAACATGTGAATCTCTTTATTTGCGAGGTATTTGCACAATGACTGCAGATTTATATTATACCACGACTAAAGACCTGGAACAATTTGAATCTCAACTTGTTAGCTTCGATTCCTGAAATTTTACCATTTAAGCCTCATATTGCGTAAGCAAGTGTTTCAAATAGGGGATTATTTTTTTCAAGATGTGTCCTTGGACACAACTAAAAGTGTCACTTGACAGACTTTCCCGAACGAAAGGCAGCACGTACCGCTTAAGTTAAGCAGTTTTCCGCGGTATTCATATAGAGATTCCAGCAGTCTCGTTGGATGAAGAAGCTGACAGAATCTCTCCGGTATAAGCTGCTGCGGGAACCTCTCGTCGCCACTTTATGCATTCCACTCTTGGATCTGCCATAAACTCGTTACGAGCAATTTCACCAAGTTTGAATTTAAGAGGTGTCTTTCTCGATCCCCTGAATATATTCATCATTATAACGACGACAAGACGTCCTGTGTCGATATTTCTCGATCGAGAATAGGAATAATAAGTTCTTGATCATTTTAAAGATCACAAACAATGTCAACCTTAAGGTCATTAGTCAAATCATCTTTACAGAAATTATAAAGCCTTAACTGAAGTTTCCAAACTTTTGCACACTTTTTTTTTGTTTTTTCTGTTATAAATCACTCTCGTTCCATCAATTTTCAGATTTGTTCACTTCAATTTGGACTTGCCTCCTTTTTTCCTCACGATCTTTCGGCATTCCGTGCTTTCTGAGAACGAGTATCGACAATCGATGCGTACTTACTCCCGCGAAAATGTACAGATATTGAAATACCCTTGTTGTAAATGCCACGTCTGGGTTTTCCTTTTTTTTTTTATTTTCATCGCTTTTTTATTTTTCTTCTCTGCTCTCGACTAGTGCGTCTCTTTTCGTCCGCCCCCTCAATTCCTATTTCCTTCCCATACACTATCCTGCAATCGTTTCCAAGCATGGCGAGACAGCTTTATTTACCTTGAATAAAGGGAACGAAAGGGGACGTTCTGAGCAAGGACCTGTGAAATCGTGCTGCTGACAGTATGGAAAAGGGCATATATTAAAGCTAAAATAATGTAGACCTGTCTGCCAGATTCTCTTAAACTCATTTTTTTAAGGGTCCAATGTTTTTTTTTAAATAAACTTCAAATATAAGTCCTAAATCTGTCAGGTACACGATTTTAGAATAAAAGAAGGGATATAAATAGGAGATCTCAGTTTCCCCTTTGAACCCCAGTCACAAATTTTTTTTTTTACAAAGATTCAGTATATTAAATCACGATAATGAAGGATTATTTAAAGCAATATTATCCTCGATTTTATCCGTATTAAAGGTCATTTTGGTTTTTCCATCCAATCATAATTTATTCCCATTTATTTGGCAGTAACCGATTCCGGTCTTTTGTTTTTCCTGTGGTTTAAATCGCGGTTAGTCGACTTGCAACGATAACTCGGCATTATTTCGCAGGGAAAATTGGCATATCGCCAACCACATTTCCAGAGATTGGTAGTTTAATAATACCGCCATCTTCTGTGACTTGTATGTAAGTGGGCTAACAATAATTTTACTGTGAATGTGCATGCGAAATTATGTGCGAAAATCATAATGCTAACACAACGATGATCGTCTGGCGCTTTACCAGATGGACATACCGGAACTGCGAATTCCATTAAGCGGTCAGGGCTTTTGGAGACAAAATAAATCATGCTTATTACTTTAATCCGCAATCTTGTTACCATTTTAAAAACAGTTGACGTATTTTAATTTTCCATATTATAAGCATATAAAGCTAATAATTTTTTGAGATATTAAATAAAAGGCTGACTTGTTCGTCAAAAATATGGCATTCACCGGGAAGGAAATTGATGTTATTCCCAACGCGTGCCGAGACTCATTTTGCACCCACCATCAGAAAATCTATATTTTCCCTTACGCTCGCTTCCTCGCCCCATCATTCCCCTTTCACCCCTCCTCGGTCTTCTTATTGCAGTAATGCTCCTGTATTCTACGAGCCTCCGTCCTCACAAATCACGCGTAGCACAAATCATCCCTAACTCGGCTACTCTTAAATTCCTTCGTTCATATTCTCGCAATGTTTACTTGACGAGGGTAACACTTCCATTTTTTAATAGAAAAATAATGCTTACCTTACTTTGCGAAAAATAGCAACTTGTTAGGTAACTATTTTTAAAAAGACGGACATTTAGTTAAAATTGTGTGGGAGTATTAAAATTACTTTTTAGATTGTATAGCGTTTATAAGTCCTTTTTCTCTTCTTTTTAAATTGAGAGACTCCGAATATTTGATTTAAAAGCTTGAAAGAAGTATTTAAACGTTTCTAAAGAAAAACATAAATACTGCAGTTCTTTTATTAAGCTTTGTAAAATTTTTATTAATTTTTTTTACGTCTTTTCTTTTAATTAAGACTCTTGTTTAATCTTCTTGTTTAATGAGATCTTTTCCTTTTTGTTTCAGGTAAGCCAGGCTTTCTCGAAGCAGTCTTTTATGCAAAGGTCATGGTAAGAGAGAAACAAGGTTTTATATAAGAAATTCAGTATTTGATTTCAAATTATAAAATATACAGAGAAAATTTCCAATCAAGAAATGTCGTAAAAATATTTCCTTCACTCTTACATCTCAACTTTTAAGAGGATCTTGTCAACTGAAAAACCAAAGGATCTTTTCTGTCGCTGTCAGGCGGAAAATTTTGCCAATATCACGTGTCATAGGGTGCAAAGGCAAAAGCCCAGTCTATGAGTATTCGAGTCAAGGAATGGATCGATTTGACCGGATTTCAAATGAAAAAGATACTCTATCTCTCTGCTTATTTCTCTTTTATCATTGCTTTCAAACATATATACTCCGCACGAAAAATACAGATAGATTGCTTTGATCCAATTTCCAGATTTAAAACAAAGTGAAATTCACTTTATAAAAGAGATTTCACTCAAATTATTTGCCATACTATGTACAACAAATATATGTAATAAGTACAAGTCGGATTATGTTTGTTGTAACTCTAAGTCGTAGAAAATCTGCTTAATCTTATGTAATCAAGGATAAAGGAACTTTTTTTGAAGCGTTATTTCATTCATAGTCGAAGTTTGCAGCAGCAAAGCATGATTCCGGTTTGAGAGAAGCTATTCGCATTACCCGTTATCCGAGGTTGACAACTGAGTAGTAAATTATTGTCGGTCGACCGAGTTTACGAGCTGAAAGCTCCATGTCTCCGATCATCGATATCCGTCTCAGTATATAATCACCAGGTTCGATTTATCGTTTAAAATTGTAAGAGCACTCTGTAAATTTGTTCTCTTACTGGAAAATTCCGAAAAAAAACCAGTGAAAAGAGATTTTTTAAGAGAGCCAAGGAATAAGATTTTGCTAAGATTGCACGTAACTATTTTTTCCGGTCTCGATATTTTTAAGTGTACTCATTATTTACACAAAGCATAGAAAGTGTACATTGCGAGATACATTGTGTATAAAGTTCCACCTATAAAAGCACATTTCAAGCTCACCCAGGCCATTTAAACTAGCTTTGTCTCATTCCAGTTTAGTTTCCCGAAGGAAGTTTGTTGCTAGTTTCATTATATGTCAACTCTCGCGGCACTTAGCGGAATTCTCGGGGTAGCTTGATTGTGACTAAAACATCCCACTAACAACTTGCAACTGCACAAATCATGGGACTTAATCCTGAATGAAGAATTTTCAAACACATAATTTAATATTTAAAAGTATTAAAAGTAATATTTATAAAGTAATGAGGTGGGCAATATAAAAGCGCTCAGTTGAAAATAATGTCATTTGCTTGATTCAGAGATAGAATTTAGCGTTGTTGAAGTCACGAGTTATTTATAAGACACTGAGTAAAATGTTCAATAGGATGAGATCTAAAAATACAAGCCATTCGCTGCGGGTGGTTGGCGACCACAACCGAAAGATTCTTTTCTTCGTACCACGTGCTTCTTTGCGAAAATAACATTAAAGCTTTTTCAACTTCGAAGTCTTCTAAATTCACATATGTTTAGTATTATTTGCCCCTCCCTTAAAAATGAGTTTAAAATTCCTTCTCAGAAGAGACTATTCGTCTCTTTCTGAGCTTACAAATACTAAAAAAAGAAGTCTAATATGAGAAACATATTTCATGAAGTGTTGCAAGATTTATGCCCAAGGGAAATACATAAGTTTAAAGCTCGCTTTAAGGGATAAATATGAAAGGTAAAAGAAAAGCTCAATATGAAGTTCATAAAACGAAAATTCGTTAAATTCTTCAGTTGAAAACTTTTCTATCTTCATTGATTAGTTTTTTATGATCAATCATTAATTTCCTTTAATGAAAAATTTTGTTCGTGTAGGTATTATACTTAGAAATTACTGTATTCTCTGCTGATAAGAATATAAAGAGATGAGATCATAATCAGTGTAGACAAAGCTGCTAATTAAATGTTTGTTTCTCTACCCAATATAGCCCGAACTGGTTAATTATAGATTTAGATATTTTGTTTAGATAAAGAAGATAAAATCAAAGTCATTGTTATCTTTCATGGGTAACGAAATCAGATAAAGATTCTTAGACTTTCCTTCCACTTTGCTAGTTACGCTATAAAGTTATCTTCCTTCCGCTGTGGAAAGGGAAGAGACAGAAAGAGAAAGACGAAGGAAGATTCTAAAACGTTGGAAGCAAAGTTTCTACTCGTTGAACTTCGCGATTCACCCGCTTCCGAAGGAGGCAAATTCTTCTTTAATCTTACAAAGTATCTTACGAAATCTTTGAGCTTTCATTGTTTTTTGGTTTTCGCAATACAAATCGCTTCTGTTTTCTTATTTCTTCTGGGGAAGTTACGTTAAAAATCATATGGATTTTTCTTGAAATTCATTAATTGTACTATCCACCAATTAGGAACAAATAAATTACATTTACATTTGGAAACATGCATCTAAAAATAACAGCAATTGCTTTTTGCTAAAAAAAGAATTCCTTTTTTTTAGTAAAGTGGATTTCCTTCATGCTTGTATCACCTTTCTAAATCCCATACAAATGGTCAATAGTGCGAGAATCCCAATGGTAGGAGATAAGTCCGAGTTGTCGAAATATCCGGTCAAGATAAACAGCAAATTTTTTAAATTTGTCACCGACCCAGGAAAAGAATCGTTGTCCCAATTCTCTCTCGAATTCTCTCCATAAATCTTCGGAATACCAATGATGTGTCCATTTTTTTCTCTTTTTGAGATTAGATATCTAAAATTGAGCTGTGAGATTCTCTTGACAATTCTGAAATTACTTAAGTTTAAAAAAATCTGCAATATAAACAAAAAAGTTTCCCATGCTTTCTGTTGCAATAAAAAATTCTTGTAAATGAAGCAATTTCTTTAGCTATATTTGAATAGACGTCTGAAACTTAAGTCCAATTACTTTGTCTAATTTTTCAAAAGTTTCTTTCAACTTTAACCGGTTTTCAATTCTTATTAATTCAAATAAAAGAACAGCATTTTTCCGGCGCTTTAAATATCACCTTTCCTTGCTCTTTAAAACTGAATTTAACCAGGAAAAGAGGTACGGAATGCATATATAGGCAATCCGATTTGCGCTCCGCATCCCATCGTCATCACTTTATTTTTCCCTCGCTCACAGTTCTCGACACTGCAATGTCGTTCCTTAGGAACATTAATATAACTGTCGTTTCTCGGAGAAATCATATCCTTTTCTCTTGCATAATGCAATAGAGTTTCTGGTTCCGAAAACCATTGCGCTGTAAGTACTTGTCGAAGTGGTGGAATTCAGTTTTCTTTCGCCAAATTCACTGAAACTATTGAGAGGTCGAGAAAAATTGAAGAAACTTTGTCTTTATTCCTTTTATAATTATGTTTCTTTCAAGTAAATTTGAGTTCTACTCAAGTTTACTACGAGGTCGTACTAATCTTACTAAAATCGCTGACTCGTCGCTTGAATTTACTATAGAACGATAAAGGGCTAATCCGCCGCGGTGAAAATTACAAACATGGCGCGAAAGCAGCGCATTATTAATGGGTTCATAAATGCGGCCCCGTAATAAGCAGCATCCTTCAGCGGCTTCGAGTTACATTCCTGGCACGTCTCTCTTCCCTTTTCCCTCTTTCCTTTCTCACTTTTGCCCCCTTCACTACTACTAAGTGTCTCTTTCGTTATCCATCTTCTCTGTCTTCTTCCTTTTCTTTGTTTCACTTTACTCTTCTCTTTATTTCCTCATCTCTCTTTATCTCTCTCTCCCGCACGTGCTCGGCCGCCAACCCTTTTTTCATCCGCAAGTTAAAGCGCACCTGTAATTGCCAGTCCGGCCGTTTGTCTTGCTACTGAGTGCAGATATTTCTCACCGTGTAACGACGTACGATAATAGACATTAATGAACGAGGAAATTAACGCTCGAAATACGGGATATCATTTTATAATAGTCTTTTCAAAACTTGTCGATTTCAATGTTAAAAGCTCCATTTGACCATCGAGGTCAAATGGAGCTTGATGAACAAATAAATTATTTTAACAAAACTTGTTTTAATCTTGCTGAAACTTTTCTGCTTTAAGATAAATTAATTCTGACTACTTTCGAAGTACAATGATGAAGGCGAGGAACTTTAACTCTCTGAAGAAATTCACGATGACACAGTTTATATCTTCCCTTCAACATATAACTTTTACACAAAGTATCGAATTTCCTGAAAAGACTCGCGAGACGATAATGAATCTGGTAAGCTTGATCGGTCAAGCCTCTATACTAATTGCAATCTTCTGCCAACTTTAACGAGATTATAGTTCTTAACAACCTAAACCGAGATTTCTGGTATCTCGTTTCTTTCAATGACTTTAAATTGTCTTACCAACTTGAACGCTTCCTTGCCTCACTTATAGACCTTTCGAGATCTAGAGAAACTTCTGATTACTTCTCAACTTCAAGAGAACTTGCGGTACCTCTGAGAATCGTAAAATTCTGTATTATAATGTCCTCAAACTTTAGGTATAAATAATAATGTAACGAAAACAATCTGGATTTCATATAATCACTTATATTAAATCATAAATTATGTTATATTTTTATTTATAGCACAAAGAGCATTGAAATTGATTAATTGACAGATTATCTCTTTTAACTCTCTATTTATTTAACTTATAAACGAGTAAATATACTCGTTAAAAATCCAATCAATAAAAAATTTTTTTCCGCGTCTTTGTTATTGAAATATAAAATGTATTTTATTTTTAATACATGATTCTTTATCGCGTGCTAGTTAATTTGTCGTTAAAGTGTATCAGAGTTCAATAAAAGTCCAACTAAAATATTTGGTTTCATGTTTAAATTCTATTTTCCATATTAGTTGCTTTTTATTCCGGTATGTGGGTCACGAGATAACCGATAAATTAATCAGTCGTCAGCCAAGCATCGTTTCATGAATGGATTCATACATTTATGCGATGCGAAAAGTAATCAGCCTGTCAATGAAACTGATTATTTGGCAGAGAATTTGATAGCTTGGTGGATTGTCAGCCTCCAATCAGATGAATCTAATGTCGAATATCAAAGGACCAACACAGGACAATTTCCTCTTCCAATTCTTTGTTATTCGGACAGACGGTCGGATCCTAAACACACAACAATAAAAATAAGTTTTCTTCACAACTTGAACATGAAGAAAAGTTTGCGCCTTGAAAATAAAGAGTATAAAGACTCGTAACTATTATTTTTCTCGAGATTTTTCTGGTGAGAAAAAAGTTGGAAAGTTTTCTGGAAGTGAGAATGTACTTATGAACACTTAAAAGCGATAACTTCTTTCCTGTTTTGTTAAAACGGTAAAGCATACTTTTTCTTAGTGGAGGAGCACTTATAAACTGCGGCAATTATTCCAGCGTTGTGAGGCATGAATTATTTTCAAGACTCGACACGGTCACCTGAGATTATTAACGGTTCGTAAGCACAACACGTGTAAACGAGGCGAAGTGAAGTTTCAAGTAAGAAGGCTGTTGCAGACGGTGGCAGGTTTAATGCGACCATAAACGTATTATCGACCCCTTCACTCTTTGACCCTCTCGTTCTAACTCCAGTACTCGAGGCCGGATAGAGGGCAATAAAGACAAGATGCCACGAGATACATCGCAGCTTCATACTTCCCACAAATTCATGGCACTTGTCATATTACACTTTATTAACCGGCAATAGATGCACCTTTCGAAAAATTACATACATAAATAAAACATATATTCATTTTGTTTAAGTATTTTTTCAATTGAAGATATTTGGTTCAAATGCATGATCAATTCTCTCTGTAATAAAAATGTGTTTATAGGGATCATAAACAACAATGATGAGTTTATCAGTAGTTGCATTATTATGATGCTTGATGTGACGTCAGGTCAGCTGTAGAAGTTATTTTGAATGCAGAGATCAAGCTGTAATCAGTGTAAACAGTGAAATGGTGTTAGTAGCTAGTGAGAGTAAATGTGTGAAAGAGAGAGAGAGAGAGAGAGAGAGAGAGAGAGAGAGAGAGAGAGAGAGAGAGAGAGAGAGAGAGAGAGAAAGGAGAATGAGAGTCGTTAGTCGACTTGCATAACATGGACGTGTTTGAAAAATTGATGCCAATATTATACTCTAAGTACTGGATGAATAATTGAATAGCTGAACTACTGACAAGTAGAAAAATACTTATTGTAAATAAATCACTCATTTCGTAATGAAAACTGTGTTGAAAGGTAATTGAAGCATACATTAGTGGAGCATTTTGTGATAATTGGAGAACCAGCTTTTCGATGCTTGAATATTTATTTTAAGTAAAATGTATTGCTTATTCACAAAACGCGAAAAAAGAGTATAATTTTAGTCACTCGAGTCTTGTATTGACAATTTTAATATAGCATTCGATTGGGAAATTCGATACTTTTATCCTACTTTCTGCGAGTCTCTAGTGTAAAGGTTTATATATCAGATATACTCCTTGATTTTTCTTCTCTTCTACTTTCCTCTTTCTTTCAGAGTCTCGTGTTTTCCGATCTCCCATCTTGGCTCTGGAGGGCGTCGCAACTTCTCGATATAAATAATTTATCTCGAAACAGCGTGGTAGGATATATTGCATTAAATATGAAATCCAATATAAACTATTCTGTCTTACTATAGATATATACCATTAAAAAAACGAATTGCCGTGAAAATTCCGATATAGGTGTGAGAATAATACTATGTGGTGTACAAGGGTGCCGCAAGTTTTGTAATTAGAAATCCCTTTCGTAATATTCTAGGTTTCGAGACCGAATCGAATTCTAGAAAAAATTCTCTAAAGAAAGTTCGCTGTCACAAACTCTCATATTGATGCTTCACAATGATAAAACTTTCATATTTCTTTTTTCGATTTTCTTTAGAATTGAAAAAAAGACGTGCTATCAGTTTCACTTGGAAATAAAAAATCCACCTTGAAATGTTCCCTAACTTTTAATCTTTCCTAACTTTAATAGTGAACCCTTTTTTTGCAGAATGCAGAGACAAAGTCGGAGAAGTTCGGAGGTGGAGGTTGCGCGTATGCGCCCCATAAGCGCGGATGGCTAATAGCCCTAAAGCCTATCCCCGACACCCTGCAGCCACACACCTGGTGAGTTTTTTCTCTTTTAATAAATGTGCTGTGAAACTTTGACGTTAAATATTGGATGAGAGGTGCTAATTTACGTCTCATGTTAGGAGAATTTTGGGCTGCATTACCTTTAGGTATTCGGCAAAATGCTAACAAACAAAAGATAAAAATGATCTTTCCTCTCAAGAATACATATTATGTTTTTCATAAAACTCACAGCATCCAAGTAGAGAAAGAAACTAGAAACAGAAAAGTTGGAGCCTTGTTTCTTAATTGGGACTGCTGCATCGACTTTCTATTCGACTCTTGACATTTCCAATTTTCCAGTTCTCTATTCTTACGGAATGTTCAAGTTTTAGAAGACTCATTATTACTTTCTCGCGATTGACAGACTAAAATTCAAATTGCAATTCTAATGGGACGAATCCAGGTAAGCGGCTTGCAATAATAATGTGGGTAAGGCATTGGGGATATCCTTGGGGAGTTTCAAGTTTACCAAGATCTGAAATTGGTACTGAAATTGTAACAAGATTTCTGAATTGATGATATTTCTCTTGTTTGGATGGACTGAGCAATTTGAGATGAATATTTAAAAATATTAGTTGTATTTACTTCTGTGGAGAAGCTTAATCGGAGTATAATCTTGAGCGTGGTAATAATTAATGAAGCATTCTCGTTGACCTTTAGAAGTTCACTATCAGCGTCGATAACGATGGCGATAGTGCACTCGGACCTGACCTACATTTAGAAGCGAGAAAAGGAGAGTGAGAGAGGAGGAAAAATAAAAAAAAAAAAAAAAGTAAAAAGGTAAAAAGGGAAGTGAAAATCTGGAGCAGAATATCACTCGTAAATAAAACATTCATGCAAGCACGGAGTAGCATAGTAGGCGCCGTGGGTAGGGTTTGAACGCTAATTATATTGTCTCACTTCCTGAGCATCTTATAACGGCGCCCGAGAGACGCCCTTTGCTCCATTCGCTTCGATGAGAAGAAAATTACTGCTCTCGATTTGCCCGGAAATAATATCACCTTCCGCGAAATATATCCCTGGAAACAATTTACTCTCTCCATTTATAATTAAACGACGCAATCAAATGAAAAACTGTTGACAATTTTTCCAAGACACACACATGATTTCTAATTTTCACCAGCATCTTCTCATGTTCAGTGAAGTGTCTGTTGCATTCTTCATCACTCGTAGAACAAGCTATGTAATGGGAACCCTATAACCCTGGGAAAAAAGGCGTTTCGCGTGGCGCGAGAAAAAGCGAGGTAAGATCGTTTCTCTCGATATACGCGAGCACCACTCTTAGAGGGCGACTTTAAGCGAGAGATAAGAAAATGGTTCAGCAAACATGGCAAAAAGGAAAGAGAACACGAAACTGAGAAGAAAGCACAAAAGTGAGAGACAAAGACAAAAGGGAAAGGCAAAGATGATTCTTAACGTGCATCGTGCTTTCTTTTTTATGATCTAGAAGGTACTTTTATAGCAGATGAAAATATTATTATGAGTGTTTTTTCACTTTTTTACTATGTCACGATCTCACCTTTCGCGTTACAAGAATCTAACTCCACCTTTCGGAAGGAACCCATTCGGTGATTTTTATTTAGATTTTAATTAAGTAGAAATGACAGTTTCGGACCTTAATATACTTCCGAGTCAATAAAATATTTAAAATACTTGAAGGGAACATAATCCAAAAGTCAATCGGATCGTGCCTTGCTCTCATGACTTACGTTGTACGCTCTGTGTCCTTCGAGCATTGAATTTCAATGAGGTGTGAGGAAAAAGCGATAAAAGCCCACAAGAAGACAAATAAAACGAAGACGAAGAGAAGGAAAAAATGTGCGAAAGAAGATAAGAGTAAGAACGAATAAGGCTAGAGGAATATAAGCAAGAAGAAAAAGGATTGAGGAAGAGGCAAGAACGAGAGTGAGATCGTTACACCGCTTAGCGACTAAAAACGGAATTCCGGAGTTTGTCGGGATATCTACTTACTGCAAAGTCCTATTCGGAGTTTTAAGTCGATATAAACCAGGACTTTTCATGCCTCGACAAAGGCGTGAGAATTAAATGAAAAGAGAAAAGAGAATCAAAAGAGATCTTAGCTGGAGAACTGGAAACTGCCAAGCATTCGGACAATGATATTAATTGATCTTCTCAAGTCAATTACATACTCGAAAACTGTCCTCTCCTTTCGTGGCTATTTAGTTCCAAGCTAGTGATATAGAAGACAAGCTTTTCTTGTAACTGGTTGTTAACACCCTGATATATTTAACCCAATGTGGGCGACTCTGTCCCACCTGTTCCCAAACCAAGAAAAATTAACATCTGCTCTTTCTCTTTTCTGTGGGCGATTAAATAACTGTTTTAATCTAGTCTTTTGCAAGAACGTTTCTATAGACTTTGAATTAAAACCGAGAATAATATTTCAAAAAGCAATAATTCACCGGATTCACCTTTCGCAATACTAACAAAACGCCTTTTACGAATTTAAATCTATTAAAAATAAGTTACTCTTCATTTAAAAGCATTAATTTCTCTGATAGACTGAACGAATAGCTTATTAACGATCAGGGGCACGTCTCAATCCATGGGTCACTTTTCGCCAATGACTTTACGCCTCGTTGAGACATCCGACGTCTCAAGGCTCACTCGTTAGACGTGAAACGAGCCATCGCTTTTACGCCCTTGTAATTGTGCGTATGCACATGGAGCATATGTTAGTGCCTTTATCTCACATCACACTTTTACAACCGAAGCACCGTAATCATTTTCCCTCTCACTCTCTCCTCCTTGACCCTCTTTGTCTCTCCTCCAATGCCTTTCTCTTGCATAATACCTGCGGATAATAGCGATATGCATACGCCTGCACTTCCGGTTTTCACACAGACTCGGCTTCCCACAGTTACTGACTTGTTTCCAAGAACGAGCTATTTTTCAATGTCTCTAATGAAGAATTCAAGGTAAACTGCTAATGTCGATTTTTTCACCTTCAGCGCTTCTTTTTATTCTGTTAATAGATGTTAAGTATAACATCTATTGATGGTTTTTTTGAGCTGTGTAAATCTTATAGAAATCGTATCTATAATATGGGATAATATGAGATAATATGGGCGGAGTTTAGAAGTTGGGAGGGGTACTGTAGGCGGAGCTATGTTCGCACTTAGTTTTAGAAGTTCATCTACTTCTAATGCTCATTTCGAAAAATTCCGCGATGTTTGCATTAACCTGTGTGCGGTTGCAAATTAACGATACGAACAACGACGTATTTTGGCAAATCGCCCGCTCTGAACTTGGCTGCATTTGCAATCTGTGCGAATCTTGGCAGTTGGGGCTCATGCTCTTTAGCTATTTACTCTATCGCACCAAGTTCTGACTCGCTTCCGCATTATTAACACAAACTCTGATTTCATGGTGACAACATGGAGCTGGTGATTATCGCCTGATAAATTCATTCTTGAACTTGCACAATTGCTAAGGCGTCACGCAACCATTATTTTCAACTTTCAAGTCACCTAAATCGGCTCAATCCATTAATCATCTTTATAAAAATTCTCCTTTATCGAATCTAGAGTCATTGGTCTACAACAATGAAAATGAAAGTAATGGCTATAATTTTCCTGTCGTAAAAACGTTTCTTATCATACAAACTATCAAAGCATCGTATCTCCTGTTTTATGGAAATGGCATGATAATAAGCTCCTTTACCAAGAGTCACAACCAATAACGCTAGTGGTGAATGCGTGTTAGCTTCGTTGCCCAATACCCTCCTTACCCTTCCCCTTTCACCATCACTCCAAGGGGTGAGGTGGCATTATTGTACGAGTACGAACAGCGTAGGTATATCGATTGTCAAGCTCGAGTTTCCGATTTCACCAACCTTGTCCTACCCTCTCTGTAATACCCTCTCTGTAATGATAACATACAGGAGCTTGATACATGTGCAAAGCATAAACCACATATCATATTACATCCAGAATGCAGATAGGAATGCATTCCGCTTCATATAAAACTTTCTTCCGTTTGACGAAGATTCGATGCGAGAGGCCAATGACAGCGGAAATGCTTTGCTAACTTTCAAGTTCAATCGAGGTCACTTGAAAGGTTTCATCAGGTCATTGCTCCGGATCGACAGTTGGGAACTTTTGTTTCTATAACTTCAACTTCTCCTTCTCAAACTTCGACTGCATATTATCTATATCTTTCAGAAAGCTTCTGGATCGGAGCGAGCTTCCACATGATATCCTATAGTAGAAGGAATATCGTATGAAAATTTAAAACGAGTATAGTTGCGACAAATTCATAAAACATTTCTGACAATACAGAAAATGAGTCGGAAAATGGGGTGTGCTTAGGCGGAGTCTGATAGTAAGTGGAATAAAGTGGGCGGATCGAGTCGTGTTAGGGACTTCCTACTTTTCCCCTTCCCTTAAATAAATTAATTAATAACAAGATTAACGGGATCTGAAATTAAAAGGGATAAGATGAGCAAAGCGTCCGTAGGAGGTGTGAAATAGGCGGAATCAATAAATTGGTAAAGGTCGAGAAGTGCGAGATTTTCTGCACGCATATCGCTGAAAGTTCATTCACTCCATTGCTATCAAGGAAAAACTATGATTTGACACGTTCTTGGAAGTTTGTGCACACTTCCCCATATAAATATTTTCCAGACGTGTTTCTGAAGTCTTGTTCTTGTATAAATTATTCTGTGCACTGACCTGTCGCAAGGCGAGAACCCTGTCACAGCCTCTGGTCTCTGACATATCGGCTTTAATAAATTGAAGACAGCGGGGCAGCGATCGTCTATCATTAAGATCACGTCGTGATTCTCAATATGTTAATGAATTAATGAAAGTCCGATCGATCTTCCAAGAGTCATCACGCTCCCTGCCAATGATCCATGATTTGCTGACTGCTCTCGGTTGTGAAATTAAATCAGTGGCACGTTAACTATCGAACAGATTTAATTAACTAATTTATCTATGTATATAATTACTTCACAATTTATACTTTATGATCAAATATTTTAGTAATTAGCTGCTTGATATTATTACAGGAAATTAATTAAGTTGGAAAAAGTGCTGGTAATTTAAGGTCAATTATTAATTTGTAACGTATGGGGGAACAAATGACGTGAGATATTCAATATTCGAGAATATCGAATAGCGACGAGTTCCAGGATCCCAATATACTCGATCGCAGTAAACCGGATAACGCTTGAAGCGCTTGTCTCTGTATTTGTCGTTCGCGAATGCATCATCGATAATCTCGTTCTAGTGAGGGAACATCCAAGTTGACCGACATATAGTCATCTCCACCCCTCTTTCCACACATTGAATCAGATAACAACCTTCAATTTGTCTCCACATTCATTGACAAAATCCTCTCAGTTTTAAATTTCCACTTGGTCTGCTTTTAATGCTATCGTGAACCATTTATTTCCACTTTTCATTTATTTTCTTTTCTTTTATACTCTGTATTGTACTTTCCTGTTCTTCTTAGCATCTGTGATGAGGACTAAGAACTTATGATAGTTCCCGTGCTTTTAAATCCCCTAATAAGAGGAAAATATTGTCCGATTGACGAAAGGAGAATAATCAGAGTTAAAAATCCGTTTTCTTCAAAATTGAGGCAATCAGATTACCGGTTGAAATTTGAAAACTTTGTGCCGTGCACTTTAGTATCGAGAACGTCTATTAATCACTTTTATTCTATCGGACTTTTCAGCTTGAGCCGGAGGCTATTCGAAACCTTTGCACCGCTCTATCCGTATCGAATAATTTATCGGGTGCAGAAAACGCTTCGGTATTTACGTTCAGCTGGCGTGCGCCGAAGCGTCACTATATCGCGTGTAAATCCCTTGTAATCGAAAATAACTGGGCTCCCTTTGGGGAAAACATACCGTTCGATTAAAAGAATATCACTGATTTTGGAGCTTTGTCTAAAACTATAAACAGTACTGAATCAATTAAATAAACATTATCTCTATTTTATTTCATCTCAAATTAAATGGGCGTGTCTTTCTCAATGAAAGGGGTAATGTAGGCGTGGCCTATAGAAAGAGAGGGGATATTCTGGGCGGAGCATTTATAATTAATCTAAACAATGAATCACTTCCTGTTCTTTGACATAAATTAATATTTTGGGTCTAAATATGTGTGTAAATTTTGGAGAAGTGTTGTGATGAGACCCGAGCGTATTGTACAGTTGTACTCTGGTCGTATAAGTTCTCTACTCCATCATTTCACTTTACGAGTAGTAATCCACAAGCAAATTTCTCCACCTCCTTCATGTTCGCGATTTCATGTGCTTTACCTGACGCTTAAAAATGAACCTGCAAACCAGGACACTGCCGACCCCACAGTCACCCAATCTTTCCCCATTATTCTGTAAGCGTCCCCCTTTCCTAAAAACCTGGATAATGCATCGTATCGATTACGAGATATTCCCCTTCCCAACAACTTCCCTTATGCTTCCCTCGTTTCATTACAATAGAAAGCCTATTTGGGCGGGTCCAATTGGATGTTGGCATGCCCGATTGTAATACCGATGAATTTTTCAGTCAATTAAGTGTCTGGAAAACTGCACATGGCTTTGCAACTCGAAGGCTTTCGAATAATCGGCTTTAAATTCCGCTTATTGAGGCGAATGAAATAAACGAGTCGAAGTGAAAGGACGAAGATTTTTTTTGTATTAAATTAAGTTATCGGTTATTTCTACTTTGCGATGACCTTGACCATCTTTGGTGATTAGATTAGAGCGAATTCGTGCTTGATGACAAGGCAGGGTTAACAATCATTGCCAATCCTCCGTGGCACTGACCACAGGAGAGGAAACTGCACATTGTCAATAACTGGGTAAGAACTTTTTCAAGTGTGTGTGAGCGTAGGACGTCAAGCAAGTAGGACACACGTGTTTGCACCAAAGTCGCAATGAGACACGCTTTTTCTCTCTTCTTCTCCTTTTTCGTCTTCACCTCTGATTTCACAAAACCGGTTTTCCGCATTCGCTTAATCAAATTCCTTCTCTGCAAACACATTCGCATATATCTCTTTCAAAACGTGCGAAACCAATCCAAAGCCTAGTAAAAAAATCTGCATCCAATTAGGTGATTTAATAATTTCTCGAAGGATTAGAGCTACGGAATGTAGGTGGTTAAAAATACAATAATTATAAGAATCAAGGCTGAAGTTTTCGATTTTTTATGTAATACAAAGAAAAACATTTTAATCTGGTTATCAATTTGTGGATAATACTTTTCTGCTCACGAAAAATTATTTCCTACACGACCTCATGGAAATGAGATATGCCAGGTATTCGAGTTGGCATGTTTCCAATTATGTCATCGTGGCTCGATTAGTTAGAAGGGTTCACGCGGCTAGCCGGATGTTTGTGAATCGATTATCGTCGTTATTCATTTCCTTCAAAGGCCGAATTTAAAATTCATCACACCGAATTGCTCTTATCAATGCAGTAGGTGTGAACTTTATTGGTAATTTGTGCTTAATAGTTATTGGACTGTTAATTAAAGAATAAAATAATATCGAAGTTAGTTTTAATCTTTTAAAAATATTAAATAGCAGAATATTCAACGGTGAAAGTTTGGGGTTGAAGTTTTGAATGGTGCGCACTTGCTCGTTTTCTCTCGCCTCTAATATGTGACTAACAAAGTGGACAGTGGACACCCTTGCTCATCTGTCAACTACGAATGTCAGGTATACAACGGCTGGATCTAATGAATATTCACAGTTCGCTTTACGACGAAACGCGTCATTTAAATTTATATGTATAGATAGAGAATTATATTATGGCATTGTTTCCCCTTCTGCTCAATCTTTTTTGCAATTCAGTGCGCACCATTGACAGGTAAATCAGCAATTTTATGTGAATTGATATTTCCACATTGTTTCGTTTAAATTTACCAGATGCATTTTAATTAGAAACTTGAATGAGAATTGCAGAATTTGTCATGATGAATGTTGTCACATTATATCAATCTTTTGGCAATAATTTCATTGCTTTATTTTAGTAGACCACTTTTAACAGCTTTATTCCTCCAATTTGAAAGATAAATAAATTTGAAATGATTTATTGAATAGATTTTTGTATCTTTTCGAATATAAATATAAATTGAGATATTATAGGCTTTTTTAAGGACCTCATTAAAATGTAAAAGTTGACGTAGTTGCGTGGCGAACGCAACCTTCTCGTAAAGTTTGCACCTATAATTATACCCTGTTCATTACTATATATATAACTTTGCTTTTGCTTTAAGTCCATCGATTACTTGCTGGCAAAAAAATAGGGAGTGGACGGTGCATATAACCGGTGTATCCATATTTATACTCCCTGACTGTATCGGATGTTGGGATTTAATTCAGGGAAGCATACATAAATCTTCCCTCTCCTTTCAATTAATTCCCATTTCTCAAAAATTTTATAACCAGATTCTAAGTGGCTTACATTAGAGTCGTCATATTTCCCTTCATGACGAGAATCCTCTGGAGGTTTATATTATTATATAAATAATAAATTATTTATTGTTATAAATCTCGCAGCTCGTCATTTCAGTAATTGAGTAAAATTAATTTATTACATCGGTATTTGAATAAAACAATTAAATAAAGATGAATTTGAAAAGGGGAATTATTTATTCATCGTAATTTCAGATTCCTCTCTCGCTTCCACTTTTGTTGACGTTCTTCACTTTTCATCCATTATTAATGGATTGGCATATCCATATTGCATTTGATAGTATATTAAAATAAAAAGTATTTTTATACACCACAAAAAAATGTATTATCAGTATGTTCTAGGTAGTTTATTAAAGAGAAATTTGCTTTAAAGATTTAAACACCATTAAAAATGGAAAATTGTCAAATGAATTTTTCAAGAGAATTCTTCAGCCTGAAATTTTTTCTTCTGCTCTTGGTACTTATAAGAAAACGTTTTTTTATTGAAAGCCAGCACAAAAAGCGACGCTATACACTAGTTCGCTTTGGTTGGAATTATATCCAAGGTCTAAAAGCTTGGTAACCTTCTGCCTTTTTTTTTTTCTTCACGGATCGCAAGCTATGTTCTATAATTTACGCACTTTGATGGTTAAACTGTAAAAGAAAAGTACACCAAGAAACGATGTTTTCGAGAACATGAAAAAGGGAGAAAACTGTGAATTAGCACAGCTTTAAAACTCAGCTGTTGTTAGGTTTTTATGAATTTTTTTAATTTATCTAAATCAAAACAGAAATATTTCTTCATCAGCATTTTGACTCATAATACCAATCAGATATGAATTATTCTACACGCACATTGAAGTCGTCCTTAAACGTATGTACTAAGTACCAGGTTGGTGCAGATCAAAGAGAAGACTTTCATCTTCTCCCTAGCCCGATCTCCCCTTATTCTACGTAACAACCCTCAACTTGTTTATTTTCTTGCTTCTATCTACTCCTCACCCCCTTCAGGTACCCTCGGTTCTTGCTGTTGCCAAGGTTCTCAAAAGCAGTGATTGTTAGCGAAAAACATGTTCGCAGCCTTCCAAGATTCAACCCACCTCCCTTCTTTCTCCTGCAAAAGCTGAAAAACCACTTTCTCTGCCGACTTTCTTCATTCCTTTATTCAGGAGGCCTCCTCTTCTTATGGTGTTTTACAGCACCATATTGTATTTTAATCTGCTTTTATGACATCGAATGAAAGAAATTTCTATGGAATTTTATTCTGCTTTTCTTTTAATTTCTTATCGTTTCTCAAATATAAACGTGATTTCAGTGGATCGAATATGTCGATTATGAATGGACAATGAAAAAGATTTGGATTCTTGTTTAGTTATTTTTATCCAACTAGTAAATCGACTGACATTCGTACTTTGTTTCTCATTTTTACGGCATTTTATAGTGTTCCCATCTTTCCCTATTTTTCACCCAGTGGAAAAGAATCTTCCCTTTACTTTCGACGAGGAAACAAGAAGGTCGGTAATCGAGTTGCTATCCGTCTAGTAAAGTGAGGAAAAATTCTTTTCTTTTCGTGCCTTACTTCGAATAAAGCCCGCTGTTGTAAATAAGAGCAATCCACTGTGGGCAGGATCCGAGAGAAAAATAGTCGTTCCTGCCTTTTGATTCACGTGGTGAAGAATGGTTTCAGGGAAGAAGGAAATATGTGAGGGGTCGTATTTCATATTGTGTCAATTTGAGAAAAACATATCTTCTGCAAATTACGATACAGAAAAAAAAATTATGAAAAAAAAAACAAACTTTTTACTGCATTTTGTGATATGAAAAGTACCGTTGTTATTATCATTTCGCGAAAGAGCATCAAGATGTAAAATGATCCTGTGCAGGATCGTTTGCCATATCGCCTAAGAGATTAGCATGCATAGATTAGAAGCGATTACATTGTTCTCAGGACTGAGCAAATCCTTGGTGTACATTCTCCAAGGCATCGTTCCCTCGAGAATACACTCACCAACCCACTACTGTGGCCAAGCTCAAGTTTAGGATTGGTTCTATCCTAGAATTTAACAGACTGGCTAGCCAAACTTACACGAAGAGAACAGACGTTTCTCGAGATAATGACGCAACATCCGGAAACATTATCATATCCTTGAACAGTGAGAATGATATTGTATCCGTTTGTGGATTAATTACTTCAGGTAGCTGTTTATAGCTCATTGCCTTTGTGCAACATGACAAATAAACCGATATCCATTCAGGTTTCATAGAATATCAAGATTTTTAAAGTGGGCGTAAAAGAAATTTTACAGCTAGCCTGAAGTCACTTTCAACTCACTTTTTAAAAAAAAATTATCATCGAATTGACTTTAGATTCTGTGATAGAATAAATTAGATGGGTAATTAATTATAATTACGCTTGTGAATATAATTCACGCTTTTATACATCAATGAAGAGGAGAAAAAGAGAAAAGCTCGACCTGAATTCTCCCACGGTTGGGTATGAGGACGTATGTACGTACGTAGGCGAATGTAGGTCTCTAGCCAATAAACTAAGCATGTCAGCAACGCATTTGGCCCTTGACGTCCAATAAATGTCGCTCACGTATCCCATGGTCACGCCGTTCATGATCGTGGCCATTCGTTCACTCTTTTCTCGGATTTCCAACTTGAGAAAATTAAATACCATCTATTAGTCCAGTTTATAGACCCTTTTACTCATATTAAATTCAAGTAGCTTCTGCTCAAGTCCTCAAGGGAAATTTGTAATTCACAATAATCAATATTTTATTTTAACTGACAGACCATCACACAAAATATTCCATAATTTTTCCAAAAAATTACGAACAGATCTAAGAAAATTCCCTAAAAAATTGTAGGTATTCAATGTTTTAAATCTGAGAAAATTGTCACAAAATTTTAAGTGAATTTGATTTTATTTAGAGCGTCGAAGATTCATTTACGCTCCACTCGGGGCCATTAAAAACACATTGAACTACATAAAGCGCCTCTACACAAACAGATTAGGTCTGGTATCTGGGTCGCACACGATCTCACACTTCCGTTGTGAACTTGACAAACTGAAGGGTAGAACATTCCCTCTTTTTCGTACTCAGGATCTTTCGCTCAGAATCTTTCGCTCAGAATGATTTTCTTGAATAAATGCATTTCTTATCTTCTTACGGAAATTAATTGATTTCTATAAAATCGAATTCATAAAATTGATTAGGCTCCTTTCTGTTTCCGTCTGTTTAACGAGAGAGCATTAATAATCGACACGTGTCTGCAAATCGGCCTCTTTCAATAATATTTCCTAAATTCGTGAACTTCCAGTGCCCTAGATTTGTGTCTGTTTGCCTATCGATGCACAGTGCATACCCGAGCTTGGAGAATAATTAGCGTTACGTGGCGAATTAATTAGCCAACGGGTCGAGCGCTCATTTACCGATACCGATCGAGCGTGACTCTTTGTGAAAGCCTGTTATCGATCACCACTTATCGATCCCACCTCATTGTGAACAATAACAAAAATATCCTTCACTAATAAATTCGACATTGGTATTCTAAAAATTAAAACATGAATACAATTAACTTTTCAATTCAATTACCTTTCCACCCTGAATTCATTCGCATATTTAGAATAAAATCTCTGAAATATCTTCGTCCTTTGAATATCGCTCTCAGCTTTCAATCAGTATCGAATTTTCCCCAGAATCTTGAAAAATTATGCTAATTATCATTTTCTCCTGGCAGAGAATCGAATCCTGCCCCAATGTGGCGCTAACGAGGCACGAGTGATATCACATTTGGAAGATTAATTCCTCCTCAAGAAGGGTCTGGCCTCGCTTCATTGCTATTATTATTAAAGGGAAGCGTCACCTCCACCCCTTGAAGATGGCACCTACAATACTGAAGGGACGAAATATGTCTTCACAGACATCCTCACAGACAGCTTCTTCAGGCAGCATCAATGATTTATTATAGTTACTTGAAAATGACTTATTTGCTAATGGGAGTGAAGGAGGCGATAATTGTCCCAAAAGTGAGACATATTTTATCTTGATTTTCTAACTTGAACAAAGTTTCTGCAGATGAGAGAGACTGGGAATGTGATTGCTTTAAATCTTGTTGCATAATCAGTTTCGATTGCATACAATACTGTTCTTCTGTTCCTACTTCCGGCACGGTAGCATCGTGAAAGGCGCACCTTAACCGTCGATGTGACTCTGACCTTGTACCACTTTATTCCTCATGCACTTTCAGTGGTCGCATTGTGCATCGCTGAAGGCCTCGTTCCGACCTCTAATTACTTATATCGAATGATCCTTCATATGATCTTTTATGTTTCTAACAAGACTATAAATAGCAGTCAATTCTTTATGGAGTTCCCCTCTTAAAAACCTGGTGGAAGTGATGCATTTATCATTTATTGATTTTAATGCAGTTTAATTCAGTAATATTACCCCTAACAAATTATTTTAATCAGACACATCGAGTGGCTAGGGAAATACTAAATATAAATATGAAAATATAAATTAGTATATAAATAATAATATATGTAGGCATTGTGATTGAAAAATTGAAAAAATTCCATCTTGTGATTATCTTGATATTCTTGATAAGTTATGCATAAACGTTTGTATTTGTATGTGTAAAGTTTTATATTGAATCAAGGTTGATCTGAGATTACGCTCATTATTGGATAAATGTGGCTGCGAACTGTGCACGAACCATTGAACTGTCATGAGGCTTCGAGGTCTCGTGTGTGTTAAACGAGGTGAATGCAATCGAGACGTTGTCAGTCATTGACGTCTAGGCGATGCATTCCCAAGATGCTTTATCGGTGAAGGTCATCACTTCATCACTTGGTGAACGTAATTCGTATTGAAAGTTGAGATTTATGAGTGGAGGCAGAATGAACGAGTTAAAATCGTGCTAAACGAATAGCTGGGGTATATCGTGAACTGTATAGCATGCAGTATGAGTACCACCTTTAGATTTTGGACAACACACTCATAAATATGCATGATATGCTAATGCCCATGTATCCAATCTAATTATACAGTTACACGCAAACCATTGCCCTCTACTTTCGCTTAAACAGTTTCAGTTTAGAGTTTTTATGCTAGTTTAGCTCAAAAATACGTACCCACCTCTTTTTTTTTTTTTTTTTAATATTTTCATACTCGATTCTTATCAGAATGAATGTATGAACAAATAATTATCACCTAGTTTCTAGAATTTTAGCTACATCTCTGGAGATTTGTTCTCAGTGTCTCGTTATTCTCAGACTCAGAACTCATTCAAGCACAAAGCTATCCTCTGTCTCAGATGCTTCTAAAGGGTGGGGAAAAGGGAGGATGGAGAAGACGAGAGGGCGAAACGGGTTCGTTCGTCCTCCGGTGGATGGGAGGTCAATGTACCACATTGTCCTGGACCTTCGCGTCGCCTCATCGAAACCTTCTTCTTTTTGCTACTTTTTCTACTTTTATTCTTTTCACTATTCACTCTTTCATCCTCACTTTTACTGCCAATCTCAATTATTAGTGTTATTGTTTCTTGAGGTGAGATACAAGCTTGTACAATATTTTCCTCCCGTATATGAAGCTTAAATCAACTTCTAAGAATTGGTAACTGTTTTTTATTTTGTTTTGATGTTCGTGAAGAGACCCTAAACTTAATGGTTCCTCCTGTGGATATTAGCGGTATTTCCTGAGCAAACCGCTGAACTTTAAAGACGCGAAGGCCCCAACAGGTTGCGGTTAACCACAGGGTTAAATAAAATACTTATTGACGCCCACGGGAAGGCCCTTCCGAGAAGAAGGCGCAACGAAACGATTAATTTTTAGACCGGATTCTCCCCTTTGGTCCCTCCTATTGTCCTTTTTGCTGCCGTTACAAATTAGTAGTGTAATAAAGTCTAGCTCTAGAAAACTGCCTCAAATCTCCCTTTTTGATTGATGAAGCTTCTTGATTACACTCGATGCAAAATCTAAATTCCTTGAACACAATCTCTTATTTAATCATGCATTTTTTTACTTTTTGAACTTGAATGATTCCAATTCCGTAAAAAGTCGATTACATACTTCGATCTTCCCTGGCTTCATGAACCTAAGGTAACTTTAGAACTCCAATCACAATGAAAGGCCTGCTGCGAGCGACTGGTTAATCGATAACGAGTTACAGAGTCACGAAGAAGGAGGATGAAGGTGATAATCGAGAAGTTTCTAGAGTAGATGCTATTAAAAATACTAATCTAGCGAATAAGGGGTGGGGGGAGTATTTAAAGGGACAAAATAAACCTAGCATTAAAGAGTGAACTTCGCGCGAGTGCCATTGAAAATCGCGACTCGCTGGCTGGCTCTCTGTTTAACTGTTTGTGTGGCATAGTAGCATAGTCAATAGTGGGTCGTGGTTGAACTGGGAATTGCTAAAAATAGTTGAGCCGGAGCGAGACCGACGTCGTCAGTTATTATTAAGCCTGCTCGAAGCCGAAGGGGTGTCGACGTCAACGAGATATATAGCAGATCTACACGAGATACAGATATCGATTTCACATCTACAAAACGATCTCTTTTCAAATCCACCTACTTCCTCAAATTCAAGTTTGGCCTTATCTCGAACGATTTTCAAAATTGGAAATAATTCAAAATTGGAAATCATTCAAAATTGGAAAGAATTGAAAATTTTTAAAATTCTGCTTATAACTCATTTCGAATCCACAATCAGCCATGTATGAAACAGATACATCCTTTAGAATGAATAATCATCTCTCGAAAGTTGTGCATTTTAATATCGCAAAGCACTTGATAATTTGCTTCGTCATATTTAATTAATTGGAACAATTCGTTAGTACGGGCTTTATGCTGAACCCAAAGCAAGGGCCGCGGAATGGGCGAAGGGGGGAGGGGAGGGAGTCATTGGCGAATCGAGCGAAGTGGGTCGGGGTTGTGGGGCTTGAGGGGGCAAACTGTGAACAAGTTTGGGCGAGGGGTGAAGTTACTAACGATGGCTTTTGTACCGGTCTGCCGACTGGTGTATGTGCCGTGTATACGTGAATACATACAAAGTGGAACGAGGGAAACAGGCCGGGGGAATGCAGGGATTAAACGGGACTCGAAGCTGTTTATCATCCCTCGCGTTACACGCAGTGCAAACGGGTTGGTTATCCCGGCTGCTGTCGACCCTCACGATGCAGGATTAACAAACAGGTTGAATTTCATTGCCCAAGGTCTTCATCGTGATTCTCACGTGATTCGCGATCCTGGATCCCAGAAAAAGAGAACCAGGAAAACAACAACTTTGCTAGCTTTCAAAATCCATGTCTTCAGTTTGAAAGTTTCTGGAATGGATGAAAGAAATGGAAAGTTTTTGAATATAGATTCATAGTTGATACAGTAATGTTTGGTAATGTGTATGGTGTGCTGGGGTATTTTAGAGCAATGGAGGCGGTTTCCTGGTTAAAGTCAAACGTCGATAGCCGATTTATAGGATGACTCTATTGTGCGGTATCACCTCTGGATATGCAGGGGCTGTGGAGGGTAAACCTTGCCGTAAAGTACTAGAACTGACTGTGCAACGAGCAATGATGCAAATAAGGCCGTGATACGCGCTTTGCTATACCCAGCCATTATCCGGCACCCCGTGCATTATCATTTGTCGACCTATCGATCGATCTACGTTCTACAAACTGAACTACGACGGATTGCACGACCTAGACCGAGGCTGCCGGCACGAAGTGCCTCGGGCAATCAAATCTATCGCATTCAAAGTCCGCACGTGTCTATCTAAACATGATTCAGTTGCATTTGAAATTTCAGTACAGAGCTATCATCCAATACGTCAGTATTGAATATTGAGATTTCCTGTATGTTTTCCTGTATTGGAAATGTTTTCGCCTAATTCTTCTACTTTATTCATTCGAATTTTTGAAAGTATGGGAACCTTGTCGAAATTACTTGCAATCTAGAAACAAATTTAATTTAGCGAAGTACTTAAGTTTCATATGCTTAGCCATATATAGTCTCCTAAAATCGATAAAAACAATCTGATAAGATCCAGAAGTGCGGTCGCGTTCTTAAGAGTCTCTCTTGGTTTCTTCGCACGTCTTTTGGAAAACGGATTTTACAGGGGAGAGCTTTCTGTGTCGAGGCAGCCTGACGGCGATAAATTCTCCATATCTTTTCCACCACACTGCCAGGGTTGGCAACCTACAAGCCAGAAAGGCGGCTCGAATATCGCAAGGTCGGTCACTGCACTCACACACTGGCTCCACAAACCGGATAATAGTTGCCAATTCGAATCGAATTTTCAAGTGTAAACTATTGACGAAGGAAACTTTCTTATTTGCATAATATTACAGAAAATACGTTGAATTGTGGAAGCACTAAAGTATGTATTCACAATGTGCATAAAACTTTTTATTGTAAAGTTTATTGTAAAGTCATGATTTCGAGTTTATGGGATTTTGTGCTATTTATAGAAAATTATCAATTGCTTTCTTACGTATAAAGTGTTATCGAATTTCGTTTAATGCTTTAAGGTTCCACAAGCTGTATTCAAGACAATTGTTGTGAAAGACGTGTTGTAATAGTGACAAGAGCAATAAACAAGTCATTGAGTTCTTGACTTTTATCAATATATTTCAAAGTCGATTCAGTACTGCATTAAAAACTGAAATACGGTGAAGGGAAATTTATATATTTTCTTCAAAAAGTTATTTAAAAGCCTCCTTTTAATGTATTATCTTCTTGTTTGTTTCAGGTAAGTTCCAGTTATGGCTGACAATTGCACATTTGGTAAGAAGGGAAAGCAATGATACTTTTTTAAACTACTTATGTAGATATCAATATTGCATCAAAGAAAAATGAAATTAAACTTTCCTAATATGAAAATGGGAAGAGATGAGAAATTCCTCTGCCCCTTGATATAAAGTCAAGAAGTTCTCACATTGCCGGCGTCACCTGTCTTATCGCCACTTTTGTCAGAATTTAGCTGCTTTATCTAAAGAAGAACCTCTATTCGCGAAAAGACGTGCGCCCATTTACGAGCGAAATTCGCGATTCAAGCATCCGCTCGCGAATCTGCAAAAATGCCTGTGTACTACTTTAGGCTGAAATTGTTTTACGGTACTTTGCTCTGAGGGAGGGATGAGACAGGGAATTTCATCGACCAAAGAGGATTTGCTTTCGTCGGTGGTATACTTAAGAAGTCACTGACAATTAGAGTAATTAAATAATCTCATTTAATGTCTCTCGAGATACACTCTTTTAAATTTCGAACCGCGTAAACAAACTATAAAGCTTACTAACAATATTTTTATTTTAAAGCTCTTCAATGCAGGGCTACCAATTTTAAAAGCAGGAAAAATATTAAGCAATCTTTTCTGAATAACTGGAGGTGGAATAATTTGAGTTTTATATTCGAATAAGGGCAAAGGAAGAGAAAATTGTACAGTACTCGGGACACGTATTTCTTGGCAAATGTAACCGAAGCAGTAAGCGCAATCGTGTGACGTGAGGGTTTTACGTATCTGACTTTAATAAATATTTTATACTTGACACTATTATTCTTGATTTCGCGGTCGCGGACAAAAACTCTTAATAAATATCCTTTCTCTAATGCAAAAGAGCAATAATCGTTAATCGTTGATCTCTAATCATTAATCAACATTCAACAATCGACAAAAATTAAATTCGCTTTTAAACGCAGCAGTAATCCAAACTTTCTCTAAACGCGATATTGAATTGTGCACACAATATACATTAACCCGATTAAAAATGCCCGATTAGCATAACAAATGCGTGCCGGTCATTATCTTCATGCAAATACTGGGTGATTATTCTGAACCAAGTACGATGTCGTGAATGGAGTGGAAGACGATAGAAGGGGCGATAGAGACAGAAAGTGACAGGGAAAGAGGGAGGAGACGAGTTGAGATTAAGCCGAGTGCAAATATTTAATTAAATCCACCTCGGGCGCATGCCCGTCGTGCCACTTTATGAGGCGAGCATAATTTCGGCCAAGTGAAAGCGGATGCCGCAATCACAAAATGCTTGGCTTCCTTACACATTTCGAACAAGTTTCTACATTATTTCCCGGACGGCAGATTTCAAAGCTTTTTTCGAGAAAACAAATATACAATACGAGATGATGCACTTCTTTTCACTCGTGCATTATTTTGGGTGGCTTGCAATTTTTATCCCACACTTAAGCTCAGAGGGGGAGCTATAAAAGTATATTTCAGACAAGTTAGATCGAAAGGGGATGGTTTTGGAAGGGCAATGACCCTTCTAAAAGCCTCAGGCCTCTTGTTCTCTCCTATCTCTCTTTCTCCTTTCCTAGAAATATCTATCACCCTCTCTTCCATAGTATGCTCATATTTGTCGGTGATTTGCATGATCGAATCGGAGTCTCCCTGTTTCGCGTTTACGCTGACGTTATGGCAATGGGATCGTGCTCGCAAATCACGCTCAATGAGAATTTATCGCGCGCCTTAGGCTGCAAAACGATGGGAGGAGTCGATTTAAAACAGACAAAAACGAACCTAACGAGAGATTCAGAAAAACAATCTTTCAAATTCATTTTCCGCTCATGATTCCATTAGATGAATAATATTTATAGTTTACACAGGATAATTTTCATTTTGGGAACATATACTTATTCGTAGGAGTACGGGCGAGTGTTTCCTTTGAATAATTTGATTCAAGGACGGTTGAACAATGCCACACCTACTTTACTGCTTTGTGTGTACGAACTTAACAAGTGCGGGGCACTTTGCAATTTTATACGAAGCAACCGCCCTCTTGGGTGTAATGCTGGTTGAGAAACGTGTGCACTGTATACACAAAATTCAAAATGTATTCATGTGAGCTTTTACATTTACGCAATACTGGTGCGATACTTGAACCGCAGACCGCACGCGGTTCATTGCTTTGGATGCTCACTGCTCAGCTTGCTCACCGAGACCCCAGCAGAGAATTCCCGCAGTGCATTACAGCCAGCTTAAGCAACGTCGGCAACTACCAAAAGAGTGCTCACCAAAAGGGATATTAAATTTTTATGTCAACTGAATTCAATGAATCGTAAAATAATCTCGTCAGAAATACATTTCTTTGAGCAATTTTTTCCATGTTTTAAACAAGCGCTTAAACGATTAATTATCTCATCAGGGTCAGGGAAGTCAGAGAAGTCAGGAAATATAAATGTCAGAGAAATTGAAAAATTGGCCTTTACTTCCGAAATATCTGAATCCTGGTTTATACAATATTTCACCGATAAAACTGCATGAACTGCTTTGATGATTGGTATAATAACGTGAAATATTAATCAACTAATAACAAATATTATCGATTTCATATAAACAACTTGATAATTGTTTATGATGATTTCAGTATCGAATGTTTACGTCTCATTTTCATAAATCAATATCATAAAAGTAAGAAAATGTGTAATCGATATTGAATGGCAAATATACATAGGTATTGTGAATTGAAAATGTAGCGACAGGAAATTAAATGAAGGAATACATACATATGTGAGTAAATATCTACATACATCGATCGACATGCAACTTGCCGTCAAAAGTGACGGTGCAATGTCCGAAATGACGTTTATAATCCACCACAGGGCTCGTATGGGAAAAAGCATCAAGCACCGTCGTAAACTCGAAAATAACGACAATATTGCACATTCCTGAACAGCGGGATTGTAAATTCATTGCACTTCTAATTTTGCGAAGAATGCGCTTGTGGCATCGATTTTGCAACTATTCTTTATTTGTAATCACTTCATATTGCATTTCGCATTCACAAATTCAACCCACGATTTTGTAATAACTTGAAAATCGATTTCTTTCACGATTCATTTTCAATTGAATCAGCATTGAGCCAGTAAACCTGTAAAGCACAAACAAATCAACATTCAAATCAACATTGAAAAGTTTTTAGAAAACATGTCTCTGTATACATATATATATATATATATATATATAATCATTTGTTTGGTGAAAGTTCGTAATATTTAAGACGATAGCAAGAATAATGAAAATTCTTGCTGGGCTAACTTTGCTTGAACACTAAACAGTCTCTGTACGAGGTCGTGTCTGGGTCTTCCTGAAACTTAGCAAATCTTGTCAGATGATCTAGTCTAGCGGAATTTCTCCTTCCGTGGTTTCCGCCACGTGCACGTCTAAGCAGATCTAGGAATTCATGAAAGTCAACCACCATCTTCAACCTTCCACTTCGAAGTTCATGCGACCTGCTGAATTCTTAACGCGATTCCAGGATCTTCCGCGTTCCTGAATTAATATTACTTATGGAGATGACAAGATTAATTTTATATCTCGCGAAACTTATTACTTAGGTCCTGGAACTTAGCATTTAAAAAATTATAGTTATCGTCGCCAGATGTATACGCAGTATTTATTTTGAATAGTTGGAAACATTTTTCCAAGTTTTAAGAGCTCACTTTTTACAGCCATTCACAAATTAATTTCCTAAGAAGCCGAACTTTTAAATACGGCGAAAAGGAAAACTAACGGTGAATATGATCAAAGGACTTTTGATGTTCTTTAATTATCGAAGCATAGAGACAGAATTTAAGCTGAAAGGAAAAAAAGGAAACCAATGATATGCAAGTTAACTGAGTTGAAACTTTACGAAATCGTTGGCAAGGAAAACCAGGACTAGCTATACCTCTGTTTGTGAACATCAGTCGAGGTTAAGAGCTCGAGTCCTCTTTTTCCAAGTTGCTGTCGCCTTTTACCGCTTTGGCCCCTTTTATTTAATTTTATATATCCTGGCGTCGCTATCCTGCTCGTTATTCTCGCCTCAGTTTCCCTCGCAGCTTGCAAACTTTCTCTCGGAATTATCAAAAACTTGGACATTTTTCTGATTCCAGTTGCTTCTAATTTTAATGCTTATCAAAATATTTCCCCATTGCAATATACGAGAGGAAGATTTGTAGAAGGAATATGTAAAATTTCCAGTGTTTTGATAGGAAAAACTTTATACTCGTCAGCGGATTTCTTACGGTTGCTAATCTCACCAGTTGACCTGAATTTTCCAAGTCCAGTGACTGTTAAAAGGATTAAATGATCCCAGTGGAAAACATTCTCAACCCCTTTTCTCGCGGGGAGGAGAAACCACAAGGTATAATAATAACTGCAAGTGTCGCACATGAAAATGACTAAATCGCAGCAATATTATTCGGAAAGTTACAACAGAGCCGTTGAGATCGTATAAGGATGGCCGCAATAAAAGAGAATTACGAAATGTTGCACACTTCAGCCATAAAGGGCGACCTGTGCAAACGGATGAATAAAATCCCGCTTTGAGAATGCGAGACAAGAGTCCTGACTTTCAATTTAGCCTTCAACTTTAAACCCAAATTTATTAGACTTGAGGATCGGTTTTTAGATTCGCTACAATGTAGGAATACTAAAATACTCACTGTATTCTAATAAGACAAAAGTTCCAACTTGGAGTAAATGAACTTTTCGCTTTTTGTGTATAATAATACACACAATGCAAAATTTACTGTCAAAAGCATTGGATGAAACAGAGCTGTAAGATTACTGGATGGTTATGTAAGAAATAACGAACCGTTATGGCTGAAACAAGCCGACAGACTGCTTGCTATTTTCTGCTCCTCTCATTCCACCTTCCTCACCCTCTCTCTTCCTCTCTCTCGTTTGTAGCCACGAAATTGAGATTCTGCATGGTCTGTCAGCTGCAGTCGACGAGCAAAAACCAGAACGCAGATCTTCCCATGCAGAGCTTCCCATTTTTACCACTTTAATGCCTTTAAACTGCAATATAGTCATTTGTTTATTCACAAAAACTTGAAAACTTAAACATCTGGTCAAAAGAGTCTATTCCGAAGAATCTATCGATTGTAATAATTTCCTAATTCATTATTTACCTCTTGACAACAATATAGACTTCTTTAACTGTTGTTAGTTCTAAGAACCAAAAAAATCTTTTCGCTCTGTTGAACAAGCACACTTGTGTCCTTCCACATTCACTTGTTCATGTGTCACCTGTAAATTCATGCTCGAATGAATCATGCCTCAAGGACTTGTCTATGCCTACGTATTTATCTTACATTCCTAGGGACACGAACTTTATGTGAACTGTATAATCACACAATTTTTCCAAATCGAATGATAACTTGATATAAATATATTCTTTCCTATAAGACTGATAAAGCACTTGATTCTTCAAAGAAAAATATACTTAAGTCATCTAATTTTCTCAAACCAATTAAAATAACGTGAAAAGCGGAAGGTAAATAAAGTAGAAATAAAAAGCGTCTTTTAATCGCAGTTTCCTAGGAAGAAATTAGAGAACGATCCACTTTGAGAGAGTACCTTTTTTTTTATTTTTTACTTTCCCGTCCACCTCCATCTCTGATTCTCATCAAGTCGCCATCGACTCACCAACCTTCTCGCTTACCTTCTTAAGTTTGGCTTCTCTGACCTC
The DNA here is from genome assembly GCA_900474275.1 of Synergus japonicus. Classification (NCBI taxonomy): domain Eukaryota; kingdom Metazoa; phylum Arthropoda; class Insecta; order Hymenoptera; family Cynipidae; genus Synergus; species Synergus japonicus. Next base: position 288,822 of record UCOH01011271.1, read on the forward strand.
GTTATGTCTCAAGCCTGAAACTGTAAAAAATGATTTTGGGTCAAAACATAACTTTCTTGATCTGGATGCTACAGATTATTATGAATAATGTTCTTCTTATAATTTGTTGATCCCTGTTGATAGGATTGTTCACTGAATCCATGAATAGAGAAAGGTCTGAATTCCCGAACAAGGAAGACGATCGAAAGAAAAGAAAGGTCGTGTTTGCTTGAAGTATTTAATTCCCTGCTAAATCTCTATCTTGGAGGGTTGAAAGATTGCGAGCTAAGTTAGAGTAGTAGAGATTGTAAGGGGACGCGGATCAACCTTTGCTGAGCCAGCATAGCGGTTAGAGAACCTTCCCATCAACAAGATCGACGTCATAAAAGGTCTAATTTAGACTGACTTGTTACCTCATTATTCTTTTTTTTTATCCCCCTAATGAGTCAAACTATTCATCAAAAGAGTTTCACAGGAATTGTAAAAACTTAGAGCTGGTGATTATTGTACCTTCTCGATAATTACAATCACTGCTTGGTAATGATTATAACTTGGTGATTATTACTACTCCCTTTACCTGGCTCTGTTAACGACGACTTCCAAGATTGCGCGAAGTGATTAACGAGCTCAAAAGTTATTTGGTAAGGACTTAACTGAAGGTGAAGAAATGGACGATATAATAATAGGACGAGAAACTCACAGTGGCGTATGGAGCCAGAACTTAAAGTGCAAAGCTTGAGAAATGCGCGGAAACTTTCTTTGGACAAGTTTCACGGAAAGGTTCACTCTTCGTTTACTATTTTCAAGTTCCGTTGGCGATGGGACACCACGCGAAGTGAATAAATCGCATTCAGAATTTGCATTTCGTCTCAAAAACTTTAACTTTCTGGAAGAAAAATGTCAGAGTATAAAAAGAAGTTCATTTTAAGAACTAGAATACGACTTATCTTTGTAACCCAAATCGAGATTAAGATTCAATGGTCCCTTTAACGTCCCTAACTTCTGGGATTAACCGAGTTTTCCGAAATCAATTCAAAGTCCAAGATGAGAATTTTGGTCTCAAGTGACCTCTAAAAAACTTTCCTCTTTCCTGATTCCAATTTAGACACTGGAAAATTGTTTTATCAAATTCTGGAAAAACCGAATCTTAGACTTTATTAAGCTTTGCAGCTTTTGTAGCTCGCAACTATTTTGCTGAATGAAAGAGAAGGATGGGATGTTTAACCGGTTAGGGTGAGGGAGCTCGGGGTTTGCAGGAGGGGTAGAGCAGCGAGGCAACTCCGACAAGTTGCCCGGTCTGTGGGGGTGCGCCATATCGATTCCCACCTCTTTCCAACACACAGTCTTCTCTTACAAACCATACTATGGCTTCTCATGTTATATACGCTTACAGCTTTCAGATATATCTGCTGAGTCTTCTTCAGCCGTCTCGGTCCCATCGCCTTCGACCGGGACGTCTCAATGAGGCGATTGCTACTATATCGTCATCCAACGGTAATAGAACGTGTCTCGCGTCACGATGGATAACATTGGGTGGAGTTACCGCTTCGCAGTCGATGACGCGTTTCGCTTTCCAATGGCACTACCATCGCTTCCGAACGGAAATTGTAAAAGGTTGTGTCGCACCGAGTCGAACATTCCAATACTTTTCCTTTTTCGAATTGCTGATGAAGTGTCTCCAGTTTGACACATTTTATACCTAGAACTCCTTAATCTATTATAGAAGATCCAATTAATATTCAAAAGATACTAATTAATTTTTCCCTAAAGACACGTTCGTGTAGTCGAGTTGTAGCGAGATTTAGTTGCGAAGGCTTCGACTACAAGAAGATCGACATCCCTTTCAAGAGAATTCTCATTAGAGCAATTAGAGATAGATTAACGGAGACATTGAAAGCTTGTTCTAATTAAATGCAGCGTTTGAAGAGATTAGTGTAGTACTTGAGATGTTGGGATCTAGTTTGTAATGCTTTGTAGATTATATATGACAAATATCGAAGTTCAGTATTAACAGTTGAAAAAGCAGAAGTATCTAAAGTATTTATTTTATGATTTCAGATGGGTAGTCAGCGTGACATGGATGTGAGCTACACGAACGTGTTGGAGGTGTCTCGCCAGTACTTCCAGGGACTGCCCGTGCCAAGCACGGCAGGTTCTTCTACTACCACCTTGACGGAGAACGTGACGATCTCGACGTCAACGTCCTTCGATCATGGAACATCAACAACATACTCCTCCGCCACGGCGCCTACCGTGGCACCGGTGGCCTCGATTAGCAATAGTAATGAACATCAGAGATACTCGGAAACTCAACCTGAAGAGACAGGGTCGTCAAGTTCCTATTGGAATCCACCTGGGCCAGTCGAACCTTATCCGCCTCAACTTACCAGAGTCGAGGTACCAGATACCAGGCCTGAAGATTCTGCCCTGGAACCAGGACATGGTTCGTCTACTTTAACCGAAATGCAACCGTCACAACGAACGACAGCGCAAAAGCAAGAACCATCCTCTACAGTCTCAGCTAGCGAACAACCTACGCACTCACCACAGTTGCACCAAATGCAGCCGCCAAAGTCACATTCTCCAGCGCCTGTCTATCAACAGTTGAATAGCGTCTCCAGGGCTTCATATTCTTCTACAGAGTCCCTTGCATCGCATACAACATACCAGGGAGAGAGGTCATCGCCAAGTTCGTCTCTCGTGACTCAAAGAGTTCAATACTATCCGCGGTACCATCACCCAGATATCAGGAAAAGCGCACCAGTACCTTTTTCTCAGAGCTCAATGTACCAGCCCAGCAACGTCCCGCCATCGGCCTCGCCCTCTGGCACTGTTCAATGTCTACCGATAAGAACTAGCTCCACTGAACAGGCTAACTCTGCCTCGATTCCGCCCTCGAGTCACTCTCAACAAGATCAGCAACGAGTTCCTACGGCTTATTCGCAAGCGCAGAGCCTTGTAGGAGGGTCATCCGTCTACGGAACGTCACCACAGAATCATCATCCCTCCAACTATCTCGGCGCTCAGCGTCGAATCGGATCGTCCAATCTTACTGGTTTAGGGGTGCAGCATTCCGACGGACATTCCTCCTCTTCGTCCAGCTCTTCGGTAAATCCATGCAGTCCGCGACTTGGCGCTAGTAGTACCGCTGCTGGTAGTTCAAGTCACATTCCTTCGCCACACAATATTCCGGCGCACATTCCGTCACCGCATCTACCATCAGGATCATCATCAGCTTCGTCGACGCCCCTTCTTCATCAACATCCTAGTCGCAATGTGCCCAGTTCGCACACGCTTATTCATAATACGTACCCTAGCCGACCGGTTCTCACCACACCGGGAAATCAGCAGATGGGCCATCCGCAAAGTTCGACGGGATATCATCCAATCCCCTCACCCCACGAACTCGGTCAACATACCTCACCCTCGCCTCAGAGACAGTCACCACACGTTTCAGCTCTCCATAATCCTCACGCTTCTCCTCATCACACTCCCTCGCCACACAACTACCATCAACCCCATTCGCCGCCGTATCCCCCACCTCCTTCAAGATCGACACCTCAGTCCTACAGTGGTGTTCCTCCTACCTCGCAACAGTATCAAGTCGCACCCAGTTTCTCCAACCCTTATCACACAACGCCTCAGTCTTCGTACCATTCCTTTCAGAAGAGTCCCCAAACGCCGCATTCGAGTTATTATCCGCAACCTGGAAGACCTCACGCCTACCCTCAACACATACCTGCCCAAACCTCACTCGCCTGTTCGACACCAGGAAGCAATGGAGCAGCCTACCAGAGTTCGCAAAATAAAACCATCACTTACAATGGAGCAGATCTCAAGAAAAATCCAGCTGATGTTACAACCTACGGGTCTTACCGCCCATCTCCGACTCCTATTCGAACTGGAAGTACGCACAACCTTCCGCCTATTGGTACTCTCACGTTTCAGAACAACAGACACTCCAGGGAATCAATTGGGAAATCTCAAGCGGTTCAACGACAACGAACGCATTCCATGAGCGCCGTTTCCAAGGCTCCCTTGGCACCACCACCACCACCACCAGCACCATCGATGGCAGCTCCTCGCAGAGTTCCAGACTACCCTCCTGGCCCTGCGCCAATAAATCATGCCCTACCAATTAACGGAAAGACAACGAGTGCACCAAGTTCCTCTTACAGCAGGTACAATCAGCAAGGAGGATATCCACCTTATGCAACGACTGTCGCACCAAGCCACTATGGCAGCAACTCTTCCAGTAGCACCACTGTTACATCTGTCGGTCTCTCTTCAACTCGCCCCACGGCTCCAACTCAGTCAACTAACCATCAGTATGCGTCATCTGATCTCACTCGACCCCCAGCGCCTTACCCGAGTGTGGCTCGCGCTCCAGAGAACTACGGCTTCAAGGACTACTATCCAAATTCGTCGACCTACTCCTCGAGTCACTCTGCTGCTCCAGCAGCACCACCTCCGCCACAGAGCAATGGTTTGCCTGTCAGAAAAAGAGAATCCCCTCTCGATTTATCTGTTAAGACTGTTAAAACATCTGCAGATTCCACGGCTCAAGACGATGAAGCTGGCAGCATGGATAAACACGTCAGTAGTAGCAATGTGGTCTCTTCCAGGAGCAGTAGCGGAAGCAGGAACATGCTTCCTCCTGCGCAACCACCACCGGCTAGTTTGTTCACATTCGATGCGAGAAGCACGAACGGAACAAGAGGCTCCACTGTGAGTAGCGTTAGGGCTTCAACTCCTCACACTGTTTGTGCGCCGAAGGTGGAATTCTATCCAGATTTTAACTCAACACCTTTGCGACATCACACTCAGCCGAGTCGCGAGAACTCTCTGAGAAGAAGTTCTGCTCAGCAGCTCTATGCACCACCTCAACAAAGTGCAGTACCTCTGCCACATATGTCTAGCTTTAAGAAGAGCTCGTTGCCTCCAACATCACATTACGATAGAAAGTCCATACCTCCGTCTCCTTATCATCCAAATGATCCAGCCCTGGCGAGAACTTCGAGGTATCCCTCGGTACTGGACCCAGCGAAACCTGCACATGTACTGCCTCACCAAGAGACTTCGTCCGACCCTAGCAAGTATTACCTGGATAGCAGAAGTAGATTCACTCCGCCCGCAAGTCAGTCAATGGAGAAATTACCCACCAAGAGACCGGCAGAACCAACTTTCAGTGGTGGAACTCCTAGCAAACAGCCTAGAGTAGATAATTGGCGCATGATGGCGTTAATAGATGAGCAGATTCAGCAGAAGCTTTCTTCTGCCCGCGCACTCCATGAACAGCAGAAGAGACAGGAAATGAGTCAACCAAATCCTTTGCCCAACGGCTCTACGGTTGCGCCCGGTGCATACGACCAGAGGTCTGATATACCTTACTCGTCAGAGTCGGCGAGATATCAAGCATACTGTGATAAAAGGAACTACCAGGACCCAAAGGTCCCTCGTAGTTCGCCCTCCTACCTGCAACCTGTCTCCAAACCATCAAATGTTCACTCCATGTCTCAACCCTCCGGAAGCCAAGTGAGCTACCTCGGTGGTTATCGACCTGGACAAAGGATGCCTTACAGCACTGGTGCCGGACAACCTGGAGGCCAGCCCAGCAATACTGGTGCTGATAAGAGAGTACTGAGTCTCCTCAGGAACAGTCTTGAGAACAAGCAACAGCGAGAGGAGCAACTGAACAGTCAGCAACCCATTCTTGTCAATCACAGGCAGCAGAGCTTCCAGAATAAGGTTGTTACACCAGTTGAGCCAAAAACGAACATTGGAAGGCATAATCTGTCGCCCTTTACTGCAGCTAGCCTGTTGGAACGCAATAGCAATACTCCGCCCCATTACAAGTTCCACGTGCCAAAAGCCGTCGATTCGATAACTCAGGACAGCCATCGTGGGTTGTACGGATCGAGGATAAACTTATCAGCCACGCTACCTGGAAAAGAGTCTTTGTTGAACTCGCGTGGAATTGATAGTCAGATGCTTCGGGAGAAGGATGATGGCTTGGCTGCTAAGTTTAGGACCAAGGGTGAATTAAAGCAGGTGGGAACGGGACAACTTGGCTCGAAACCACCATCATTGCTGGCGCAAGAAAATCCAGCTACTCCTAAAGGTAAACCACTCTTGTTCATCGTATCTTTTGATTAACTTATAATCTTCAACAACATATTACTTATGATTCTCCTTTTTTAGATCTGGAAAGTGCAGCTTCAACGTCGACACCTCAAACCTCAGGCTCATCCGTAGGCAGTCCACCAAAACTGACCCGTGAGAAACTAGCCTGCTTACCTCCTAGAAGAAGACTCTTTTCCCGAACGGATGAGGACAATATGCCTGTATCTGCTACCGTACCTGCTCCTGCCGTAGCTTCTACTGTATCTCCAAGAGCAAGTGGATTCAGAAGCTCTTCAGAGACTTCGGTATTTGACTTTAGGGAGAGCGATTCCGAAGGCGAAATGCCTGTTTTGGAGAGACAAACCCTGGAGGAGATGAGGAGAGATCGAAAACAACTTTCGAAAGTACAGCCCCCTGTACCACTGAATGATGCCATGTGCATGGGGATGACATCCTCAACAGATCTCGTCAAGATCGAATTGAAGGTAAGCCTTTTAAAGTCTCAGAAGATGTTTAAACTGAATATTGGCATTGATAGTATAGGTATACGAAATTAATAACTTTTAATTAAAATATTACTTCTTTTACAGGAAAATGACAAAATAACCGAAATGGATCCATTTTGGGCAGCGACCTGTGATAAGTTTATGGAACAATTGCGCAATGGCGACTCGGTGAAGAAACGAGGTCGGAAGAAGAAGACTGAAACTACTGCCGCAATAAAGATCGAAGTGACTGTCGAACGTAGCGCCGGAGAAAGCGAGTCTGAGGCTCTACGACTTGCAATAAGGCCTGAAGATATAAAAAAGGAGATTCAAGATGTAGACCCTGCCATTAAAGAAATCCCGCAAGAGATCAGCAAAGAAGTTACTCCCCCTGAAGTCAAGACTGAGATAAAAGGTGAGGTTCTAGGGAAAGAAGAAGAAGGAAAGGAGACCGAAGATGAGAAGGATAAAGTCAAAAGTAAAGAGAATCAGAAGAGAAAGAAGTCGGGTGATGATGCAGATGAGTTGCCTCTAATAAAAAGGGCAAAGAAGAAGAAAGTGAAAAAGGATGATAGTGATGGTGATGACGAAATAGTCTGTCGAAAGAATAGAGTCCGTAGAGGAAGTAGAATCAAGTTAGAGTCTTCGAGCGGTAGCGAATCTTCGAGTGAGGAGAGTGATGCTAGTACAGAATTTGGACAAGGTTCATCTGTTGCTGATAGATTACGCGCTAGAAAACGAACTGAGAAAGAAAAGGTAGATAGTGAGGGAATGAAACTGAGATCTAGAGGTAATACACCTCACAAAGGAAAGCCACAGGAGAAGGAGACTAAATCTCCAAAAGGAACACCTAATAAGTCGAAACCTAAACCACTTTTCGGAGATGGAAGTGACTTCAGACCAGGGTGGGAGGAAGAGGTTTATGTTTATAAAAAGTCCTTGAGAATGCCCTCGAGATTAATAACAGTTTCTAAGCCAGCGAGATTTCACAGGTTATCGACATCTCTTCCTGACTTGGATCCCGGCTCACCCGCACTTTCTGTTTCTATGGACAGTGTTGATGTATGTCTAAACAGAAAGAGAGTAAACGACAGTGATGTGGAGTCGAACTACAGTTTCAGCATAGCGGGATTGGGAATTAAAATTGAGGATGAAGAGGCTACCTCATCTACAACAATCTCATGTCCACCGAAACCCACGAAATTCTCGAGGGGTGATAATAACTCTATAGTTGACGTTCTAGCACAGAAGGTTGGGACCAGTAAAAAGGATACAAGAAAAACTAAAGAAAAGGTGGAGAAGACTCCGGCTAAGATTCTTCGAAGAAGTAACAATGAACCCGAGTTACTTCCGACCCCTAGTTTCACGCCTCTCATGACGGAGGAGCCACCAAAGGTTAAGGGAAAAACACCCGTTAAGAACAACAAATCCCCGAAACCTGTCAAGGTCTCAGACATGAGTATTCTTGGATATTTCCGAAAAGAGACTATAAACAACTTCCGAGATACTTTCAAAAATAATCACGCACTGCCTAATGAATTTTCGACTGTAATATTGAAGAGTAGGACGAGAACTGAGACGAGAGTATTGAAGAAACAGGCGACCATTCGCGAAGTTTTTGGGGAAGATAGACCAGCTTCTGCTCCTCCAATGAGAAATCATGGAGACACTTCCCAAGACGATGATTCTCAAAATGAATCGCAAAGTGGTTTAGTCGAGAGATCAGTGAGTTTGAAGCGGAAAGTAGTATCTAGGTGGAGAAACGCTGGGCTCCTTCGAAGCAACAAGGCGATAATCAACTCCAAAAGGCATCTACTCATAGCGAAAAAACGAAAAGATATGATGAAATCAATAGTTGACGAAAAATTGAAACGTTCCAAAAACGTAAAGAAAGAAATTGAAGTTGACGATGATGAGGAAGATGATGACGAAGATGAGGAAGAGCAGATTCCTGACGAAGCTCAAGAAACTGAGGTGAATGAACCGGAAGCAGATAATAATGACGACGCAGAGCTACCTAGTAAAAAGAAGTTCAGAACTGGTCGGCGGAAATTCCGCTCTGGTTTTGATTACATAAGGAAGAAGAAAAAGTCTTTGAAGAAAGATGAGACTCTGCCGAAGGAAAGAAAGAGGGTGAGCAAAAATATTATTTACAATCTTCAATTTTGGATGCGAGTTTCTAAGTCGTTCGGATCTTGAATAACGTCAATTTAATTACAGCAAGCGGTGCCAAAGCCAAATCCGGAGTGCGAGGCTGATATTCAAACGGAGATCAGAACTTGGGTTATCAAGAAGGGAGTAGGGGAAACGATTTTACATAGGGCAGCCAGGCTGGGTTACACGGTATGATATCTTATCTTTTAGTAGTTTAAATCAGTTTAAACAGTTTTCAAGGAAGATTTATTTAATGATTTGATATTCTCTTACAGGATGTAGCTGCCTACTGTTTAGAAAAGCTGAACAACAATCCGAGCCCGAAAGACAATGCAGGGTACACTCCACTTCACGAAGCGTGTGCGAAAGGTCACCTCGAAATAGCTAAGCTTCTTCTCGCATATGGAGCAAATGTCAGCGAAAGTGCTAACGGTGGAATAAGGTAAGCTAGCTTTTCAAACGACGCGGTAGGTCTTCTGTACCTACGTAAAAGCATCATATATGAAAATTACAATTGTGCAGTAGCTTTCTCAGTGATTATAGCTGAACAGTAAAGATTTTTTTTCTTATTATAATAAGACTAAATTCATTTTTGCAGGCCTCTTCATGAAGCTGCGGAAAACGGAGCTGCAGAACTGGTGCGATTACTACTGTCATACGGAGCTGATCCCTTATTGGCCACTTATGCCGGACAGACTCCTCTTATGCTGGCTGTAGAAACTGAAGCTTACACGATTCTCGAACAGCATTTAGCCGACATCCAAGGACGTGCATGCGAGCCCTGGTCTTTTGGAGGACCATCATCAGTTTTCGGTCAGTATTCATACGTTGGTTCTTGATAACTTGTAAATCCTCTGAAGTAATTTCTTGAAATATCCTATTTTAATTAATAATTAATTTCTATCTTTCAGATCCAGAAGAAACTGGCTATAATCCTCTAGAAGATGCACCCACTGAATCTCCGAAGGCGGAGATGGAAGAGATAGAAATGGAAGTGAGTGACGTTAATCTTCCCGTCCTCTTCACCTTGAATAACGACCCTGACAAGTGGATTCTCATGCAAGATTTGATGACTGCTTTAAAAATGAAGAGTAGAGATGCCCTTCTCAGACATGTGAATCCAAAAGCGCCAACTGGTCCACCTGCAATAGCGCATCGAGACGTCATGAAGGAACTCAAACTCGCGGATTTTTTGGATCAATCAAGGTGTTGTCACCTCTTGAGTGCTGGCGAGAAAATCAACGTTCGTGGATCAAAAGTATCATTGATTAAATACAATGAGAAGGTCAAGTCATTGCTGAATGTGGAACAGGTTCTAATTAACATGAGGTGACAAAAGGCAATAGAGGAAGAGTCTTTTTCCAAAGACAAGCCCTCGACATCAAATTCTACGAGCGAAAAGCGTCCTAAGCAAATTGTTGTTAAACTAGAAAACAGAATTTCAACCATTAGTCCTTCGAAACGAGAAAGAAAAACGAAATTGCGGCAGGTCAAAAATGCTATTGAATAGATTAATGAAATTTGTAAAAAATTCATGCATTTTTTTCAGACTTGTTGATAGAAAATGAAACGTTTTAGGCGTTTGTTATTGCTAAATTTATTTTAAATGAATGTGAAAAGAGCGTTTTTGAAGTTATCTTCTTTTAGTATCTATATGTTTAAAATTTTTTTTAAAGATGTGGTATAGGAAAAATTTATCTCTAGTTTGATTTTTGTTCGAATAATGCGTCGTATCGTGTCAGGCAATATTATAAAGACGGTGCAATTCGGAATACAGGAGTAAAAATAGCAACTGTTAATAGAGAGTAAGAGCGAAGATAAAACAAAGCAGCGATCTGTGACATTATATTAGAGTATTTATTGGAGATATGCATATATAAATATAAATATATGGAATATATCCGTAGGATGATATTTTATTAACGCGCCTGCAGGCTGGTTAAACGCGGATCTTAAACTAATGCTTTTAGAGAGAAAACTGCCGTTACGACAATAGAATGTGCAGAGTGTCTTGGAAATAATTTTACGAAATCGGATGAAAGGATTTCATTTTAGAATTTTAAGCTTCGAAGACGCTCCGTACGAGTCATTTATCTTTTTAATTAATTTAATGAATTACTAAAGATGAACGAGTTACTAAAGATGAATATTAATTTTTTTCTTAACACTATGACGTTACCACATATTAGTCTAATTATGGCTTTTTTTCTTTCATTGTCGATAGAGGTATACGTTAGATTCGATTCTGTTGGTCTACCTTTGTATAAGAATAGTCTTTCATACACGTTGAAAAAGCATTTATATGTTGGGAAGTGCAATTCGAAAGAATACGCGATTTCTTTTATTGAAAATACTCTTTGGTGGACTGAGATTTACAAATATAAATAGAAAAAATACTAGGCACCACTTTTTTCATGGAAATATTTTTGGCGTTCTCTGTGCAATACGCGTATTCGAATTTTATAGATTATCTTATTCGTTTTTTAGTTCTAAAGCGACGCTCTCATCTCGACGACGTTTGTAGGTCGAAGTGATGTTGCTCTTTGTACAAAGGCAGAATGGTGATGAAAATCAGTGAGAATCTAGCAGCGAAACTAAATAGACAAAAAGGGGGAAATATTTTAATTGAAGTAATTTAGCATACCGAATATACAAATATTATAATATAAATGCGATTTACAAATTTTTCTGTGAAGCCGATCTACGTACTTATTCCTTCGCAAATGTTTGACGTACACTGAGAGGCTCTTTTTTCAAATATTAATTAACAAATTAAGTAATTAATTAAATCATTTTATATCTGCTTGCTTCATTTCTAAATTATAATCTTTTTTATTGAGTTCTTAAATATTCAATTGAATTTTTCAATTAAAAACATTTATCTAAGAAACTTTGCAAAACTGTGACATAGTCAATTTTCCTTTTTGTATATTAAGTATGACTAATAGAATCGGCAATATTTTCGAATCTTTGCTTTATTCACCTGCCAATTTAGAAATAAATATTAAATGTTTTAATATCATAAATTAAATAATATTAATAATAATATTATTAATAATATTATTATTTATATACTGTTATAAGTTATTATATTATAATTTTTAATATTTATTGTTTTACAATATTTAGTTTTTTTTAATTTTATTTAAACGCTCTACAGTAGTTTCAATCGTTATAATCAGTCTCAGGGAAATCTATGTGTATTCTCGATATCCGTATTTGATATCATAGAGGCGTACAGACATTTTCGAAGGCTTCAAAAGGCGTGCATGTATTTAATACGAATCCATATTGTACAGGAGTGTAAATGGATAAGGATTGCTGAAGTAAATGTCTGTATGCACGATTATTTTCTTTTTTAACAGTGAAAACGTGCAGTTCTATGTACATACTGACTATTTTCCAGTAAAGGCAGTGACGGGACGTAACATCTAATGAGTCTAAGCTCGTTACTTTAATGATTCGCAATAATTTTGTGAAATTACGATGTACGTATTGTATGTACTGTACGTAGAATAAGTAGAGAATAATATAACCGATCTTGATATTTGTTTATATTAGTGTATCTCTCGTGTATGTAAAGCATACTGGTGTTATATAATTAACTATAGCTCGAGCGAATAAATTGCACAGGTTCGAGACCTGCACATGTAAATACTTTCAAATTAATTAATATTACTACGATTACATTACGACTATTTGCTTTTTTATTGTACCATAGTATATGTACGTATAAATAATTAATAGAAATAATAATTGTCAATGTACATTTTCTTAGTTGTTACGTTCCCCCTTGTATTTATACATAACATATATTTCACGAAACTTCTAAATGTGTTAACAATAATGCTTTAAGAAGGTAAAGAAAGAAAATTTATTATTATCATGATTATTATTATACGATACGAAGCAAGGAACAAATGCATATATTTTATTTTCGATGTTTAGTTCGAAGCGAGATTTTACAAATCAGAAATTATCTCTGTGATTCATAAGGAATTAAAAGTGGGAGGCAGAAAACAGCGACAAAAGGACATTACTATTGTTACTGTCATACTTGAAACGAATAAGAATAAACTGTCAATAATCTCGTAATGACGACTTATTACTTATTACATTTAGTAACGAATTATTTTGTCGATGTAATAAAAGCAAGTATTTTTATCGAATCTTACACACTTCTTATTATTTTTTTCTACTAGATATATCTCATCTACTAATCCTTATAATTCATCTAAAATCTAAGTGATATTTATATTTTTATTTAATAATCTTTAACCATTTTTAATAAGTTCTTCCTTTCCAGTTTCCCTGATGTCCCATCAAATGGTAACTCGTCTACAAATATTATCCCATCTACAGGAATTTTCTCCTCGCCTAAACTCATTGAGTATTGCACAAGATCTTTCTCAGAAAGCTGTAAATGAAAAATATAAATAAATCAATCAAGAAATTATTAATTATTAAATTAATTAGCTGAACTTAATTTCTTAATCTACCTTTGAATTCTTTCTTTTAATTACAAATGCAAGAGCATGCTCTCCATCAATATTGTGAGGTACACCTATTACAGCAGCATCTGATACTTCAGAATGTTTGAGGAGAATATCTTCAATTTCCAAAGGAGAGACAAAACGATTTTTATATTTTATCATTCTCCCCTTTCTGTCAAGTATATAAACATTTCCCTCTTCGTCAAAATATCCAACATCATTCGTGTGAAGCCATCCTGCATTAGGATTTCTTTTGATTAAAGCGAAACCATCACTTAAATATATTGCAATAATTTTAATCATGCTTTTTACCCTCACCCTCTGAATCAATTGCTTTTTTAGTAGCTTCCGGATCCTTGTAATATTCTTTCATCATAAATGGTCTTTTCATGCAAATCTCTCCTCTTTCGTTAGGTCCCAAAGTATTTCCAATTGTTAAGTCGATAACTTTCATCTGCACATTGCAGCTCAATTTTCCGCAAGATTCATTGTGTTTAGTATCAAGATTTATAGTATCGTTTCCGCCCATTTCAGTTAAGCCTATAATAATATAATAGTTTAATAGTTTATTATAATTATTCTTCTTTTTAGCACAGTTTACCATAAACATTTGTAAATTGACAATTGGGAGCTATACGTCTGAGATTATCCACAACTCCTGATCTTAATTTCGAGCCTCCAATCATAACATGACGTAAAGAAGACAAATTAAACTGATTTGTTATCTCTGAGGTAGCTATTTTGTAACACAAATCGGTTGGTAGATCTATATTTTGTACCTGAAAAAATGATGACTTTATATATCCAGAAATTGAACAAACTATATATAGACCCGGATTTTTCGCACACCTTGTATTTTTCGATTGTTCTGCAAAGTTCCTCCATAGTTGGTTGATAAACGATTATCATTGGAGACTTGGTAAGAAAAGAAGAAAAAACGAAAAGTGAGGACACAATGCCAGCTATTGCTGTAACCCAGGTTGTTACTAAACTATTTTTTTCGGGCCAGAAATCATTCAAAAAAGAAAGAACTCTGTGCAATAATCCTCCATAAGAATGTGACACCAACTTCGGAACACCAGTGCTTCCAGAAGACATCAGAATAACAGCAAGATCATTGGGATTCACATTGCTGCAATTAAATTTTACAACTTCTTCCAAGCTTTGTTGTTTGATAATTTCGTAAAAAGACTCAAATCCAGGAAAATATCCCAAAACAATAATTCTTGCATCAATTTCTTCTTCTTTCAATATATCACTTATTTCTTCAACTGCTTCCACACTCACAAATACAACTTTTGGTTTCACGATATTCATGTAATATCTGGTGATATCTAAAAATATTATTTGAATTTATACAGACTTGTTGTATTTATAGATTTAGATTGAGATTAACTGTATTAATAATAAATTAATAAATATTAAGTACTAACCAGTGGGTAAATTTGGTGGTCGTGCAATTACAGGTAATCCAACATATAAAGCAGCTAAATAAGGAGCCAATAATAAAATGCTACTCGCACCGTAAATTGAAATAACATCTCCATATGTTATTTGCGCTCTTTTGAGCCATAAAGCACATCTCACACTTTCATCAGCTAATTTTCCGTATGTTGAAGATTCGCCACTTTTGGCGTCTATCTACAATTTAAAATTAAACAAATTGAATAAAAATTACTTCTATTGAAAATTTGACAAACATTTGCATACCTGCCCAACAAAATCCGAGTTCTTTCTCAAAATTTCCAATACTATTCTCCCTATGTTTGAATCTCCTAAAGGAATCGACACTTCCGGACCTTTTAGAATGTTGTTTTCGATCCCGAGTCTGGACATTTTTAATCTGTTTAAATATTTCCACTAAAAAATGCACTGAAAACGAGAGAAAATTTTCTTTTCTTTCAGTACTTTACAAATGTTTCGAAAAATTTACTTCAGAAATACGCGGATAGTATTATTATACTCCTGCAGTGAAAATAAAATGTAAACAATGTATTTAGTCATAAATCCTATTCTTATTTGCTTGTTCCATTTAAATTGAAAAGTCTACTTTACTTGATAAGATAGAAGATAAAACGACGGGGATTAAGTGATTCTTCAATTATCAATGTTTCAATTTCAAAAAATGAAATTGTGCGAATTTGAGGATGCGACAATAAAAATCAGTGCAGCCAATCTTCAAAAATAAAAGTCAGAAAAAACGAAAAATGTTCATGATACCTATAATAAATTCCCCACAGAATTTTAAAGAAATTTTAACTAAACAGAATATAGCTATAAAAAAGTTTTCATATGCTACAGATTTTTACCGATTTAAGAAATTATGCAGATTTCTAAAACGTTGAACAAGAATTATTGATTGGCAACCCTGCACTGTTTGCAAACTACGGTTGTGCGAATATCACTTAACAATTTCTCAAGATTTTAACCGCTTTTCCTAAATTGAAATCGGCAATGTTTGAATTAAATTAACTAGTTATTTTAATATAGAATTTTAAGTCTCTTTCTCCAAAGAAATACTTCCCAAAGGCAAAACTTCCCACTTTAGTAATTTATCATTTTAAAATTCGCGGTGAAACGGATTTATGAGATCTAAGCGACCTCAACGGCTAAATTCTGAACTTCTGAAAAAAACCATTGCATCCACTTAATACTAAGGACCGAATTTGTTATTATTCACAAAGTTATTTGATTTCTTCCCCCGTTTATCATTATTGATAAAATTTAAATTAATTTTAGTCATTTTAGCAAATGATTGTGCAAGTTAAACTCGATTTCCTAAACAAAGTACTCGAAGATATGAAGTTTTACGCGATAATGAACAGACAGTCAATCATGACAATCGTGTACAGTGGAAATGATTGTGATTGCAGTCGAGTTTTGACGATGTGATTTCAAAAAATGAACAATGTTTGTAAGGGATCCCTGTGGTATTATTTGTATCATCGTGACGTATATTGCTGTATTTTACGCAGATTACGTCGTAGTACGATGGATAATTTTGCACACAATGCAAGACAGGTACAATTCATCTCAATAAACTGTTATCTATTATAGGCATCTAGAGAACTTGTCATTTTGGATGTTTTGACAGGTGTCTTACGTGTCAGTTTTGTTTCACTTTTTTTACAACAATTAAAAGTTTTCTCACATGGTTATTTTTCCATAATTATTACTTTCAATTTTGTTATTGTTGACATTTATTTTTTATTTTTATAGACATTTTGTCTGTTATTAAAGGTAATCATAATGTTTTATTATCTTCTAATGTTTCAGCCTATGGGGTCCATTCCACGTAGTAATATTCAACACGGTTGTATTACTGCTGATGATGGCGCATTTGAAGGCAGTTTGCAGCGATCCGGGAGTAGTTCCTTTGCCTCAAACTAGAATGGATTTTTCCGATATTCATAGTGCAGGATCTGGCCTAGAAGAAGGTGATGAGAGAGATGATTGGACTGTCTGTACAAGATGTGAAACTTACAGGCCTCCACGTGCTCATCACTGTAGAATTTGTAAAAGATGTATTAGGAGAATGGACCATCACTGTCCATGGTAAAATATTCATATTCAATAATTTACCTCTTCCATAATAATTATTGAAAGAGTAATTTCATTTTCTTAATTAAAGGATAAACAACTGCGTTGGAGAAAGAAATCAAAAGTACTTCATTCAATTTTTGGTATACGTCGGCATGTTGGCTGTTTACGCAATCACTCTTGTGATTATATCGTGGGTAAACGAGTGTCCACTCTGCAGTAATGACGTAGCTGTGAAACAAAGTCGAATGTACGTGTACAATTTTTAAATTTCGAAAAGAAGAAACATTACATTTAATTTTAAACTGTTTAATTTTCAGATTGCATTGTGTAATATTGGTGCTGGAAGCAGCATTATTTGGGATGTTCGTGGTAGCAATTTTGATTGATCAATTCCAAGCTATTCTGGGCGACGAAACTGCAATAGAAAGAATTCAAGGTGGTCACCATCATCATCACAAAACGTCACCTCGAACATTCACTCTACTGTCGCAAGTTTGTGGTAAAAGTCATCCAGCTTTATGGCTCTTGCCTTGTCACAATCCTCCACGGTATTCTTACCGACGAGAAACTTTGATAAACCATAACGTTTGAATTGTGGCAATACTTAACATTTTTTTGTTTAACCTGTAGTTATTCATGGACTTGGTGCAATTGGTGCAGGTTTGCACCTTCCTACAAACTTTAAATTAAGCGCACTTAGTAATCTTTAGGTCACGATTCTTCAGATTTTTTTCATGATTCCAAGTCGTTAGCTCTTTTATTAAATCATAAAGAATGTATTTGAGTATAAGTATTGCTAACTATAGGAAAATGATGTACATCGACGAAGATATGAATGTCAGACTGCAAATTTGTGTGCTTTTGTCTTTGATCTTTATTTGAAAGATTTTTACATTTACCTTCATTTCACGATTCTTCCTGAACATTATAATAACGTATATTGCGAAGAATGTGGTGTAAGATTGTAAATATTATTGCCCAAAATCTCCTCTTGTAACATATACAATAGTAGTTCAGATTAATCAAAACTTTGCTACCATCGATGTTTCGCTCTTTAGATAAGATTTTTTTACTTTAAAAAGTTGGCACAATGTGTGAAACCTAAGTGTAGAATTATTATGCATTTTCGAATGGTTGAGTTGAGTGATTTTTATGATGAGATCAGTATTTTTCACGACATTATTTTTCGTAATTAGCTTCTAATTACAATAAAAGGGTTCCTGAAATTATGGAGAGAAAATACGCATTCATGATGGTTTGAGAAATTTAAGGCAGAGCTACTTTATCAATAATTCTCTACATTTTTTTCTGAAAAAAATTGTATTGTTAATTGTTTCAAACGAATTTTCCTACTTTCTGTTACTATTATAGTATTTTATTTACCATTTAGATATTTTTAAGTACAAATTTTTATATTCAGTTATTTTTTTAAAACGGTGTATTTATTTTGTTAGTAGACATTAAACAATTTTGATAATTGTAACGTTTTGTACAAATTATTTTTGTACAATCAGTTCTTTTTGTTTTTAAAGGTACTGTCTTGAATAAATAATAAGATTAATAAGAATGCCCGAAATTTGTTGAACTATTTAAGTACCTTTAGATAAATTTAAATATCTTTGGAATTAAGATTTACGTATTTAAATTAAATTAAGATTTTTACGTTTAAATATTTATAATATTTATTCATACTCATGACTTAAGCCAATGATCATATCGTATTACTGTAAACGTTTTCGTACAGATAATATAAAGTACTCTGTGATTCCTTAGAAAATCTTATTTATTTACTTTGGAGAATATCGAAATATAAATGGAAGAAATAATCAGTATTTTTTATTTTAACCTTAGCTGAATGTAAATTGAAAACCATAAGTTGCACAGTGAAGTTTGTGCAAAATTTTTCGGATTTTGAAAAAAAAAAAAAAAATACCGATATAAGTCTTCGATCTTGAAGTCTATTTGAAATTTATAAACAAGCAGCCATGAGTCCTGCAATATTGTCGAAATCGATCTTCTCAGTGATATTTTTAGTTTTTATATTTTCATCCTGATTGGAGATGAAAATGATTTTCTTCCCTCCTTTGTTGGTTTCCTGCCAACCGTATTTGTTTATCCAGTTGCCGAGCATATTATCTGAAATAATGAAATAAGCATCATATTGTAAAAATTATTAAACAAGTGATATGAAATGTTTAAAAATCTAAGATTCGCACCGTCAATGTCACCTAGAAGTTGTGACAAAAGTGGCTTGTCTATAGTCTGGAATGTGATTCCCACAACGTGGCATACAAATTTTCGAATCGAGTCTTGGAAGCCGACAATGTTATCGTACAAATTAGACATAGAACGAACTCGTTCCCAAGCGTGTTGGAAGTCACATTGTTCCAGGATATCTGCCAGATACATGATGTGGTTCACGGGTTCTTCTTGCATCTGAAAATAGAATAAATTAGTTCTTTTCTTGGGCAGTAAATGCAGAAAATATTAGCAACGTATTTTACAATCATTCTTTTTCATAAAGATACTTACAATTTTTTCGGTCAAGAGGCATTTGCAGAGAACAAAGTCTGTGTGTGGCAAGTTGGTCAAAGCCTTCAGAAGAATTTGAATCGTGATATCCACATTATATCGCAGAGGATTGAGTTGATAAAGTTTCAAAACTGCAAGATTTGCTTCGAGGTCATAGGCATTTTCCCTAGCCTGAATTTCTACGTACTTTTCTAAAGTTATCAAATTGTCGGGATTGTACCTAAAAAATTAATTCATTATTTAGATTATACATATTTACAAATTGTGTAGCTGTTCTACACATGAGAATCCGAATTTTCATTCAGTTGAAAGCAATACATATTTTTTTATTCTATTAATATTTCTGCAATTAATAAATTTATAGCTTTTTTAATCAAACTGGAGCAACTAGAAAATTAAGAAAGTGAGGTTATAAAGTTAAAAAAACGTGTTTGAATATATAAAAGATCTAAATTTACCTTTCTATTCCCTTCAACATATCCGCTACTGTTTGTCTCATCGCTTCTGCCATTGTTTCAGTTATTTAAACCTTAAAACCTTAAAAGTTTCAATACAACAAGAAAAACTCTAAAAAATGCAGAAAAGATGCTTTTCTTAACTTTTTAGGTTATTTGACAGCTGGGTGACAATGGATTGACGCATGCGCATTAGTTCGAAATCTTAAATTACTCCAGCCACCACCAGAGGGCTAAGAATGTGGAGTCAGCTGTCAAACGGAGTGAAAACAAAACGAAATATTTTTAATTAAATATTGAATATTAAATATTACTCCATTTTTGCAAGAAATGTGTAGAATATTTACATAAAATGGATATAATCGAACACAAGTTTGAACCCGTAGATGAAAGGTAACTCATTTTAAAATTCATATTTTCCGCACCCAGTTTTGTGCTCCATTCCGTTAAACTGTTGTTTTCCTTATTGATAATATATTATTTAATTTAAAATTTAGAGCTCTATTCTATAATAAAAGCATGTCATCAAATTTAATTTTCAGTTCGGAGGAGAATGTGGTGGAAAATGTGAGTTTAGTTTTGGAGGATTCGGAGTTCATTAGCTGTGATGCAGATGATGAGACAACGACTGAAGGTTTACATTATCAATATGCACCAAAACTCTACAGTAGTGATGGAAATGGAGAAACTGTAGCTTACCAACTACTTCACATTGACGAAAACGATTCCAGAGAAATTGCAGTAGCGATTCCGAATTCTGTAAAGCATGAACCTATGCAGCTTCTAGCTTCTCCAGTCAATGGACAATTTTATGTAATAAGCAACGACAGTGAACCTTTCACAACCCAAACACTTAAACCTTTTACTCCACGTGCTTCTCAACTCCAAGCAAAGTCCCAAAATTCGTCGGTTGAACCTGTTGTTCCTAAAAAGGTATTTGATCCTATTAATTATTGCAAGAAGAAAATTAATTCAGGGGCAGGTAATATTTTTCAATTAATTTCTCATTCTTTTAGAGGGACGCCAAAAGAAGAGAAACGCATAATGAAGTGGAACGACGACGACGGGGCAAAATTAACACGTGGATTAGGGCTTTAGAGAAACTGTTACCGGAATGTAAAGTTAATACGAGTGACGTAAGGGATAGTAAACAGACTTTTGAATCCCAGGTAAGATAAATAATGAAAAAGAGCTAGAAAGAATAATAATATTGATTTTCATTTTCTAATTCCTTGTTTAAATATTTTCAGAGCAAAGGAGGAATTTTGTCTCGTGCTTGTGACTATATTCAAGAGTTGAAAGAAACAAATCAGACTCTCGATCGATTCGCGGAGGAAAATAAGGAATTAAAACAAGAATTGAAAAATCTGAGGCAACTCGTTAGTCAGTTAAAAAAGGAGAATTCCTTCTTCAAAGAAAAAATCACAGCGACAAATGGGAATCTGGGTTAATATTTTCAATTTAAAGCACTGAGATAAGTTTTGTGTTTAAATACGACAGCAACTCCAAAGCCGGGCAACTGCAGCACCAAAACAAAAATTTTATCAAGCTTGGTGCTGCAGTTGCCCGGTTCTGGAGTAGCTGCCGTCTCAAAACAAGAGAGCAGCTATATTAAATTGAGGTATGACAGCGACTTGACGTTTTGTGCAGCAGTTACACGAAACTTCTCTCAGTGTGGCTACCTTCGAGTATTAAATTTGAACTCCACATCAGCACAATGTCTCTTTGTTTATATGAAAAATACTTTACCGTGTTAACAGAAATAAATGTATTTTATGATATATGACTATTGCTTTAATTAAATACTTTTAACAAATTATAGCATCATGAAAAATGTTAGAGGAAACAAATTGCAATGAAATGATAGGACTGATACTTATAAAATGTTTATTTACACAGATTTAACTTAATATATATTTCTGTATATTGGAAACAATCTTTTAATTTCAATAATCCTATAACTCGAACTGTACATACATATTGTAAACATAATATTTGTCTATAACTTGAACAAATAATTCGTGAGATTTCTACGAGACCTTCAAATTAATTTCAATTATAAATATACAAATATAGTACATAACATAATATAAATCATAGAGGTTCTTAGAATGCATCATTCGCTTTCCGTTATTTACAACTGTAAAGTACAAGTATATTTACAATGCTAATAAACTTAGAATGTCTAAGACAATCTATTAAAGACTCGTAACCAAGTATTTCAATTCATAATAGTTTTTATCATCTTTGTCTTGAATCTGTCAAGAACTTGAAAACAGATTCACAACGATCTAAATTACTGTTACATATTAATCGCTAGGAATATTATTGCTTTGAAGCACAAATTTTATGTAATTTCTAGTGACTTCTTTCTAGTTATAATTTACAGAGTGCAGATGATACGATGTAGAAAAACAGTATGTCGGTGAATAGTTAAGCTTCTAAAGGATGATCGTCGAAATCGCACATTTCATATGGAATTTCATTTTCAACTTCAATACAACCTTGAGTCAGATAACAGCATTGTTTCTGTGATATTGCAATTTTTATTGGCTACCTAGGCAAAGTTAAGTTACAACATTTTTAAAAGTATGAAATTGTGCAGTATATGTTTTGCTCTTTTTCGTGTAACAAACATGGGTAGGTCCATTTTACCACATATTTTACATTGGCATCAAGTCTTCGTTGCAATAGCATTTTTCAATAACAAATTTAAGACTCAAATTAAATTTTTAGTCAATGCATTTATGTAAATTCTTTTTTAATGGAACATTCCAATATTAGGTATTAAATTTTATTGTTTTAATTAAAAATTTTGAATCTACTTAATACTTTAAAGTTCCCTAAACGAATTTACAATATTATTGAAAAAATTGAAAACTTCACCCTTGAATCAATGAAATTTTATAAAAATAACTCTGAGCCAAGGTATTTTTTGTATTCCTTAGCCTAATCCATCAACGGGGTTTACAGTCTCTGTACATTATGTTTAGAAATCTTTCCCTTCTTGTTATATTGTCCTTGTCATTTACTTGATACAGAAAATAGGTACAAAATAATGAAAAAGTTATTAGAAAAACTCATATTTTAAAATTTTTAGGATTTTCATTTAAAGAAACTTGAAATCTTCAAGAAATTTAGTACCTATTTATTTTTCTGTAAACAAAAATTTCGCTTTTTCAATGGCTAACATTTATCACACATGATATCTTATTTCTGTACACTAGTAAAAAATCGAAGGAGTCAATTTCGAAAGGAGACTTGATATGACTAATTTTACATCTCTATTCATAGAAATATAATACTGTTGATTTTTTTCTCAATTATGAATAGAAATTACCAAGAAAAGAAGGGATTAAAAATTGTCTTTAGATTACATACATCAACATTTCTTTTCTTTTCTCTAAATATTTTACCTTTCGAATCAATGAATATATAGTATGGAATGAACAATTTGGCTTCTAGTCAACAATCTTGGTTTATATAGGTATTTGTTTCGAGAAAAAAAACCGCCAAAAAAGTATGTTACATTCCGAGAAAGGTGCTTAAGATAGACAGTAAGAATTAGGATGGACTTCCATTTCTTTAAACAATAGTGTACTAATTATAATACAGTCCAAGAGATTACGTTGCACACTATTCTTACAATTTTCGCGAATCACGAAGCAAATATTTTGCCTTCAGTCTTTTTTTAGACCCTAACCAATGGCACTTGGTACCACAGGAAACTAAGTACGTAATCGTTCATCGGAATTGAATTTTCTAATTCTGTTTCAGTGATCGAAATCGACAGAATTTTAGACTTTGTTTGCTAATAGAAATTTCTCTAAAATAACTTCCAAATCTTTTCTTTAGATGGAAGATAAACACGAATGATTTTAATTCATTTCACGAGGTTCTTCTTCTTCTCTTTCTACTTTCTCTCTCACACGATGTTCTGTGAGGGGTAAAAGATTAATAGTTGCTAAATGTCGTGAATGGATCTCTGAGGTAGGAGAACCGAGAAACGATACAGATTTCCTAAGTTTCTTGAATCACTGTTTCCTTCTGAGGAAATTTGTCTATGTTAAAACTACAAAAACGTTCACTTCCTATTCCCTAAATATATTATTCACGTAAGAAGCTCTCCTTAAGTACAAGAACCATTCCAAGATAAACGTGGCAATTTCTTGATCGTAGCAACGTCATCGACAAAGTGGAGCTTCGATGTCAATTCTGAGGATCGATGCAACGTTTTTGGAAGAGGCAGTGAGACACAATTCGTTGAAGTTTGCGTCCTAAGATTACTTTTCTCTTTCTTATGTTCCCTCATTTGTAAAAGAGTTCTCGAAAAAAATGTTCGAGATTTACAAGAGAGCTTAGTTTCAGGAAAATTGGGTATTTTCAACATTTCCCATAAAGATTCTTTTTTAATCGTTTACTTGAGATGACAACAGCTTCGATTTTACGAGAGTAATAACAGCTCCTGATTCTTTCGAAATTCGGAGTAATGTAACACTTACATCTTATGAAAATAGAGACTTGTGCGTGATATGAAATTTATGACGAAGAGATGAAAGTTTATTTAAAAATTTTCAAACGAAAAGTGTAACAACAGTATGAAATAACAACATCAGTTCAAAAAATATTCCAAGTTTTTGCTTACCCAATTTTCCTCTTTTTATCTAGCATTTTTAGTTCTACTTATGCTTCTGAAAGTGTGTTACTTTTGCCGACGTGCGAGCTAATAATTTAAGTGCGATTATGTACAGATGCAAATCGACTTTGCTTTGGTAAAGGAATTACCTTCGTGCCATACCTAATTTTGCTGAAGGCGCATTTCTTGGAAATTGTAACAGTAAATCTGGACTTCAGATTGAAGTTACGATTGCAACTGAAAATGCGACACTTTAAAGGTCAATGTACGGGACGAAGGTAGGCCTGGCTCAGGATGTCTGGGGCCGAGCACTTTTCTTACTGCTACCGAAAGTGAACCACGTTCCAACTTTTCGACCCAAGGAATTTGTTGTGCCCACTTGTAGCATCGGCATATCGTAAGAAGATTCTCGTTTGTAGGATTTACCTAAAAAAAATTGTTTACCGTAAAATATAAGTCTATTATTCATTTTAAATGAATTCCATTTGCTGAATTTAAAAATAATTACTTCGAGGCTTTGTTGGAGGTCTACAGCGTTGTCTGCTAGCAGCAAGTTTAGCGAGTTGTCTGGCTGCAGATGGAAATTCCAATCCATCATTTCTATCCTGTGCTACAAGTCTTCTTTCTTCCGCCATTGCTCCCAACCAACGTCGCTTCTCATCTGCAGTTCGACAACAAAAGAGAAGCCATTTATCTCTTACGCAACTATAAATCTTCAGACAATGCCGCACTGTGACTCCCAGTTGGTGATCTGCAAGATTTAAATATGAAGTCAGTCCCTTATCATTGATTTAATTGATACATAAACCGAAATTAATTAAAGTAACACTAATACCTTTTCCATCAGGTACATCGATGACATCGCTAGTGTCAAGATAAATTCGACCTTTGTAGACGTACGTGTTCCGTTTGAGAATATCCTTTTTGCAATAGACAAGTTGGTGGTCAAACAAGAAAAGGATTATATTACTGGTCCACATTCCTGTCGTCACTCTCATCGCTTCACCCTGGTAAATTAGTTGCGATGACACCTCTATGAGATCTTCACCCTGAAATATGATAAAACCATCTTTAAAGCCTCGTTTGCGTTAAGAAATTCTAGAACCAATCCACAGTAACCCATATCGGAGTTGTAAATCTGAGGAACTTAGTTTAGAACTGCCATTAAAGCTGAAACTTGAATCATTTTACGAGCTTCGAGATATAAATCAAACAGAGATCTGAACAAAAGATTATATCTTGAAAGACTGTATCTACGTTTTCAAGTCCTACCTCCCATCCTTCAACTCTGAGCTGCCAGGCTGCAAGTTTCTCGAGACTCTCCATTCGCCTTTTCCTCTCGTTGATGAGAACAGCAACACCTCGCATGGCTTCCAATGCTTCTTGGATTTTCTGATAATCAGGGTGGTCGGCTTTTGTATACTTCAGCAACTCCGCTAGTTGCAAAGGGTATTTGCATATCCTTTGAACCGGAGTGAGCAAATAGCCATCCAACGGTATTTCTATCAGACCTCGCATCAGGCGGCAAGCCTCGAAAAATTTACCATACTGATCGTGCTGATAAAGTTCTTGTAAAGTCGCTGTCGCCATCGGATGACTGTTGCAGTACTCGGAATACATTCGAAAACCGGCTCTCTGAAATTAAGACATTTAAAAATCGACTATTCCAAACGTTATTGAATTTTGTGCTTCAGCTTTCGAGTTTCAACTCACGTGATTAATAAAACATTCTCCAACACAGCTTTTGTGTGGAGAATTCCAATCGATGCAAGCTTCGAGATCCTTCAAAAATTCCGACTGGAAGTCAAGTAATTCCTCTAAATTGATAAAAATTGTTTCAATCTGATCTTCAGTGAACATGTCAATCCGTCTTCGACACTCGGCAATGTAGCCTTCTGCAACATCTTTCAGAACTTTGACGAAATCTCGTTCAGTTTGAACAAGTTCTCGAACAACACTGGTTCTCACTTGCTCATTGGAGAGCAGAGAAATACTTGTGCGCCTTCTTAACTGAGAGTTAGAAGTCGCCCCAGAAGCCATCGCAGCCAGGCAATCTTCCACCGTGTCTTCTTGACTAACTCGCAACTGAAAAAAATGATTATTCTTCAATGTCTTTTCTAGGATTATACCAAACTGAACAACAAATATGTTTTACTTTTTATAGTATATGAATAGTAAAGAGGAAGAATTTTGGGGAAATCAATTAGCAGACATACCCGAACAAAAGCTGCTGGAAACCATCCATGTTTTCCTTTAGAACTTCCCCACCACCAGTCCTTGTCCATTGTATCGAGGACATCTATCACATCACCAGCTCGGAAAGCAAGTTCCTCGGGTTCGATTGCTATGTGGTCCCAAACTGCCTCAGCCAGGATAACCAACTCCTCGTCCATCGTCTGCTCGAAGGACTTTTTTCTATCCGTCAAAGAGGCAATGGACGATTCCGAATCGGACATCATCTCGTCGTCAGAAGTACCCCCTCTTCCATCCTGCTCGTCCTCAGACAAGACGTTACCACCGGGTAATCTCGCACCTAATTGTCACACAATTTTCAATTAGCAACAAAGCATTTCATAAAAGAATAAGTAACAAAATCCACCAAAGGTGAATTGTTGAGAAGTGGCATTACATAAAATTAAAAAGTGCTTCCTCAATAAATTTATTGCTGCCTGTTTAGAAAGAGAAAAAAGTCAAAAGATTAATATTAATATCCTAATTTATAAATAATTGTGTTTCTGATTATTTACGTTAGAATAACGACCTAAGCAAAATTACTTGGAAGGTTTTTTACAAGGTTTTTTTACAAGGTTTTTTTTGAGAGAGAAGTTTGGGGGCTTTGGAAATACTGTCTCAGAACTTTTGAGAAATTGTGCATTAGAGAAAGTTAGTCTAATCATGCACTTAAATTATCAATTTCAAGTGTCTACAAGAGTTGTACAATAATTATAACTATTATAAGAAATCAACTTTCGATAAGAGAGGATTGAATATTTATAGAGGAAGTCAGAAATTCTGAAGCCTACGAATAAATATTAAGAACTCTTTAATTTTGTTTTCGAGAGAACTCAAGTTTTCATTACCTGCAGTTTTGGTGCGCATCAACGGAGAAAGTTGATTGATACCCAATGGTTGGCTGAGAGATCGTCTCAAATTTGTCCGAGAACACCTCCCTTTCGCGTTACTGAGACCAAAAGAAAAAATTAGTTAAGGGATACTATTTTACCTGTTTTTAGAAGGGATTCACAAGCGTGTACAGAAGCTCTAGTTTAACATTCAGCAACGTGTTACAAGGTATACACGACAAAAATTACGTGTGACAATCAAACTTTACGAGGAAATAAAAAGAGTTTTATTATACCCGTCTACCTACCACTATTCTCCCTTGATTTACTGGAAAGGTTCGAATAAAAGAATTTAAATTTTGACCAAATCAAATACTGATATGATGATAATAATGTTAATTTAATTAAGCAGCGTATCATGACACTTTGAAGAAAAAAACAAAGTTTTAAAAGAAGACGTTTTTTCTTTTAAGTATGTGCACTAAAGTAGCATCAAAGCGTTTTGGCAATTAGCAGCGCTGCAGTTGTTCAAAGTGATGTTTGCTTTTTTCAGCTTTGTGCGAGACAGAATCGAGGCGAGTGTGCAGAAAAATTCAACAAAAGACTATCAATGCTTTTATTTTAGTTCTTTAGAGTTTTTTTCATTAGAAAAATCGGATCAAGAGAAAAATCTGATTTTAAAATCAAGACTTCCTCGAAGACCCATTTTTTAAACTATCGACATTTTTAATTGGCATGCACTTTATTTCTTTTAATCTTTCAGCACTTTTCTTTGGATCGATCTAGAGATTTTTTTTCGAAAATTAGTAATAATCTTCAAAAAATCTTTAGAGTCGCTCCCTTAGTTTTGTATTAATTAATTTTGGATTTTACAGTGGATCCAGGTGAAAATCTATTTAGACTCCCTTACAGGAAGAAAAGAAATTCTCATGGTCTCGAATTATTAGAAAAATCTAGTCTTTAAAAAGATTTTAGAGACATTTGAAGAAAAATTTCTTCTTCTGTAAGGGATTTTTGCACACCTCGATTCTAGTGACAATGCATTTACTTGCGTTTATAATTTATATGCGAAAGGCAAATGACGAACGCGAAAGTCGAGATTAAGATTGATAGTAAGACCTCACCTTCTCAGGGTTACAATGTCATGCGAGGAGTGTCTTGGGCTCAGCCTCGGAGGTCTCGTTTTTATCGGTGATGGAGTTGAGAGCATTCTTCTATAATTGTGAACATGACTATATCCAGATCTCGTGTCCCATTGAAGAAGCCTCTGTCCTCCTAAATCACTATTAGTCCTTCTCACATTATGATGCCTCGTTGTTCTGCTCTGCAGGTCCGCCTGAATAAAAAATAAAATAAAAATTATATTAACGATCGTCAGAAAAAATAATTAATAAATATAAAATCGTAAATTATAGCTTCTAAAGTTAAATAATTAATTTTGAAAGAGTGGAGATTGTTAGGACATTAATTTTATTCTAATGTGAACAGTTTATCAAGATTTGCCGAAGCTTTTATCACTTAATGATATCAGAAAGTCCCAGACAAAATTTTTAATTTCGTAACTGGTTTTTCCTATCGTAAAAAAAGATTGTAAGTTAATGTTGAATAATGTCAACACTGCACAATTTATTTTACGTGATGAGTTCATTGTCCATGGAGCCCGTGTTGCTTTCTACGTTTGATATCAACTGTGGCAGGATCACGCTTCCTCTCTTCGTATCCTTATCCAGATATATTTTACATATTGAATACTGACTCGGACGTACGTGTGTTTAACTGTATACAGACTTGAGTAATACTAGTCTAGACTACATTGTGATGAAGAGTAGAGGGAGTTTCTGCTTCATTTAATGCAACTTATGCACGTGCAAGCCATTTTAATCAGAGAGAACCGCGATTATTTATCGAGAGTATCAGATCAGTGAGCCATCAAATCTCTTTCATAAGAAGAGATAGAACACATTTATTAATTTATAAATTTATATTCATTTGATTCTATCCTGACATCATTTTATATGAGTGTTCTTGAATAATGGAAGAGCTATTAGAGAGAGTAGGCTAATGCTTATCGATTTTGGGGCTCAGACTCATTTTTTGAGAACCTTCGAAAGTAAACTAATTTGTAAAGACCCTCGTCATCTCACCTTAATGTTTGAGTTTGAAGCAACCCATCTTAAGTTAAACCTTCAAATAATTTTCTGCCTACGTGCTTGTTTTGAAGATCAATTACCACATTTACTTCAAATATCACCTACATCTAATAAAAATTCACGCAAAGCTCAAATTCTCTACCAAGTAATTGAAGAAAAAGCCAAGATAATTAGAGAGAGTTCAATTTAAAAAAATTATGAAAGGGAGGTTTTCAGGCAATGTATTTTTGAAGTATTCGAAAATAAAAAAATTGAGAAACATTCAAAACATTAATTTCCTAAAATTGGATTGAAGTAAACATTTTTTCCAAAAATTTCCCCACATTTTTGATGAGGAATATTTTTTAAGTTAGTGATGTTAAAATGTGAATGAGATCAAAATGGAGCTCTTGGTTGATTTTTAGATTTAAAAATGACAAATGACAGTCAATTTTGCCCTGGAAACCCTCATATTTGGAAATCTAAAATTTGCAAGATTCCCATTTGTTTTTAAAGTGTTTGAACATGACATATTTAGGATGTTTTTACCTTAAATTTGTCAATTAGTATCTGGTTAATGAGCTCCGACTGGGGTCGTGATTTATCGGCGACTCGCCTTCGTGCGGCTGGAGGGCTGTCCGTTTCATCAGGGACATCGGTGTCATGAGACTCAGAGCTGTCACCGCCTCCCATTATTCCACCAACACTGCCCCCAGTCAACGCACCACCAGATACCATCTATGAGATACAGAGCTTTGGTCATACTTTACTGCTTCAATTTTTATTTTTATTTTAGTGTATAATCAACTTCAATTTCAATTTTAACGATCATTGACAAAAACTTGAGGATAGAGTTCAATTTTAATAGAAATCTAATTTATCCTTGATCTACTTCCTAGTTTCTAGACTACGAAATTGCAAATAGTTTTCGAGTAAAGGAAGCGAGCTGAAAAAGTATGCAAACAAAATTGAAAGCATTTCCTACAAAATGAGATTAAAATCGCAGCCAAGCTAATTTCGCTACCTCTATTTGAATTCCACTATCGCCGCTATTGCACTTGGCATTCCTCGCCGCTTTGCTCCCTTTTTTCCTTTCCTTGCTGCTTCTCCAAATGAGGGGTCCAAATCTAAAAAAAAAGGATTTTTAGTCTAAGGTCTTTCTTAAATTTTGGATTAAGTATACGTATTCAAATTTATCAAATTTCTTTTTTATTCTTCGTCGAATTTTTGTTTCTTAGTCTTAAAGAGAAAAGGTGACTGACCTGAACCTTTGATCATTTCCTGACTCCTCTTTGTGAGATGGTTGATCAGAGGCTGGTGCCAAATTTTGGTCGTCATCCTCGTCAAGGTTCACAGACCCCTCATTGCAATCTGGTGGACATTCACCCTCGTTACTCTCTTTGCTCCCTTTTTTGTGAAATCTCAGCGAGAAGCTTTTTCGGAACTTTTGCAAGACACTTTCCTGCTGATTTGGAACACTAACGCGATGAGACTGGCTTCCGGTGGGATTAATAACCACTGCTGGTGCCGCGCTTGTTTCCTGGAGATGAGAGTGCGACACCAAAGGAATTGAGGCCTCAACCAGGGGATGCTCTGTCGTCACGTGACCTCCAGGAGCATCCTCGTCATCATCCTCCCCGGACCAACGTCGACTGCAAAATAAAAATAAACATTTCGTCAATTTCAATTCAAATTTTTATTCATTGAAACGAGAATCTACATCAGAAAAACATTGATTGTGGAAGGTCATACATTCAGTGGTATTTTAAGAACCCAGGAATTTGCTTATTGTAAATATTGTACTCGAGTTGCATGCTTTGTACAAAAGTAAGTACGAAAGTCACGCGATTCATCATGTATTTTATTCTTTATTGTGGTTTCGAACATGAATTTCACGTTAGACTTTGCTTTTCGAGTCTAAATATCTACCGCTTCCAGAAACGAAATCTGATCGCGATCACTGTCATTCTTTTCCTCATTACCTCACTTTTTCCTCGTTTCGTAAAACGATTAGGAAACTAGAGGTTTAAAAGACCCCGAACATTAAAAAAGGAAATCTTTATCTAAATTCGAGGTTCTAAATTACGTTCAGAATTTATGAGTTTTAAAGCTCGGCAATATATTTTCTTGTATAGGTTTAAGATGCAATAGGGCTAACTTTTGGCTGACTTTAAACGAGAATTTAAACGACTTTAAAAGAAGGGAGCCATTTTCAGGGGGGAAAAATTTCTAGTTAAAGCCTCAAATTGTAAACAGGTATGTATTATTAAAATCATGAAGATTATATTCACCTCTCCCCAGTGATGAAGATATCCATAAATCTTCAGTAGAGTACTTAAACAAATTGACCCAAGTGTATCATACGAATTAATCTCTTCCAACAATAGCACCTGCTCCCTTTTTATTTGAAAACACCCTTTATACACTTCTGGTTATAAGACCGGAAATTTTCAAGACACTTCTTAAACCCTAAGGCTTAAAATTTCCGCTGCTACCTTCGAACTTCCCCTCACTTTCCACACTAAACTTGTACATTCCTGAAACATCTGTCGGGAAGAGGGACAACTCTATATGTGTCTCCAAAACTTGTTGAAAAAATAGAAAGAAACGACACGACACATGAACACACACACATGATGTAGTCTCGAGACTCTATTCCCTTCAGGGTAAAATCCTGATCACTGATCACTGATCAATTAATGACATCTCTGGTTTCTGATTATCAATAATCCTTTCGAACTTTGCGAAATTCCCATCAGCACTTTTTAATACGATTGAGGATTGATTGGAAGGTAAAATAAAAATTTAATCATCTGGGTCTTCGTAGATAGACTAGACTCGTTTGAACTTTAAATTTAAATTTAAAGATACCAAAAAGCGGAAGTGCATTGGGCAGTAGACCGCGTGCGACTGAACTGAAACCCTCGATGAAATCTGGAGCGACGTTGAAGACGACAACGTCCATGGATGTGTGTAGAGCACTTCCAAGAACAGATTTCAAACTTCAAGGGTCGCTTCAGGTATAAATCTTCGAGGGTTGCAGGTCCCAGGACAGTCTGCAGGACTGTAATTAGGGAAAATGGAACCCTGTGATTGTGGATTACTAGAATACTGCTAGTTGCTATGCTGGTGGTCTTAATAGTTCCATAGATCCTATTAGTAACTCTTCTCAATAGCTGTCAATAGTATCCATGGAAATTCTAGTAGTACCCTATCAGTTTTAATGGAGTCATTAGTAGTTATAGGCTTCACAGTCCCTATTCAAAAAAAATATGCCAAAATAGCAAAATAGGGGAAATAGTAAAAGTACATAAAGATACTAAGTACCAGGAGATGAGCTCTAGGATCGCTGCTAGAATACTAGAGCAATCGAGAGTCCTAGATACTATGAAGTGGAGTACTAGATGTTAGGATAGCTGATAAGGAGTACTAATTTACTATGATACAGAATTACTAATGTCAATTATAAAAAATCCTTTTTATTAATGTTAAAAAAATGGTACGCTCCTGAGTGGGCCTGCTCGTTCATCTTTCATCAAGTTCCCTTCTACGATTCTATAGTAGTGGGAGGAAGCAGCCGGCCAAGAAACGTTGAAACGAATAGAAGGCGGCTGTCTCAAAAGTGTTCCTGTTCTCCCCTCTGCCTTCATCCCTATTATAGTGGCAGACCTCGCTCTTTTCTACCCCATTTCCAGTCACATTATGCTATTATAATATAAACTTTAATCTCGTCTCTTTGGCTTTGAGTCTAGTGATTGAAGGAGGTAAACAGAGAGCAGTTTTTAGTACCAACGATGTCAGAAGGAATTAAGTCCTGTTTTGCTCTATGCATGATTTTACAGAAAAGGGCAATATCTAGAAAATAAATCATTTCCTTAAGTGTTTCTCTTTGAAAAATTGGATTTAATTATAGACCCGGCTTTTTTAGGTGTCATGAGTCTTAGGAAGAGCTATATCTCATTTTTCCAACCATCGATCAAGATCTCAAGATCAAATATTCAACAGCTATCTGATCTTATCGATCAGAGATTTAAAAATACCCTGCAAGATTATTGAGTTAGAAAATAATAAATTATAATAGAAGGATACATTTTTACTCGTAATAAATTCAATATAAATTTCAATGTCAACAGGTGTCCTCTAGATTGCAGACTAGATTTTCGTCTGCAAATTACGCACAACAAATAAAAAATTAAGAGAGTCTTCACGCTACTTAGGAGGCAGTCTTGAAGATTAAGTCAAATCCGCTTATTGTGTTTGGGTTGGGCAATGGACAAATGGGAACTTGATATGGAACAAATATTTGTGTTCGTGAGAGGATTAGACGAAAAGAGATTTAATATATTTTTTTTCTTTATAATTTGCCTAATCTAAAATATTTTATTCTTTGGACCAGAGATCTACATTTTTTAATTTGAACGTTGAACTCATTGAGTTATATACTAAATTCCGAAGACTACTTTAAATTCTTTTCACGGTTTTAGAATTTTTTTTCACGCAGGTTAATTGTGTTGCTTAGCGTTTGACGTAGCGACAGGTGATAAATTCGTCGAAGTTGTAAATACATAAATGTTTTCGGCTCGTTTGAACGGGAGTGAGAGGACAGATACGACAACAAATTTACCGGGAAAACTCGGAAATGGGGACCACCCCATTTGACGGCATGTTCGGTGCTTCAAAGCTCAAACGAGAAGAAGATGAAATCTGTTTGGATTTTTTCCTAGATCATGAAAGATGAATTTGACCACCAGTGAGTTGCCCCCTTCCGCGAAAACCTTCGTTTCTGCAGAGATCAATTGAGCCGTCGTATGTAAACTAAACCGAATCACATTTTTCAAATTGCTGGGAAATTTTTCGTTTTCTCAAATTCAAGTTTGCTTTTATGAATATTAATTATTCCGGAAATATAATTTAAATATTCAATAGCAGGTTACATAAAACCGAGGATAAAATTTTATAATAACTGATCGCCTGATTTGTTTTCTTAATATTTCCTGCACACAAGAAACCGATTTTATGCCAAGGATAAAGATAGAAACCGAGTTTCTTCTATGCAGATCGGAAATGCAATTAAAACCCTGCATCGATTTTTAGTATAAAATGTATTAATTAGAGGCTGAATTTATAATTTTCTTATACATATTTTAATTTAATTAGAATTAGTGAAAATACATTAAGACATATATTATTTAAATATGAGTTATGAATTAGTACAAAATGTGTTTGCAAGCTCATCGTCTAAAAAGCACCCTTCAAAGAAGACAGGTGCATGAACTCTGTCAGTAAACAGAAGCTTTAAGAGCAGAAGGAGGTCAGCCATGCTTGACTTATTCTCTTCTGAATTCTGACTTTAAAACTGGCCTCACTATGGCACTTTTACCCAGACGTTGTCTTCAATTTTGTATTACAAAAAAATTGCATAAACGCTTACCAGAAAAGAACGAAGGAAGTAAAATAAAAAAGGAGTGTGGAATATTTTTAAAAATAAGAGGAATGTACGTTGAAAATGTCTTTAAAAAAACGAGCATCCGATTCGTAATGTGCTCAAAAGCAATCAGTGCACAAAATAATTTGTCGAAAGGAGGCTGGGAAAGTTTTTCTTTCACAGAAAGATTGGAATTCTAAATCCTTTCAATGGGACTACGATACTAAATATCTTCAGTCCAAAAAAAATATTTCGAGAGATGAATGTTCGGAGTCAACCTTGAAACATCACTAGAGATGATTTATTTTATTTTCAGCTTTGTCTGCATCACGCAAGAGTGGCTCACAACAAAATTCTAATATAAAGAAAGCTGGGATTCAATGGAATTATTCTTTTATGTATTAACAATGAATAAAAAGCCAAAAACTTATGACAT
Organism: Synergus japonicus; assembly: GCA_900474275.1. Classification (NCBI taxonomy): domain Eukaryota; kingdom Metazoa; phylum Arthropoda; class Insecta; order Hymenoptera; family Cynipidae; genus Synergus; species Synergus japonicus. The sequence goes on from UCOH01011271.1 coordinate 324,274, forward strand.
CTATGTACGTTAATTATCTTAATTAATTTGGTAAGTCTGAGAAAAATTGTTCCCTAAAAATTGATGCCAATAGTTATTAACTTCGTTATTATTATAAACTGGAATAAAATTCCAAATGAAACTGATTTATAAATAAATCTTACTTCATCACAAATATTTATAAAATTTCAAAAAGGGCTGTTGTTCTCGTTCTTTTATTTATGCCATTGCTTTAGTTTAAAAGTTTGAAACTGCTGAAAGTTGAATGAGATTTAAAATTCAGAGCTACCAAGTCTTTGTGGGAAGAGACCTAAATTCTAAATCCAATATTGAGTAAAACTGCAATGTCATAAATATTGTATGAATGAAATCCTCTTACCCGTCATCGTCTCGGTCAAGAAGGGACGGGGTACTGGAGGCTTTTACGTGTCGTTGATTTTTACCAAAGGCTCGTCTGCGGTCCTTGCCGTAGGCAGTCACGTGCGGTTCATGTTGAGGCTGAAAAAAGACGATTTCAATGTAATTATATTGTGCAGGTCAAAAATTACTTCTTGAAAATAGAATTTTCTTTATTTTTAGAATTTCGTAGCCACGGGCAAAGAACATTTATACTCTTACTTCCCAAGACCCTCCTTCTTATTCCTTGAGACACTACTTCTTATTCCTCGGGACCTTTTATCAAATCTCTGGAACTCCCTCTATCCCTTGGAACACTCCCTATCCCTGGGAAACTCTTCCCAACCCTTTAGATGTCATTGCCTTGAGACTCTCCCTATCTTCATCTAGACAGTTCCACTATCCCTAGGGAACGACCCCCTATCCATTAGAACCTCCTACACACCTCTTTTAGGACCTATTCCCAGGAAACTCCCCCTATCTATATAAAAAATAATTTTATTCCGTGAAACTAATGATATCTGGTTATTTATAAGAAGAATTTAATTAGGTTTATTCAGATTTATTTTGATTTATAAAGGAATACATTTCAAAGGGAATTATTGGCAGGTCTTCGACCTCTTTCATCATCGAATATGAAGCTAGCCACTTCTTTTTTGTACTACAAAGCTGATGAGAGATTTTAACTGAGGTCAAGAGATCTCTCAACACCTAAAGTACCTTCATTGTCCTGACTTTGTGCAAAGCTAAGACCTGCTCAGGAATCAGACATTTTTTTAATTGCCAGAGTTCTAACAGGAAAACTTTAAGAATTTATTCCCTTTCCTCATTAATTCCTTCTTTACATAAAGAACTGTTCAGTTTTCTTAATTTGTAAACTCAAACAGGTGGAATGATCCGAGTAGACGTTTCTAAACCAATATAGACATCAATCATAAACATAGATAGTTAGGTACATTTTTCAGTACATATATTCATAGATAATCATCTGCGAAATTAATTCGATTGAAATGAAGGCTGAGAATAAACACAATAAATATTAAAATAGATAGACAGCTCATTGTAGCTTAAATCCCCATCTTTTGTATTGAAGACAGGTCGTTACTCGATTTCTAAAAGTGTACTCGGGAAATTTGACCTATGACCTGGTTCATTCTATTTTCATAGAATATCTTGTCATTTTGTACTGTAAGTTTCATCTTAAATTTCGAGTAAATTTAAACTCCAGTAAATAATTTATTGATGAACGTCGGACTGAATTTTAATTACGAAAATAGAATTACAGATAAAGCTGTCATACTGAATTCAGGCTGAACATGAATTTATCATTTCTTCCAGAGTGATTATTGATTAAATTAAAGTTAAATTAAATTACGATAAAATAATATGACTATAAGGTAGAAAATATTATCTAATCGAAAGAAAATATTTCAATCAGTCCGAATAGAAACTCATCGCAGTTTAAAGATAAGGATAACTGTTTTCTATATTTTACCCCGAAGCGACTGAACACCTTCCACTGAGAGCAACGAGTGTTCAGTTTTTGATACATCTCATTATATTTTATATAAAAAACAGTTGAATTCTCTGTACATATATTACAATCTAAATGTCGATGACAGTTTAGAATTTAGTGTCACGTCCATTAACTTTGTTTACAGAAGTCCCTCATTTGCTTTCTCTCATTCTAAACATGCAGAGGACATTTGGTACAACTCAACAGTTGTTCGAAGCTGCCAACGACCTGCATGCATCATCCTCATGAAATGAACATTCTAGTGTTCTAGCCCGTTAACTCAAATTGCCTGTACACTCGCCACTATAGTAGTACATTCAAGTTACATGTACATTGCACAGTACACATTTCCTCAATGCTCTTTGAACAAATCCTGCTGGCTTTCAATATTAAAACTTGAAAATAAACTCCTCATTTAAAGTACTTGACACTAAAAGTTTCTGATTCTAGAAAAACTTTAAGTAAATTATAAAGTTGTAAGATTGTAAGAGACCCACTTGAAGGTACTTGATTCACCAATCGTTAAATTGACATGAAAAGTTATCCTTCCTTAATTCCCAGAAGCTGAGAATTTATTTTAAGAATCCAATCAGAAAGTTTGATTAAGGGACAACTACGATAAATGCAGGATTTGGAAGATTAGAACTATGAGACAGCGATCTAGATATTAAACCGTATCTAGTTGTTAATTTTTAAAATCCAGGATTGTAAAACTAAAAATCTAGGCTATTCGGTTCAACGTCCAAATTATACAGTTTAATATATAGATCGTTGACCCATAGTTAATCTTTAAAGATCATAAACGGTACAATTTATTTTTATCAGTGCTGATTTTACTATCAGTTTTTGTAAGGCAATTCGAGCAACAAAACTGTCGATTTAGGTTTAGAGATAGTGTCAGATTCTAATTGATAAATCAGAATTGAAATGACTTTTACATAATTTCAATTTAGAATAAAATTTTAAAGGTAATATTTTTAATTTGGATTATAAGTTAGAAAAATTGTTGGATTTCTCCTGTTTTCTGCAATCGATTATTCGAGGCAGAGTTAAGATTGCAATAGAGAGAAAATAGAGTACTGAGGAAGCAGCTGTGGATCCTGATATTGGATCGGATTATTAGCAATTCGAAGAGTAAGGAGTCGACTGTAAAATTAACTTTTTCATTCTCAAAAGAAAATTTTATTCTTCCCGTCCAATTTTAGACTGAATAAATAATCTAAATCTCTTACAAAAGTTTCTTTATACAAAACTGTAATATTTTCCGAGTTTATAATAAAAATAAACTCGAGAGAGATGTAATTCACCCCTCAGCAAATATTTACTTTGCAGAAGACTAGTTTCCAGTTTGCGAGAACCTCATTTTCGGGTAGGAATTTCCGGAAGAGGAAATCAACGTTTCCGATTAAAATGTATATTTCTCTGCCAAAAGTTATCTATTGTACTTTCTAGATTAAGTAATTTCCTCCCGTGAAATAATTCAACTTTGATGGATTAAAAAATCGATTTCAATTAAAATTTTCAGATCATTCACTTATTAGATATCAAATTTTTTTGTAAGTTACTAAAATAAAAAGAATGATAATAAAGGTTCTCATTTGACACTATTGTTGAAAGGTACCAGTTTCTGCTTTGGTCACGCATCCCGAGCGTTGTAACTCACACGAAAGTGACCTGACCTTTGCAAGTGGCGTGCAATTACATAAAAGAGAAATTAATTCCAAATTAAAACCAGCAAGTTTCATTTAGAGCTGAAAACTGACATTAGAAGGTTAACATAAATTTATGAACTACTAAAACATCCTCCAAATCAATACAGACTGCAAAGTTTCATTTTCCAGGTGAATTATTAATTACAACTGATTGTCCAATTTTGCAGACAATTTAATTTTCGACTCAATGACGAAAATATCCCCCCAATAGTGGTTAAAAGCCACTTTCCCTTTCATAGAACTCAAAGTACGTAAACTGGGTTTCAGTACTCGCTTAATTACGCGTCACTTGATATGCAATCTCGTAAGATTACAAGGCAAGGAGTTATAGCCATGATTTACAATCATGACCAGATTGTAAATCGAAATTCCTCTCTAAGTATAGTAGAATTTCATTGTCATCACCTTCGTACTGATTGTTAGCAAAATTTTCAACTATAATTACGAAATTAGCGGCTCGCTACCAAGGCATAATAATTAATTATGAGGGTCATAAACCTGTTCATGAATTTTGTACGTGGTTGCTATAAACGAATTTCTTCACGATTAATGTTATCATTATCGTTAACCATCTCGATCGTGCCCTACATTGCTCGCTAACATCTAGACCACCGAATTAACTAGTCCACTACATCTCGTAAATTCAATTTTCATCACGACACGTATTTGATTTCGTGAGAAAATTAATCAGTAATGGTCAAATATTTCAATTTATAACTGGGCATGGTATGAATATTCATGTGACAGCCTCAACACACGAAATTTGGTCTTTGAAAATAAATGATCTGGACGCTTATCATTTTATTTGGAATAAATTAATGTTCGTGTGTACTTGATTCAGTCCTTTTCAATTTTAGATTCATAAAGTAAAAAACTAAAATTGTAAATATTCTTGGTGAATTTATTAATAAAAAATGTATTTACCGAAACAGGTGCGGTATGAGGCACAGCCACATCCAAATCTAGATGTCGGCGTGGGCTGGGGGTGGATCGCTGTGATTCTTGTCCTCGTCGCCAAGACGTCGTCCCAACGTTGCTGTAAAAAACATGAAAAATCTTTCTTGAATATCCAAGCCTAGATTATCTTTCTAGATAAAGAAAATTGCATAAATATATTGCATCAGTGCTACGCCTTTCAGCAAACTCATGGGCCGGATCGCTTATCGTGGAGAGACTATCCATGTTCAAAGCTATTGTTTTCTTGTGAATCACGCATTAAGTAAAGAGGGAGGATAAAAAGGGGATCAAAAATACGAAAAAGTTTGTTTAAAAAGTGAAAAATTTGTAAATACAATCAATCGATTTATTTAGAATCTGAAATGATATGAAAGATCTAGATTATCTAGGAGATTCTTTAAAGTGAGAGGAAAGAGTAAAATACTCAGTAAAATGTACTTGTTCAAAAGCTTCTAGGTACGTTATGTATAGGAAACAAATCGATTCGTTCGACCTCTGCAAGTATAAAGTATTTTCTAGCGGAACGCGAATATACCTACTAAAGTACAGTTTCGCTTTCTCGATTGCGTCGAGGATTGTGGGAAATTTGATGAAAGGCAGAGACAAAAAAGCAAAAGAAAAAAGAGAAAGTAAATGTAATGCAATTTTGATATTTGAATACTATTAAATTAAATTTATTTAATAACCTTGTGATAATGTTAGATTAGATAGGGAAAAATTCTATCGCGGTTATCGCATACCGACAATGACTAAGGATTAAATTTAATTACATCAAAATATCTACTATCAAGTGTTTGAAAGCTATATATATTGACGAGTAGAAAAGAAAGATCAGTAGTGTTATTTCAAGTGCACTGAATATATGGTTTCATGTAATTAAATTTTATTTTTGTTGAAATTGGCTGGTTTGAATAAAAGTAAAAACCATGGCTCTATTAACATTTTCATGGTTAATTGATGTAACAATATTATTTTTAACATTACTATTCGCGGCCTATTTATACATGACGCGAAATTTTAACTATTGGAAGAAACGAGGTGTCGTGGAAATTCCCCCAGTACCATTTTTTGGAAATTTAGGAAAATACTTTACACTTCAAATGTCTTCGCCTGATCTGTTTAAGAGCTTTTACGACCAAGGTGAAAATTTACCTTATGTGGGAATTTATCATTGCGACAAACCGAGCCTTATTTTACGTGATCCAGAAATTATAAAACAAGTCTTAGTGACCGACTTTAACTCATTTTGTGATAGACATCTGCGATCGACTAAACACGACAACATCAGCAACAACAGCTTAATATCAATTGATAATCCCCAATGGAAATTTGTTAGAAACAGCCTTACAAATTTGTTTTCTCCTGCCAAAATAAAGTCCGCGTTTGAAAATGGGCAAGAAATTGTAAAAGACTTCAATGACCGTTTAGATTCAATGGAATTAGAAGGTAATAAAAATTTAATATTTCTAAATATGTGTATATAAATATATTAAAAGTTATTAAAAAGTATCTTCCAATAGGTGCTGGAAAAAAGTTGGACCTAAAACAATTGGCCAATGATTTTACTGTAGATTTTATTGGCCTGGTAGGATTTGGATTGAAATTAAACAGTCTGAGAGATCCGAATGAATTTCGACGAGTTTCTGAGAAGATGTTTGGTACATATACTTGGAGAAGAGCCATGGAACTTAATTGCGTTTTTATAACACCTCAATTTAGCACGCTTTTTGGTTGTCGATTTTTTGAGAAAAAATCATGCGATTTCTTTAAAACAGCTTTGAAAGAAATCATGCATGAAAGAGAGACGAAGAAAATAAAGAGAAACGATTACATCGATTTACTAATTGATCTTAAAAATAATAAAGATTCGAGTGCCGATTCATACGGTTTTAGTAAGTTATTTAGACATTGAGTAAATGATATAACTGACACTAAAACAAGTCAATTATTCCATTCCTTTTATTACAGAATTTGAAGGGGATAATTTAATGGCTCAAGCATTATTATTCTTTGCCGCTGGTTATGGTACCACAGCAACTACGATTATTTATGCATTCTATTTGTTAGCCAAAAATCCAGATGTACAATCGAAACTAAGAACTGAAATTAATGAAGCCCGCGCAAAAAATAATGGAAACATAACATATGAAATGGTAAAATGCTAATATTTACCTTTACGCTATAATAAATTTATTTATATATTCTTATTGAAATGTTCTTTTTAATATTTTATAGATAACGGAACTGCGATATTTGGATATGGTTATTTCAGAAACACTGAGAATGTATAATCTACAGCCTTTTATAGATCGAGTGGCAACAAAGGATTATAAAATCAAAAAAACTGGGCTAATCATAGAAAAAGGAACAACAGTTTTTGTTCCAACGTATGGATTACAATACGATCCAAAATATTTTCCCAATCCAGATGTCTTCGATCCTGAACGTTTTTCAGAGAAGAATAAATCATCAATAGATCCGACCGTTTGCCTGGGTTTTGGACTTGGTCCACGAAGCTGCATAGGTAATCAAACTTTAATTAAATAATTCTTGATATTTATTCTTAAGAAGATATTCTTTAATAACAAGAGTAAATGTTCAAATATTTTTATGTCTAGGACTACGTCAAGGACTTTTGCAAAGCAAACTTTGCGTTTCCATCTTAATTTCTAGATTTGAGCTGTCGATTCCGAAAGATTTTTCTGCAGTACTAATCGATCCGATATCTTATGCTATTATACCTAAAGGAGGACTTTTCTTGAATGTAAGAAAAATTGACGCACAGTCGAATAAATAAGCTACAAAAAGCATAATGTGAAAAAGAAACATTAATATTTTTATTATTTTATATGTAACTTTATATCTATGGATATCAATAAGAATTGTTTATATTTTATTCAAAATTCTTTTCCCTAACAAACTTGGGGTCCTAAACGAAAGGCATAAAATTATTTGTGTTATCTTATTAGGCAAAGTTAAATTTCCATATCGGGGGATATTCGGGATTTCAAAGAGTTAAATATTTTTTCTTATTTATGAGGATTGATTAACATTGAAATTTACTTTAAATGATATGTTAGCGAGATTAAAAACATATCTAATCAATCAGGGGCGCATTTAGAATTCGTAGGCTCTGGGACAAACATTCGGGGGAAGCCTCTAAAACTTTTCTTAAAATAATCAAGTGTACTCCAGTAAAACGATATGCTTACGCATAATATATTAAACAGTTTATCATTGTTTATTTATATCAGATTTGGGATTCTTTTTTGAATAAACACTTCAAATGCCTGTCGCTTTTCTGTTTAAGAGCTTTTACGACTAAGGTGAAAATTTACCTTATGTGGGGATTATATATTTCCACATCGGGGGATATTCGGGATTTCAAAGAATTCGCTATTTTTTCCTTAACAATGAAGACTGATTAACGTTGAAAATTAATTAAAATGATATGTTAGCTACGCAGCTATTAAAAACATATCTAATCAATCAGGGCTGCATTTGGAATTCAGAGGCCCTGGGACCGAAAATCGGGGGAAGCCCCTAAAACTTTTCTCAATATAATCAAGTATACTCAAGTAAAATGATATTTTTACGAACAATATATTAAAAAGTTTATCCTTGTTTTTTTAATATAGAATTTCGGATTCATTTTTGAATAAATTCGCAAAATTTTCAATTTTTTTCGTATTGGTGAGAATAAAGCCACGGGCCTTTCAGGCCCTGTCCTACATGTGGCCGTGACTGCTTATATCCCAATATAAACATGTCGAGTACAAAGTTAAATTCAGTAATTCCCCTTTAAGCGCAGTGAATAGAGATATTTAACTAATTTTTGTTCAAATTTGCTGGATTCAATAAAAATAAAAACAATGGCTCTATTAACATTTTCATGGTTAATTGATGTAACAATGTTCCTCTTAACAATACTAATCGCAGCGTATTTATACATGACGCGAAACTTTAATTATTGGAAGAAACGTGGTGTTGTGGAAATTCCCCCAATACCATTTTTTGGAAATGTGGGAAAATATTTTACACTGAAAATATCTCCAGCTTTTCTGTTTAAGAACTTTTACGACCAAAGTGAAAATTTACCTTATGTGGGGATTTATACTTTAGACAAACCGGGCCTTGTTTTACGTGATCCAGAAATAATTAAACAAGTCCTTGTGAGCGACTTTAACTCATTTTCTGATAAGTGGCAGCGATCGAGTAAAAATGACGACACCAGCAACAACTGCATATTTGTAATTGATAATCCCTATTGGAAATATATTAGAAGCAAATTTTCGAATTTGTTTACTTCTGCAAAATTAAAGTGCGTGTATGAAAATGGGAAAGATGTTGAAAAAGACTTCAATGATCGTTTAGATTCACTGGAATTAGAAGGTAATCAAAGTTCAATATTTCTAAGGTTGTATTAAAAGTTATTAAAAAGTATCTTCAAATAGGTTCTGGAAAAAAGGTGGACGTAAGAGAATTGGCTGCTGATTTTACTATAGATTTTATTGGCCTGGTAGGATATGGATTGAAATTAAACAGTCTGAGAGATCCGAATGCTGAATTTCGACAAAGTTCTAAGAAGATGTTTGGTACCTATAATTTGAGAAGAGCCATGGAACTTAATTGCGTTCTTCTAACATCTCACTTTAGCACGCTTTTCGATTGTCGACTTTTTGAGAAACATTCATGTGAATTCTTCAGAAAATCTTTCCAAGAAATAATGGATGAAAGAGAGATGAAGAAAATAAAAAGAAACGATTTTATCGACTTACTAATTCATCTTAAAAATATTAATGATTCGAGTGACAATTCTCACGGTTTTAGTAAGTTATTTAGTAAATGACATAACTGACACAAAAACAAGTCAATTATTCCATTCCTTTTATTATAGGATTTGAAGGGAATAATTTATTGAGTCAAGCATTAGTATTATTTGCTGCCGGTTATGATACCTCATCAGCAACGATTTCTTTTGCTTTGTACGAATTATCCAGAAATCTAGATATACAATCGAAACTCAGAACTGAAATTAATGAAGCCCTCGGAAAAAATAATGGAAACTTATCATATGAAATGGTAAAATGCTCATATTTATTATATATTTATAACATAAACTGATTGAAAAGTTCTTTTTGATATTTTATAGCTAACGGAATTGCGATATTTGGATATGGTTATCGCAGAAACACTGAGAATGTATACAACAGTGCCTGTTATAGATCGAAAAGCAACAAAAGATTATAAAATCGCAAAAACAGGGCTAGTCATAGAAAAAGGAACACCAATTTTCGTTCCAGTATTTGGATTACATTACGATGCAAAATATTTTCCCAATCCAGATGTCTTCGATCCTGAACGTTTTTCAGACATGAATAAATCATCAATAAATCCGTACATTTACCTGCCTTTTGGAATTGGTCCACGGAACTGCATAGGTAATCAAACTTTAATTAAATCATTCTTGATATTTACTATTCGAAAGATATTCTCTAGTGAAAAGATTAAATCTTAAAATATTTTTATATCTAGGAATGCGTCAAGGACTTTTGCAAAGCAAACTTGGCGTTGCTCTCATAATTTCCAGATTCGAGGTGACGCTTCCCAAAAATTCTTCAGTAGTAATCGATCCGAAATCTTATTTTACTGTAGCGAAAGGAGGACTGTTTCTGAATATAAGAAAAATTGACACACAGTCAAATAAATAATCTACGATAAGCTTAATGTGAAAAATTCATATTGATATTTTCATTAAAAATAAATGAAATTAAATCGATATTATTTTGTCATAAGTATATATAATTACGAGTTTATTCCAAAGAAGAATTTCGCAATTGAACTAATTAGATTAATTAGTATGAAAGTTGATATCGGAATTTAATGAAAAAGTTTGATTTAGTTTAAAGAAATGAAAAAATGTAGGTTTTTATGCAGTTCCTGTGGCAAGTTGTGATAAAAGGATTGCGTGCCAATGACACTGAATTCTCGTTTTTGTGCGAGAAACAAGTGGCAACCTAATGGGAAGCGATCGACGAGCCTGATTACATGGTTTTGTAATAAATTACTTTGGCTCGCGTTCCTATATACCTCACGATAATAGACTTGCTTGATAAATAATGATGCTAACCCATTGACAATGAGAATTTGATGATGCACAAAGGTAATTTGAAGGCTGCTTACCGATAATGATCCATTCATGGTCTATTATTAAGAAAATTTTCAAGTAAAAACGATATAAATCTCGAAAAGATTTATGTAACTTATTCAATTCAAAATTTCCGAGATTGTTCATTATTATGGACATGTCCAATTTCGTCTTTGTTTTCTTCTTTCGTATCTTGTGTATTTTATTTATCGTTATTCTGCATTATTCAAAGGCCATAAAATGATTATTTTCCCCTTTCTTTCTACTTTGCAATATAGAAAGTGGCATAAATTGATGAACTTTTAGTTCATCTCGTGACCGGGCAGAACTGTCAAGTCTTGTCAGGATTCTGAACCAGTCAACCTTAGAAAATAGAGGGCAAAGTTAATGTTTGAAGACCTTTCGCACGATTCTTCGTGTTTTATATGCAGTTTTCTGGTCTCGAGAAAGTGTCAAATGTCTAATTCCTGCTGTAAGGAGACAGGCTATCCTTCTTATTTTTCGACTAGAAACTTAATTAGAATTATCCCTTTTTATTAAATATAAAGAAAGCTTTTATCAAAGTCTGAGGGAATTTTAATGAAAATATTTCCAATTGGTACCTCTGAGTATACATCGCGTTTATCTGAAAACTAATAAATTTGAGATGTTACACTAACAAATTATCTTATAGAAAGGGAATTCACCGGAAGCTGGCACAAGATTTTGGCGTGGATGAGGCTTTAAAATATAGATATTGAAAATACAAGCTGAAAGAGCGTCGGAAATCGTGCTGCAAATCCAAGCAAATATTAGTTTCGCAACCTATCGCGACAAGGAAAAATACATATCTGAAAGTACATCATTTAATCTTCCTGAAAATTCTCTTTTCTTCTCACACAATTCCCTTTCGATTGAATTAATCTCAAATTAAAATTGTCTCTCAACATAAAATGCATTCCATCGCAAAACTTGTGCAACGAATATATAGCACATTATTTGAAGAATTTAAAAAAGTTGTTATCAACCATAACATTTCTTCCCTTATATGAAGGAATTACACACATAAAGAAAGAAGATCTGCAAAAAGAAAATGATCATTTATTTTGTCCCCGCTTTTTTTTCATGAATGAGATTTATGATATGTGGCAAACCGGTCGGAAGATCCGCTTGGAACTTATTCTTGTTGAAGGACAAATATGGCAAACAATTTGTTTGTTTTTTGGGGCATGTTAGTTGTAAGTTGTAAGATGTAAGTTGTTATTCATCGGAGGTGGTGTACGTGACGCGCCTCATAACGAGCAATGCAAGCTCACTAATTTATCGATAGAATCTACAGACTACGACTTTTTTTATGCTTTTTAGAATTACCGATCGAAACTACGTGCCAGACTTCCGAAAGAGATGTTGAACATGCTCGTTGTGCTTTAGAATGCAGTACGAGATTTCAATTAAAAAATTCCCTACGACACATTTTCATTCATTTCTCACCTCTTTTTAATTACCTTTTTCCAACACCCTTCTCTACCTCCTTTTCTCGAACTTTTTAAAATAAAACTCCTTAAAAATCAACTTTAATGGAAGAAGAATTAGGGAGATAAGGTTTTTTTTAACTATTGACATAAAAAAGTGCTTTCTTAGTCAGAAGATTTCCACGAAAACAAGAATAATGTTGACTCTATTATCGCATATAACAAGGGCGAGGGCAAAAAAATCTCGAGGACTCGTATAAAATAAATCACGATTGTATATGATACTTTATATTCAGTGGAAAAAATTATTCCCCACAATTTTATCTCTCGGAAAAATAGATATAATACAAAAGTCTATTCGAAATAATGGTAAGAATTATTAAGAAAAATTATATTGAGAATTAATGTCATACAAGAAGCATATTTTATTATCAGATAAACCTTTTAACAAAGAGAAAATCTCGTTAAAGGGTTGAAAACATTAATTTCGATAAACGAGGGTGATAAAAGCTGTAAAGTTCGTATAATGGTTGCCATAAAAATTGCAGTTTTTACTATATATGAGTGTAGTAAGAGATTTCCTTTTCCGTAACAGATGTGGATTATCGCGGGTCGCGGTTTCCGTATAAAATAAAAATGAGATTCATTCATTGACTTCCCCGGTTTCGTGCAATGAATAGAATAATTTCAATACTCCATGCACAAAAATGATGTTAATAATTTCAATCTGTTTTGACGTTTTTCCTTAATTCCTGTCTGCAATAAGGTATTAGAACGTTCCAGAGATAGTTGTGGCAATATTCGAGGATCGTATTAATTAGATAGTGGTATCGTAAATTGAAATTCAATAACCATGTAGCGAGAGACAGGGTCACGCATTGCGAGTTGAGGATTAACTTTCATGGAGAACGAGGACTTCGCGGACACGGTATATCCATATCAGAGAGTGTTATCATGTTTACTGTATGCAGTGTTGAAAAAAATGTACATTAGAAAAAATGGGAAAACGAAATGTTAAGGTAGCAAAATTTTCTACTATTTTCATAATTATGACAACAAAACACATAAAACCTGCAATTTTTATTTATATTCCAATGGCTTCTCAATTTTAGAAACACATAAAAAGTGGATTAAAAAGAATGTTTTAAAAACTCTAAAAGCCATATCTTTCGCTCTCGCGCATAGTTTCACGATAGGCTCTAATGGAAAAGTCATTTCGTTCGGATGCTGCATTACCACAGACCGCAATCTTTTTTGATTTTGGCCCAGCGCCCGTTTTTTACCTCCATCTTTTCGTGGTTGCATCTCACACATGTACCTTCGTGTTTTAGGAATACTACATTTCCAGAAATACGTTTGGAGACATTTATCTTCATATCCAGGCAGAAATGCGAGTTTTAGAGACTGATTGTGATAAATGAATTTGTTCACTCGCATATTCTACCGAAACCTCGTGCCAAAAATGTAAGACTCAATAAAAAAGACCATATTTTAATGACTGAGGATAAAAAGAATATTGGCGTGAGAAGCTTAAATCCGGTAGTTTTAAAGCCGACAAGGGAGTAAAGTAGAGATCAAGAGTAGGAGCTTTTCCGGTACACTTTTCAAGCACGAGAAGAATCACAATTAGTTTCTCACTGCACACGTCTAAACTATAAAGTATGGGAAATTAAGTATGCTCTACACGAGGGAACGTGATGTACATAGAAAAATGCTGCACCAGCTGCTATTCCTTGAAGAAAAGCTCTTGTAATGCACTATACTCACGATTGTCCACAAAACAAGGAATAAAAGCAGTTTTAATATCCTTCTTGGAAGATCGAATGAAATTTTTATCATCAAGAAATACCACAATGGAATGATAAAAATATAATAACATGCGTGATGGATAATATTTAAAACTGTAACAAAATAAGCTTCTTGTGACTTTCAAGTGTTGCAGCTTTCGAAATCAAAAGGTTTCAATATTTCATGCGGAAAGAGGGAAAGTTTCATGTTTGTCAGGTATCCTCAATGTTACAAGAATATGACCGACAGCAAAGCTGAAATTGAATCTAGCATCTGAACCATGTCTCTGCATTTAAAGTGACGTATACAAGCAGGATTCAGGAAGGGAGAAAATCCACTTTGCAAGAATTGTTCTAATCTTGTTATGACAGCACGACGTTGAAATTCAAAGTGAAATTCAAACACTGCCTTCATAAACATCTCTTCTCGGATAAAAGTAAAATTCTTCTCAAATATAAATATATTCTCTCTGCATTCTAATCTTAGGGTGGCTCTTATGATCGAAGATGACAAGTATCTTGACAAGTTTAACTCATAAAATATTTATTCTTCTATATAAAAGATGAATAAATGCATTTAATCAAAACTTAAGGGATTAAGGGATTGGGAAGCATTATATAGAAGGGGCAACTCGATTCTAAAGGGGATCTTCGAAAGTGATCCAGACACAATTTCATCTAACCTGTAGCAGAACCTGGATTCCACGTGCAAAGAACTTGTCGAACAACTCGGGGAAGTTCTTTATGTCTGGCTGCTGCTTTCTCGATTTACGCGATCGACTCTTGTCCGATTTACAGGACGTTCAACTCGACTCTTAAATTGTTTTTTTTCCCCACAGATATAAGGGAAGTCTAGATAGCTTTTTAAAAAGCACCCTCTTTTATTATAAGTAATGGAAATCTGCTTTGAATTTTAAGGTGGCATCTCACAAATAATAAATTAGTAATACATTTTCTTCTCTCTGGAAAGTTGGAACACTGTAGTAATTGCTGCTACAAAATAACAAAAGGAAAAGTAAAACAATGAGGTATGAGTAAGGTGGTTGACGTATAAAACTCTTTCAAGTTTCTCCGGATTCTAAACTTGGCATCAAACTTTCCGAGAAGGGTTTGGAAATATAACAACTTTTGACAGGCTCTGCGATGCAATGCAACGTGACTAATAACGTCTAGCCTTGTTATATTGAAAAGACTTCACTAGAGGTTTACAGTTTACATCGATATAAATCAAATTATATGATCATTAATAATAAAGGATAGTCTGTCACATGAAGTTTATGTTTCCTTCAGGATGATATAATTCGGTTGGGAGACATTGTTGCCCCGTCATGCTTTCAAAAGATTTTTAAATTCTCGTTAAAAGTACTCTAATATTATGAACAAGTCGGTGCACACAATAACTAACTTTCTATAGAATTTTATAATTTCATGTGTTTGAGGTGTAATTTGGCTTTTAATACTGAGATTCAACAAGAAAAGAAAACTGCTATAGTTTTAGAGGCTTAGGGTGTATTACAACGAACGGGGGGATTAAGAGGAGACAAGAGAATTCTCAGGAAAACTGAAGCAGATTTCATTAATCCAAGGAATCGCTGGAGTTGCACGTTAAGTAAAGGAGATGAAGTGCTAACAATAGTAAAGACACCTTGTAAAGTAGGAAGGTTTAACAAGGATAAAGTGACCCATAAACAGCTTATATCTTCAATAGCCAAAAGCGATGTGTTAATTTTTTGCGGAGTGTTGAGTGTATAACTTGAAAAGGTCACATGGGAAATACGATTTGAAATTTAATTGTCGCGCGTATTTCAGTTTTACCATAAATGACTTGTTCGCTCATTTTTGGCGAAGCTGATGTAATCCGCCTATTAAATTCTCATCGAGGATTGCTGATACATGCAAGCTCATAAAAAATGCATGATTTTTTAAACATGATATACGCATTTTCAAAATTGCAGGAATACCAGTAATATGTGCAGTGATAAAAATCGTTGTACGAAAAGCTATGCAAATAGGGCACTAATTGCTTAATAAACGAATGGAAAGCTGCATCAGTGGTGTTTCCTTCTCAATTTGCTTCCCTCTGCTTGTACAATATATATATATATATATATATATATATATATATATATATGTGCATCGAATGGACAGCTGTTCAGTGTTCAATATTTGCAACCACTTTACAGGCAGGTGTCCATTCGGGGCAAAAAGCATCAGTAATTACACGCAACTCTTGAACAGAATGCACGAGTTGTTAGGAAGGTAACGGACGTAACTATATACTGTACTAGTATACACTATGTACACTATACAGTACACTGTACAATACAAAAGTATGGAGAATACAGAATATATGGAATACAGATACGATTCCCAACATCCCAACCCACGAGAATTTCGACCCACGGAAAGATGAGTCATTTTCTTCGGTAAAATTGCAACATAGTGAACACAGGTACTTATTTCTTATGTCAGAATGAACCGACAGTTCTCCGGGTCAAGTCTAGACCGCAACCGTAATCAGGCGTAAACCTGAGGAAAATTAACATGTAAACAAATGCTGCAAAGAATAAAAAGCTAAGCATAGCGAATAAGAGATTGGCGCATCTTCCTCTTGTTCTTTTATCTTCGTTTTTAATATGGTCAGATGTAATTTGAGGTTTGGATTGCGTAATTTAAAATTATGAGTTTTATGATTGTGAATCAGTAATTATGAAGAAAATTGAAAGTATTAAAGAATCAGCCACCTGCACGAATAAAATAAACTCGGTGGGTTCGTTATCTTTCAAGCAAAGATATTAGGGAGGCTAAAAAGACATTTACAACGTTTAATGATACTCAATGAAAGAATATAAATGGAACGACACACGTGGCATGTCCAACACGTGCCAACAGGAAATTGTTTCAGCAATGAACGTTGACTATCTTCTATTTAATAAATTATCTTCTTCTTCTTTGACGTCAATCCGTAAGAAGTTAATCGAGTAATTTTCTTCTCTTTTAAGGTTTTGAAAAACTGAATGTAAAAAACGTTTGGAGTGAGTGAAAAACAGAAATATAAAATATTTTGCCTCTTCGATGCACCTGCCATGCGTCGTTCTGGGGTTTGCCCTCTGGTTTTATTAGGGTGGGCTATAAAAGCACAATCATCCTATTCATTGAGAGGCAAGCGGCAAGTAACAAGTCGATGCATGTGTTGAAGCAGGTGGCAGATGTTGGAAGAAACACGAGATGGATTAACGAATGGTCGTGTGCTCCCATATAGGTAGGCAGACCTGAAGAGAAAATCTGAGCTATAACGTGCCAATCTCTGGATAATATGAAGGACAGTTAGGCTCTTATGACGAGAGTTGAGACCCTTCGGTAGCAGATGTTGATCCTGCCACGCGACAGCTGTACCTACTTCCGACAGCAAACCAATATCGTTTTGACGAGCAGAAAAATCTCATTTCTTCCGAAATTAAAAGACTTTTCAATTCGCTGCATAAGCAAAATTTGCAACAACAGAAAAATTATTCTTCAAATCTTGATAACAGCGGTGGGATCTTTGAAAAAATTCGAAAAGTGCTTGGATAGAAGATCTTGCTAACGATTTAGATACTGAAATAAATATTTCTTCCATTTAAACAAACTTTTCCTTGATTAAGTTTTTCGCGAATCCTGAAGATGAATTGCCTTTTCTTAAATTTGTTTAAGACTATTAACGAGAAATTTTTATTCGAAAAGTTTTGTGGGCTCTTTTGTGAGAAGAACTTTCAGGGCTCGCGTGCCGTTCATTTCATAGAACGAGAAGGGAAAAAAAGAGTCTACTCCACCCCCGTAGAAAAATAATCCTTGGGTCCAGATGCGCCATGCATCTTCACTCAGCAGCTGGTGCTCTAATAGCCTAACTACTGCGATATGCATAAACATAAGGACGGTAAGTATAACTCTATACATAAGCACGATTCGCCCAGGGCAATTTCGGTTCCATTACCTCTTAAACACCATCGTGCTTTATAGCGATGAAATCTAAATTTTGGTTTAATCTTCAATCTTCACGTTACTGAGATTATCTGGCACATAAAAATGCTTTGCAATCAACAAAAGGCAATTTCAGATTTTCAGTTATCTACTCAAACTATAAATACATCATAAAGAGATATTTTTATTTGAAATTTATGTGCTTTTGATTTAGTACGATAATTACTTATTATACGGTTTCGTGAGCCCTGCTAATTGGACTTGAATACACATAATTCTGCTGTCTAATTTAATAAACGACCCATTTTTAAGGATGGTATAATGTTGCTTGTCATTGCTTTTATTTTTGGACGGAACATTTTTAACTTCTTTTCTTCAGTGAGCAATGACCCGAGTATCGATCGCTTGGAGTCAAAGCCATTTCTAAATTATGCAAATTGAATAGAGTATAGTTTAAACATAGAAACTTGACATTCTGGAGCGTTATCGCTTCTCTTAATGATTTTAATTCCACTCATGATTTGGCAAGGCTATCTAAAGAACGACTTGTATACATATACTTTATATTACGGCATATATATAAACGACGACCCAGTTAAACGAATCAATATGGCTAGAGAAAAAAAGGGGATTCGCTCCTCATAATTTGATTCTGTGATCGATAATTGACAATAAAAAAGATATTGAATTATAAAGTATATCAATTTTGTCTAAACTGTTCACATGAGTGATTTATTAGTTTTGAGTATGAGCTATTTTTATTTTTCAATGATGATTACGTCTCTATTTTCCATTTTTTTCTTCTTTTCGACTCAGATTAGGCTAGAGAAAATGGTGTGAAAATTGGTTCTCGAAAATCGTGTTTAAAAGCGAGTGGACGTGAGAAGTAGTTTCAATTTCCGGATAATGCCGTTTTACTTCTTGTTTAAGTCGCACATGGAATGCACGAAAGCATTTCTACAATGGTTAACGAACTGTCGAGAATTGCAAGGAGTTAAAGCGATTAAGTAAAATAACTGGGAAATACCTTCTTCTATAAAGTAACCATTCCGGAATACTGTTGACAAAATGAAAGAGCTTCATATAAAAATGTTTCATTTTACTTGCAGCCCGTTGGACTTAAATCATTTTTTGAATTGCGTTAACCCAGCATTTGAATTTTCATAGTCTTCTTTTCATGAGTCTGGACCGTATAATACGGGCAACAATAAACGAGACAAAAGCGTGAGAAGGTTTTTTCAACGGACAATAGAATCCAACTTGTTCAGAGAAATTTCGTGTATTGGCTGCTGAATTTTAGGTCAGTTTTTAGATTCATGATACCCTTCCCATTGGAATACAAATGAAAATGGAAAAAAATGTGTTTCCGAATTAAGTCAACGAGACTAAAATTATTTATTTAGTATTATGAACCCTTTGATTCAGAAAATGATTTGATCGATATTCATGATTGTAGAACTAATGGAGCGAAAAGTTCCCCTTAAAACGGAAGTCACGGGGTTCGATCTAGTTAGGAGAATTCGGTTCAAAAATCGATTCAATAAACTGCAGGTCGGACAATTGAGAATCCATTGGCTTCGTAATTGCCGCCGCATTGTTCGGAGGGAGTCGAAAATCCCGTTATAACAACTGAACTTCTCACACAGTATAAATATATGAGTTTCACAGAAACTCCATATAGCGATTTTAGAAGTAATAAATACGAAACTTACTTTTAAGTGCATTAAAACTCGGATACCTTAAGAAACACCAAGAAATCTTACCTGCAACAAAAGATGATAACATAAATGAGTAAATAAATTATTTGTAATTATGAAATAAAAAATTAAATAACTTGTAAAGAGACTGGTGAGTGAATTAAGTGCTTGCTCCAGGTTTACTCAAGACAAATTTGTTGCATCTATCAATACCTATCAAAGCACTCTAACGTATAATAAGCCACTCGAGGATATAAAGTTTTGGAAGACCTGTCACTGGAATGAATGATCAAGTTTGGCGTAAACTTCACAGCAGGTGAATATCGTCTTCCTTATAACGGATCGGATAAATTCAAAGAATAACAATCTTCCGCTTTAGAAATTTTGATTCACATATTTTCCATACATTTTCTAATTCAAGCATAGCAGAAAATATATATTCATTATATTCTAAAATTACCAGAGCATATATTTTGAGAGTATATCAGTTCCAATCGGTATAAAATATAAATAAATAGCAGTTTAAATAATCAGAGTTTTTACATAATATCTAGAATCGAAATTATAAATGTAATAACAAACTTAGATGTTATGAAGTTATAAACTGCAACGATGCAGATAGAAATGGTCTTTAATAAGTACCAGTAGTTATTACAGTAATTATTCCGACTATTGCGCTTCTTGCACGTGCATATAAAGATGTGTAGCGTAAAGTTTAAGTCCGGATTCACACAAAAAATGTGCATTTTCAAAATGTGTTTGTGTGAGTCATTTCATGGGTATTTCAGAGTGGACGTTTCTATGATTGAGTTTTCGCGTTTCATGGTTGCTTTTGATGGGACCTATTCAAACACAAACTGCTATTTTTGCATGAAAGGCAATCATCAATTGGAAACTTGTTATTACAGCGAGATTAATTACCAACGGAAAAGTATGAAAACATATTTCAAACCAATCGAATCACGAGTCGTGATCAACTGATGAAATATCTACGTAATCAATGAAATTTGATTAAAGAACATAGTGGAATTGCAAACTCTCAACCAGTGAAATATTAATTACAGGAAAAGAAATGGTATAATTCTTATTCCTAAGCTTGTTGAAGCAATAAAAATACTTGATTGAAGCGTTTGAGGTAATAAATTTTAAAACAGGGGTGGTCACAGAGCAGCAAAGCAAGCGTCAACTTTCTTCGCCTTTTCGCAAGACTTCAAAGAGGACTACAAAGATACGAATCCGATGAATTAAAAACTAGCCTCCCTGACCACCTAGTAAGATTTCACGACCAGTTTCGTTGGTTCAACAGAAATCCAGAGATTTGTGAAGACGGTTGGAAGTATGAGAGGCTCCCTGGAGGGATTGGCGAGAAAAGACCTGAAAAGGATGAACGAATTGAAAGAGGAAAAAAAGTAAGTAGGAGTTGCTCGCAATCCCTTAGGACTTTTAGTCGGAATCTTCTGAAAAAATCATCGATCGAGTTTAATAAATTTCATTTTCAATCTGTATTCTTATATCACTTTTTTCAGCTGCGGTATAAGAATAATCTGTCTAAAAAATATGATGAGAATTTTGTAATGATTGATGCCCATTTTTATAAGATTGAAAGGGCAGAAAATGGTACAGAAGATTTTGGAATTCCTCTCAGGAAATGTGGTTTTAGGTGTCGTGATTATACAACGATTAGGCACGCCGCGACGATCCTTAAGTACAGAATTAATGGGGGAAAGGGTGATTAAAAGTTCTCCAATTAAACATTCCACCCGGGAGAACACATTAATTGTTCTTTGTTCAAGTGGTTCGTACCGTACCTCAAAATAGATATAATTATACATGTTCCACTGAATAATTAGAATAGGGGGATATTAATCAATGGATTTCAAAAATCCAATTTTTCTTGGGAAATTTTAACGGATACTGATCAAATTTCGAGGAACATGACAATTAACTCTCTTTAAAAATCCTCCGACTTAAAAAAAAAAACTTGATTTGATCTGGAAATTAAATATTAAATGTTACAGAAACGAGTTTGTGAAGTATGAACATACAAGGCTTTATTCTTTTATTGTGATGCAAGAACATCATCAAAGGTCGTCCAGTTTTCACTGAGAAATCACGACTTTCAGTTTATCCAGGTGGTTAAATGCTTCGCGTTAATTTAACAGGTCCTGAGACCCTGACTTTTCTACAAACAGGTTAATTTACTGAATAACGTTACAAGTTTTTCTTGACTTATTTAAATTAAATTTTGAAAATCTAAATTGAAATCACACATTTAAAAAATGAATTTCACTAATTTCTTAAGATGAAAATATTTAAAAAAATGCATTCTTGCAATCTGATGTCTGGCTTTACATAAAAATCAGAAAACAATTTCAGCGAATTCAGAAATTCACTGACGATTACACGCCCACAATTTCTTTTTGCTTTTAAATTTGTCTACCTTTCTGATATTAATAGATTTTCACAAGAAAAAGTTACTGACATACGACTGCATAAATAAACTGCTTGTAGTGCAGTTTATTTATACAAATGGAGTTTAAATTGCACTGAAGACATTTCCTATGAATCAATATTTAAAGCATCGTGGGAATCTAAAAAAAGTGCATTTTAAAGCGTAAAAAATTGAAATTTAAAACTTCACTTCCCAGAAAGTCGTGCAATATTATTTTAGCAGAGGTTGCAGAATAAAATAGAATATTCCACGATTTTTTGTCAAGTAAGCCGAAGTATAATGTTTCTGTATACAATAATGTATTTCCTGACATTATATTATCTGGTAGTTCATACTGAAATAGTTACAGATAACTAATTCAGATAAGCTCCTAATTACCAATGCATTTTCAATGTTAGTAAACGTTTTTCACAAAAAGAGTATCCACATAAAATTATACAAAAAAGAAGAATATTTAAAAATATTTGGATATGAAAAAGTTGTGGAAATTTGTAAATTGAGTTTGAAGCGTATAAGGAATTAAAATTTGCCTTTATATCATCACTCTTTCTTAATCAATTTCGTGATTGGTTACGTGATTGCAAATTAGATTCCTCCTTTTGTAATTTACGTCAATTTACCTTTTCTCGGGTAAACGAAGCGATCGATTCACGTTTGTCAGTAGAAAATTCATCAACTTGTTACCGGTGTAAAAGAGTTTAATAATAATTTAACTAGATTCATAGAGAATCTGAATAAACGTCTATAAAAGCAGTTAACGATGCTAATATAATTACTCTGGAATATATTTACAAAATAAATTGAACAGTACCATTATTAGAAATTTTCTAAAGAAATTCTGAATATGAAAGATGAAGAAAGCTGGCAGAAAGTTCCCTCAAGGACGTTAGAGTTCGTTTTTGGCACTTCCGGGCCCACGCGCACGCACGGCCGTCTTGCTACCGGAAGTCTCATTTCCATAATCACACAATGAACTCTGATACAATGAACTCGTGGGCCTCACCTTTCTTCTCTCAAGAGGATGTTCTTTCATCGAGACAATGAGACTCGAGATGTCGAAAGTGATCGCTCTTCTATAAAAAATTAAAGCTTTCGTGCTAATATTTTTTCCTAATCGATCGCCTCAGGTTCGTTTTTATTGGATCAGGAAGAGATAATAACAGGTTTCTAAAAAAGAGGGGTTTGCCATGACGATGACCGAGCTTATCTGTATAATTATCACTAAAAAAGATATCCCTCTGTAAAAATGAATTGAATGTTTGCCTTGAAGCAAAATTCGTCAAAAATGGATTAAATTGAAATAAGTATTTTGAATAGTTAATAAAATTGATAAAGGTTCGAAGCAGTTGGTGTAAGTAGTACGTAAAACAGGAATTTATTTTGGGGAACTTTACGAAGCTCCAAGGACTTTTTATTTTCATTTTGTGCAAATGAAATTGTCCGAGGATCAGAAGATATTATTTTAGTCCAGGATATTTCCTAACCCGGCAAGCAAAATAACTCCAAGCGGGTAGAGTCGAGTCGGCAGATGTACTCAGCCTAAGTCTGCAAAATTGGCTTAAAGCCAGATTACTTATAGAATTCGAAAAAGAATCAGAGAAACAAGTACGAACTATGCCTGTTTAATGACTGTTGGGGATTCGCACGATATATGAAGTAGCAGAACATTTCTGTGAGGAGGTAAAACAAGATTGAAACTCTAAAAATGGATATAGTACTATTTGAAGACACTTTGTATATGTGTCTAATTTTCCTCAGTCTTTCAACTTAAGAGTCAAAATAATAAAAAATGAATTAATGAATTAAAGAGTGCACTATAGGATAATTTTATAATTAAATTCGGAGTGGGGCAATTAAAAGCAAATATTTTAAAATAGACTATATCTTTGGTGGAACTACAGCAGAGTGATACTTGAGGTAACATCCTGGATAACGAGTCGTAGAGTGTCCTTTCGTAATCTGACGATCCGGCATGAGGGTTGGAACCGAGATCCAGACCCTTCACGAGAAACGGAAGAGGGTTGAAAAGCTTTCAACCACTAACGGGATACAAGCACTTTATTATGCTCCGAGCCTTTTCACAGCGTCATTTCCGCTTCTGTGGAACTCCCAGGAAGTTCGAGACTTCATTGAACATTTGAGCAATTCTCGTCATTTCCAAGAACAAATATCAAAAGATTTCAAATTGATCACCAATTATAAAAAAGTTAAAATTAATTTATACAAAATAAGCAGTTATAGTTTTGAACTGTGTTATATAAAACTCGTGGAATCAATATCCACAAGATATTTATAAAGAGTTGACATTGTTTGATAATGTCAATATTAAGGTGTATAGAAGGAATAGATATGAGAGGTTGAAGATCGGGTCAAGCTATTAATAAAATTCCAATATCTTATTTTCAATGCAAGCGATAATCGAAGCATGATACAAATATTTCAAAAGAAAGAGGAGATTGAGCATCTAAAAAATGTATGTCTGAATTTTTTAAGCGTAGAAATGGTGGTTTAACCTTCAACCCATTTGGAATAATTCAAGTTCTCTTTCAGTGGCTCGTTGGAAGTGACATTACTTATGTGAAATTTGCCTTTCCTTGCTTTCTAAGATTCATCCTTTAGAGCTTATGCAGCCCTCGGGTAATGCAGTTCGATTTGCATCGCCGTAACAATAGGCTTTCTGCATGCGCAAATTCACAGAGTTATATGAGGTCGTTCGCTTTAGCGGCTCCTTTTATTCGGTTCTATACATTATGACGGGCATACTTGGCCAAAGTAATATGAGAATATTTCACTACCAAAGTTTCCATCGAGATTCAATTTTAAGTCTTGCAAAGTTTTTCCATCGACTTTGGCAAGCAAATAATTCAATTTCTTACAGTACTGAATACTGAATTATTATTCGACTTCTGAAGCGACAGGAGTCGTGACTTTATAAGGAGAGGATAAATTTAAAACTATCAACTTGTTAGATTAAGTGGAATATAATTAGGTTCATAAAGAAGAATTTACTGATCAAAAGCTATCGCTGTGGAATATACTCAGGAAATTATGTTTTATGAATGAAATTTAATATTCTATGGAGGATTCAAAAAATATTTCTTCACATCACCTTTTTTTTATAACAAACACCTTCCGTTTCCGATTTCTAATTTACAGTTTAAGAAATATTGCTCCGGCGTGAAAAAACTTTTCAACCCAGGTGTGGAAACCGAGATATCGGTTGAATTTACATATTCCAGCTATAATAGTATAGTTGACCCTTCATTCATTTTACTTCAGGCGACCAGTTCCTATTTTCAGGCTTTTGAAATACTCCCAACGAAATAAATATGCATGGACATATTCAGAGACTTTCATAGGACTTTATTTTATTATACGTATTCAAAAGTTTTATAATCATATGTACTCACGTATGAAAGTACAAGCAACGAAATTCGAAACTGTCGAGGTTTACCACATCCTTTCCACGATAACTTATTCAGAGTTATTTGATGACACGATAAAACATGCGTTATAGAGAACCACAAAGTCGGAAAATATTTTATTCGTAATTTTCCTCGATGTCGAGACAGAAAATTCCCGGGGGACTTTTATTCTCTCTTGAAAACTTTGAGAATATGTCAAGAAAGTTTTCTCAATTAAGAAAACTTTGTTAGACATTTACAAAGGGAAACTGTTAAAAATTTTAAAATTAAATCAGAAATGCAAATTGCTTATTTTTTTCGACGCAGATTATTTTACGTATAAACTCGTTTATATATAGATATAACCGGTAACCCAGAGAGTGTACAATGCACGACGAGAGAGCACCTCAGGGGCTCGTATTTCACTGATATTGCATCGCGAATACCAGAACTAAATCACACACTAATACCCCCTGCCCCCCAACGCTTTATAATCCGAGTTCGTCCGGTTTGAAAAGTTTAGATTCATCGCTGTGGAATAATTTAAGATGGACCCAGAAGCAGCCAAGGAAACTTCGTCAACTTGTCATTGCTTTTTATCATTTTGTTTCATTTTTTACTCCCTTTCTTTTTTCCTCTTTCCCGATCCCCCTCCCACCTCCACCTGCCACCCACTCATAGAGTTCATTTCCTGTCTTGACTATGCCTGCCTTCACGGTCCGATGATACCGTAAGATCACTCTTGACGACCCGTTCAGAAAAATGTAAATTTCCATTTGCTGTTGTGTAATTATTGATAATTTTGCAAGTTCAATGCCCCAGGGCAGGATTGATAGTAATAATCTAATTACAGGAGTAATCTTTTGGTATTATCAATCGGTATCGGTTTCAGTTATTTTATTATTTTATGACTCTTATCAACAATAAAATTTTTGATCACAAATCACGAACTTAAGACTTTCGATTACGGAATCAGTCAGTGACCTCCTTTGTGCTAATTTTTTACAATCCAAGAACCAAATCGAAGATTTGCAATAAATTTGAATATTTTTATATTCGGAGCAAACAATGAAGCAGACTGAGGGAAAGAAGGCTCACAAAAGAGTTCTATCAAAGTGGCGACAAGGGTAGCAAGTCAAGCACGAGTCGACCTGGTTCTTCCTCTTTTGTGTTTTCATCCAGAGCCAGAAGCCAGCAGCAAGCAACATTGTGAATGTTTTACATGGTTTACACGGTTTTCTCTCTTTGTACAGATGTCTTATAAAGTCACAAGTTCGCTTGAGTGAAATGACAAGGAATGGAAATTTAATTAAATTAATGCAGACAAAAAAGGGGATATTGAAATTACATTCTCCTCACCGACCTGTCTGTGAGTTCGTTTGATAATTTCTCGATCTTAATTAACTTCTGAAATTTGTTAAATTTCCTCTCTTGAAAAAACATTAAGGTTCCTTAGATGTTATGTAAACCATTAAAACTGAAACATCTACTTCTGATTGGTCAACCAAGTCACGTGCTTGCGAAAATGGCTTCGCAAAAACAGTGGAAACCCATTATAGGGATAATCTTTATACTGAAACTCCGTGAAACTGAAGTTCTGCCTGACAATTTCAATTGGAAAATGTGAAGCCGGCTACTTTTCGCAAAGTTTCGACTAAGTGGAAGAAATTTAACGAGTTGAGTTTGAAGGGGAAGCTTACTTGCGAGGCTTGAAGCGGGCCATGTTTTCCAAGCTTCCCAGAGGACCGGAAGGTAGAGCTGATGGATCCTTGCTATAGGCAGAACTGTGCCAACTGTGTCTCCAAAAAGTACTTCCACTCACTCTCTCTCGAATTTTAACATGGGAGAGAACACTTTTCTCACTCATTTCACTATTTCCTTACTATTTATCGAATTCCAAACAAGTCTTTGCTTTGTTGCTACTTCAACTCATCACATTCCAGTGGTCGCGTGCATCTTTTGATATCACGCGACGAAGTTCATTCCAATAAATCATTGCTACATTTCAATAAGGATTTTTTAATGGTAATATCACCGAGAATTCATTTAAAAAATAAAATAATATCAACGAATAAAAGATGACGTAAACAAAATCCCTATATAAAAAAATACGATTTTATGCGAATTTCTGGCTTCTTGAATTCTTTCTTCCTGAATATTTTAAGACTGAAGTTTGAATTTCACCCGGCAGAGCCTCTTGCTCCACTTTATCGACTCTAGTGGTCCACTAAACTTTTATCTAGTGTTGAAGAGATCATTAGGCATGGTAGGTATATATTTAGGACGATATATAATACCTCAATCATTTTAGTTTATAATTAGACCAATTTTTAATTTATGTAATCAATTAATAAAACAAGCTAGTACTTTTATGAAAATGAAATCGTCATCTTTATTTGAAAACATCACAACAAAAACATCTGATTTGACTCTTAATTATCACATGGCCAACTACTCTTTCTATAAAAATAAACATTTTTCTCTCGGTAATATTACCAACATTGAAGGAAAATCCAGGGTCAAAGATTGTTTTACAAACCGAAAATTTTCAAGTTTGGGCAGAATTTAGTCTGAGGGTAGTTTCTAATTAAATAATAACATTGATTATTGAGCGTGGCACTGAGGTGACGAACCAAAGTGTCGCGTTTTGAAAGGGTTAAAGTGATTTGAGGTGGTTTGAAGTGCCTCGTTTCCGCGCGGTGAAGTAAACAATGCGCGACGACGATGCGCGAGGATTTTCTGCAAGACACCTGCAATTTCGGTATCAGCGGATGGCCGATTCACCACCGTCGCGACGCCGGCATCGAAAATTCCAGAGAGGGACAGAGACACCGAGATAGGTGCTATCAGCGCGGTGGCGCGCGCTGGACTGGCCGTCGATTGCAGCGCCACTTGGACGCATGTGCCGGGCGCCGGCCACTATCACCGCGCCGGTAGTTTCTGGCGGTGGGATAATGCATACGATATGATATAAAGATGGGGTTCAAAACAGGGTTGCCATCACGCTACGAGAGAAAGAATCGAAGTCAGGTGTATCAACTTCCCGCTCTTTTTTTTTAAAGAGTTAAGTAAGGAATACGATACACAAGATAGTTCATTAATCATAATTATATATGTATATATAATAGAAATGAAAATAAAAATATTGACGATTCGTGAATCAGATGCACACTTGCATAGAAATATCTAAAATCTCTTGAAGTATTTCATAACAAATAAAAATAGTTATAAGGTTTATTGTAATAAATGTATTAGAGCTTTGGGTTCACGAAAAGCGATGAAAAATCGACTGATCCGAAGTTCCTGAAAAACGATGCCTCCATATTTAAAACTGCCTATCACCATTTATAAAATAAATCTCTCACCCCGTTATAAAGACAAGCATCGATTTGAATGGCGATCAGGGCTCGACTGTTTGCAAATCTTTGCCCCACGCACCGGCAATCAATTAGTCACGACCACGTTCGATAAATGAAGGTGTATAGATTATACGATTTACGATTTATAGTTTGTTTTGACATTTACAACATTCCTCTTGTCTAGACTCTACAAATTAGTTTAGCAAATTAGTTTCACAAACAAAAATTTATCCTCTCCTCATAAATTGCAAATTATATTAAAATTTTCTTTTTAGTACCGTAATTTCTAAAGTAATTTCCGAAGTAGTTTGATTTTTGCGGTACAGATTGTTGAGTTTTTCCAGCAGGAGAAGACACTGTCTTAAATATTGCACTGCAGAAAAAACTCCACATGAGAAGGTAAGTATCACTCGTTAAAAATTTGCGCATGATATGTGTTACTAAAATGTGTTCAGCCTTCTGTATCGCTTTAGATAAATTTTTTCACAAGAAGTATATACACAAAGATTTATCCCTGAATACCTAAGGTCTCTTTACTGTTATATCTCAGCTAGATCTTATTTTATTTATCTCAGATCTTTTCATGTTTATGTACCTTTTAATCATCAGCTGTGGCTTGGTTTTGATTGCCCGATAATAAAGTGTCCTGATATTGACTACTTTTTCAATAAAATTTTTTCCTTGAAAAGATGAATTAATTTGACCCGGGGTAAGTGCCTAGAGGCGGTAAAGCAGGTTAATCCGACCCTGGCCGAGATTATTATGGTGTGTACGGAACTCTAGAGGCAAAACTGAAACAAAGGAGCATTACAATAACTCTAGTCGTTTGCTAATATTTGAAGGTCGTACATGATGCGTTTGCGTGGGCGACGAGCAGAGATTCTCATCCATTCGCCATACAATTTGAATAAACTCAAAAATAATTACCCCGAAATTCCCAATTAAAACTTATGGAGAGATAGAAATTCAAATTGTATTTACAATTCAATTTGCACGTGTCAAACATTTTGTTTCAAGCATTTCATTTCATCATTTCTCGTTATATCTCTTCTGTGTTCCACTATTCATAACGTGGACGATATTTTAATAGAAGAGAAATCTCTTTTATTCATAATAACATTTAATTAATCTTTCATGCTTTCACATACGCGATTCTTTGTTCCATACTTTCCTATACATTTTTTAATTGCAATTAATTTTTACATGGGGCAGATAATGTTCATGCACAATTTTTATGATTTCGCTCTTTTTATCGAGATAAAAAAGAGATGAATAATTCTACCCATATTGTAAATTATATATATACATAAATGAAAAATGAATATAAACTTTTTCATAATTTTTACAAACAGAATTACTTTTATGTAAAAATAAATTCTCTAGATTCTCTGTTCTTTTTTTTTTGCAAAGGTGTTCAGAGTAACTGGACCAGACAGCATTGTTTCTGGTAAAGCTAGTAATACCCCATAATTTATGCTCAGACTGGAACATTTCGCAAGCTTGTACAGCAAAGAGTGCATTCGTGCGTCCATCGCTCGTTGCATTGTTCGATAATTGATTTGGTCTGGCTCGTGCAAAATGCATAAAATTCCCTCTTAAAACATTATTCACTATTTAGCTTAAAAATCATCTTTATTAATATTTTATTTGACCTCTTCAATTAATATTCATAACTGATCACCTCTGGAATCAGAATCGTAACACAATTCTGGAATATTGAGTTAAATGCAATCGATATTTTTCAATTAACTAAAACAGTTAACGACAACTGGAACTAATAGCAAAACAGAAATGTAGAGAAAGAGAATTGTAGGTTTCTCTCATTACACTCTCTTTAAAAGAAATCTCTTAACTGAGAGCAAAAAGTAAAGAAGCAGAAAACGGAAAAATATATATTCTTCGCTCTAACTTGAAAACTTTTTGATTAATTTTATTTACATTGAGGATGTATTTTTTTTAACTTCTTTAAAAACCTTCTGATTGCCTATCCATGAAGAATTCCAGCACTGGATATCAAATCCACTTGTTCTTATCCTTTCTATTCCCTTGAGCGAATTTTTTTTCTATTTTTAAATGCTTGCTAGTTCTACCTTATCTCGAATGCTCGCAGTTTCCGTGCTGGACCGCTAATGGGCAAATTGGCTCCCAAGGCGAAAATAAACAAGCTGACAAACAAAACTCGATTATACCGACTTTCCAAAAAGTAAACATGTTTCCGTAACTCTTGAATAGAAAAGTACTTAACAATTACAGCCACATCCTGATAAAATAATTTTTGAATAGGAAATGGCAATAACAATTAGAAAGGATACCTTCGGTTTAGAATTATTTATTAATTTTATTGCAAGGATACTAGGGAAAGTATCAGATGACACGATAGCACATTTTATTGTAAAATTTCTATCACAAGAATCCTAGAACGTGAACGACTTTTTAAGGAAATACTTTATGAACTGAAAAAGCTGTTGTATAAAATTCTCTTGAATTTTAAGTGTCCTTAAGCAGTTCTTTGAGCTAGTTTACCGATAAGGGTTTTCCTTTGCATGCATTTTTCTTTTGTAAAGGACATGGAAGTGGAATTAGAATGGAATTCCCAATGGCATTTGAGAGACTCGGCAAGTCGAAAGGGGCAATTGGGAGTCCTTACCACGCGCAGGATCTCGAATCGAGTTGATGATCGACGATATATGTTCCCGCAAGAAAGTTGCGGGTGTGAAAGTAGGAAATACGATTCATTGCGATTTCCTTCAGCATGCGGGCGTTTCACAGATCTACCGATAAATCTATTTAATACGATTTTTTCATTATCAAATAAATCCCACCATTCAAACGATATTATGTATTTATGATTCACTATTTGATTCACTATTTTATTCGATTTCTGCATTTATTGAGAAAATCGTAATCCTCATTTAGATAATAAGATATTTACACCTCTGACGATTATTTTTTTATATTCAGTGGAATAAAAATATCTTTTGTAAATTGCGCAATCACTATTTTTAAGGATATCACATATACTCGAATATCATAGCAATTTTGTGTAGGTCGTGAGCAGGCGTTTTTTGTGACATACATTTCAGAAGTTGAATGGTCCAAACTTTTTTTATTTTTTTTTTCTAGAATATATATTGGGCAACTGGAAAATAAACTGCGAATTTTAAAACCAAAATTTTCTGTTGAATATGTAAAATTGTCTCTGAATTGTGTGGACAAATTTTATGCATTTGTTTTCAAAATACTTTTTAGGTCGATTTTATTAAAAAGTAAAATGTAGTTCGAGGTTGAAGAGTTTGGTAGAAAATAGAGAAATGAGAAATGTCTCTAGTAAAGGTCGAACTGAGCAGAGCTCGTGATTCTCAAAGCGATTGGCATTGCCAGATGCATCTTTTTTATCAGAAAAATTGATTGAGTTTTAATTAAATTTTCTTTCCCAAATTGCGGTGGGATTTCAGTCACAAACAGTGGCATTTTGAAATTACTCTATTTCCCAATGTCTTTCTCAATAATTAAATTCATAGTGTGGGTCAACAAAGTTAAAGGACATCTATAACGTGATCTCCACATGTTTGAATCTATTATCAAACGCTGACAGTTTGATGAAAAACAAAGATAAAATATATTTTATGAAAATAAACGGTTTTCTTTCGTGAATTATTATTTGCGATGAAGAGTGGAAGTTTTTATAAGAGGAAGTGGATAAAATAGAGCTTTTTTCTACCATAAAGGCAATTCGAGGCCGAAGGGATGAAGTCGAGGAATTGTCAGAAGGTGCCTCAAGCGTCATATCACGATACAAACTTTTGCGACCCTCTCTGATATTTTTCCTGTCTTAACCTTAGCGGGTTTCCTTTTGAAAGTTCGGAACAAAAGAACTGATAAGAGAAAGGTCATTGTCAGCAGAGGAAAACCTAAGAAAATCAAAATTGGTTCGTCCCACACATTTTAAAACGATTTCTACGAACAACGAGATCCATTACTAAAGCTTCAAAAGGTAATCTCTGAGGCCTTAAAGATATCAAGGAAATATCGTATAAATATATTTCTTCTTGCCCTCATCAGTTTCTCGCCAACAAAGAGATTTTTAAAACCATTTCACTTCAATCCTTGACAAAATTTAAAGTTTCAATTTCTCTCACAATGAATTTAATTAATTTCAAACACTTTCAATATTCTGTTTTAATCCTCCTAATGGAACTTTGTAATTTAATAATATTGATGTTTAAAATGAAACTGATGAGTAAAGTTTCTGATAGCATGTATGTGCAATTAGAAGCTCATCACATGTAGTACTGCTTAAACAAATCTCATGGGAATGTACCTTGATGCTTGTGTGCAACATATATTACTCTATATACGTCGCCATAGTGTTTGAATCAACGTCAAGTTTAATTGCAACTGTCGCTTGGAGCGAGCTCAGAATCACTGGATGTAACTTAAAATTACAAAGAAGTGTGATTTAAAGTATTTATGAGAACTTCCCTTAAAGTAAGAGGAAGCTTAAAATATTACTTTATCAAAATGTTAGTTAGGCAATGTTTCTCTTTGATATAAAGAATACCTTTCACTTTTACAAAACAGAGTCCTTGAAACGAAAAGTAACCGGGAAAATCTAATTAGGAATGCTGGAATGGTGAAATAAAACTCAGATTAGGAGAATTTGCCATTAAGCACAAGCATTAAATTTGAATCTCCCCTCCGAAAAATATTTCCGAGCCATCAAAGGCTATAACACGAAATGAGAATGTAAAAGGAACTTTTAATCTTTTAATGTTAATTCATCGCTGAATATTCGTTCGAGGTCGTAGAATTTTTAAGAAATAAATATGCAAAAGGCTACAACGTGGGAGCAGGATTAAAAATTCTGAAAAGAACTCTTAAAGAGTCGTAACGCTTGCAATGTTGTAGTCAAAATGTCTTCACGAAGTGGAAAATCAGTTTGCTCTATTTTTGAAATTTTATTTAGATCTTCAGGAATGAATCTTGTAACCTTTTCATGCTCACTGAGCTGTTTTACTCTTTATTAATCCACTGCCCACGAAATATAATTTACAGAAGGTACTGAGCAAAACTTTACATAAGTTCACGTAAAATCCAGAGAAGTGGTAGAGAGTTAATATTTGACTAAAAGGGATACTTTGATACTTTACTCAAAGAGTAATTTTTGAAGAGAGAATAATAAATATTTAAGTGGGTGATTAATTTCTAATAGTTTTAGTTTAATTGTTGATTATAATGAATACTAATACTATTAATACTCGCAAATTTAATTTCTCCTAAATATTATTCGATGCAATTATGTAAATTGCAAATAGCAAAAGAAATATGGGCTGGGAGAAAAAATGGGTAAGAAAGTAGCGATAATGGGAAAAGTAGAATAGGGTGGGGAAAAGTCAAGTTACGTATCTAGGAAAGTTTGTTCATATATACCCACACTTAGATAGAAGGAACAGACGTGGAATGAAAAGGAGCTTAAATAATGCAAACACAGGCTTGGGGTAATGAAATGAGAAATGAAAGCTACATCTAGCGACGTAGAGTATTATACTGTTATCATTTAACACTACCTCGCAGGCCGAGGGTTTCTGGGAAACGGCTCCATTATTAAAAATAAGGTCCCATAAATTCGGGTAATACCTTTTTTTCCAAGAGATTGTATTCGGAGATGAATCTCTTTTATGAATTGGAGCATACCAACATCTTTTAAAAATCTGCTGCTAAAGAATGAAAGTTTAAAATCATTTTTGTAGATGTAGCCGAGAGCTAGGAAAATTCTTGTTGTTTTCCCAATCGTTAAATAATAAAATAGATTCTAAATGTTTGCGCTTCAGGAAAGCAGATAGTCGTTCCATCAGTTCCTAGAGAGATCAGAGAGAAATTTTTTTAAGGAAAGGCGGAAGGTTGGGAAAGTACGAGGGGGATAATCTCCCTTGCACGAAGGACTCGTAGTCTGCCTTTCCTGCCGCATACAATTTGAAATTCCAAGTGCATGTTCGCGAAACCATTCGGAATTCTACTTCGCAAAACTAGAAGGAAATCTTACGGAACGCGTGTACCTGAATTGAATCGTCGATCTTCGAGTACTTTCAGTTAAAGGGAAATAAGGTGCAGTTTATGGAAAACGTAAATCAGTATTCAGTCGAACTGACAATACTGTTCAGGTTTGGTATATAAAATCTCCAAAAAAACTTGAAACGAAAACCTAATGAAACGAAAACTGTACGAAACAAAAACTGAACGAAACGAAAACTGAACGAAAGCAAAACTATCATCATCATTTGGGACTTACCTTTCGGTGGAATTGTGAGCGAGAAACGACTTCGGCAGGGAGAGAGACCTCTGTTGAGGATCCAGGATGACATCTCCAGGAAGGGAATTTTCTCTCTTGGCAGGTGCACTTCCAGGTCTTGAGAGCATCTCATCTCTGGGAGGCTCTATCAGTGTCTTCAGGGACCCTGCCATCGCGTCCTCCATTGGAGTGGAGGCCCCAGAACTTTTTGCATTTCGGGGACTTTTCGTTGTAGTTCGATCAGAAGTTGTCACCCAAATATCACTACTCGAAGATGAAGAAGTTGTCGAAGGAGAAATGGCAACACCACTAGGAGATTTACTCAGACTCTTAATTTGGTTTGGGGAAACTTTCCTCTCTGGCTTCGGAGGAACATCAAAACTATTTACGAACTCTGATTTCCTATACTCCCTTTTATCAGCATTTGTCACGTGTCCATTGATGGTTTCATGAGACCATCTAGAGGGTTTCAAAACACCCTTGGGTAGGCGTTCCTGATACTTTGGACCCCCATTAAGATCTCGCTGTCGATTCTTCCTCGAGTTTTCTCGATCTCTTATTTCCCTGTCGTCCATTCTCTCAAGGGAAGCTGGAGATGAACATGCGCTACCACGATTCACTTGATTGCCGGTTTCGGCCATTCTCTGATGAGCAGGGTAACTTTGGGAGACCTTCATAAAAACAGGACCCTGATTGGGCGAATAGAGGGTGTCTCTTTGCGAGCAGTGAGGCCAGAAATCGCAAGTGCTGCTATTACAACGCATTTTAGTCTCGGGGCTGATGGCAAAGTCGTGGTTATTAGATGAATTCGTAACTGGTGTCGTAACACCGCGTTGTAAGGTTCTGGGTCTTCGGTTTTGTTGCTGCTGTTGTAGAGGAGTGCTGTTAGGTTTTACGGGTTGGGGCTGTTGCTTTGAGGAGATGAAATAAACATCGTAGGCATTGGGGTTGTTTCTTCGCTGATCTGGGTTCTCTTCTCGTCTTTCGAAACGACTAGTGAGCAGATTTCTAGCAGCAGTACGGCTGCGGGTCCCATAAATGAATTCTGTTACTACTTCGGCCTCTCGTAACAATTCCTTACTTAAGGCGTCCTCGGTGGACTGTGCTTTCCCTGAGAAATAGGAGGATTAAATATACGAGTTCGAAACCAAACGAGAAACGGAAGCACAAATTGGAGGGGTTCTGCAGGCAAACGAAGGAAAAGAAATGGGTTTTCTCGAAAAAGTTAATCAGTTAAAGACCTTCACATTAGAGGGCTCACAAAGGATCGAAAGAAACATTGTATGGCCTTAAAGAAATTAGTCAGTAATTTGATCTATTCCAAAAGAAAATCTACTACAACAATAAGTTCAGAAAATGAATGAAAAAATCATGCCAACTAAAAGAACGATAGAACCAAAGAGAACATACTATTAGGCAAAGGGTGTCTTTTCTGGCCGCTTCTTTCGTTGTTCTTGATCCTGTGAGGATCGTTGGTGATCTGTTGTGGACCAGAAGATCCAGGGGACTTCTTATCCGGCAGCTGAAGACTCCTCGAACGTCGCACCCTGGACTGAAGCGAATCTGGAGAAGCAGTGAGAGTCCTTGAATTTTGTTGCTGTCTGGATGTATTGGATCGCCGGAAGTTTGGTGTGGGAGATCGACCTTGTCTATCAGTACTACTGGAAGACGAGGAGGAGGAGGATGAACGTGAGTTGAAGGACATTTGTTTCCCGGACTCCGAGGATCCAGGAGATCTTCTTAAAGCCTGTTGCCCTCGATAATGCCTGTTCTGCCTACTTCCAGGGGACACTCTTTCCCCATTGGCTCGAATGGATTCCGTGGAAGAGTGCAAGGGAACAATAGTAGGTGAAACTAAACTGTTGTCATCCTCGTCTCCATCATCATATCCTTCCACTGAAGAATCTGTGTTTTCTGCTAGTCGAGGCATTGTCGTTCTATTCACACAACTGTCGAGGCTCCTGAAACCCATGGAGGAGGAAGACGAAGAAGATGACTCCATATACCTCTGAGCAAACTGACTTCTTCTCGAAGAAGACTGATCTTCAAGAGATTTAGCCTGAGCCATCCGATACTGCTGTTGCTGGAGGATCTGTTTCTGGTGCAGCTGCTCCTGATGCATCTGCTGCGAAGTAGAATTCGCATTGAGGGATTTTCGAGGTTTACTGAGTGGATTTGTGGATTTCCGCGAGGCAGCAGAGAGCAGTGAACTCCAGTTTCTGTGAGGAGGTGGCGAGGGTGGAGGGCTGATAATGTCGCTGTCCACAATGGCATTCGAACGCGGCAGGAATGGAGCTTTACCGTAGTTGGTATTATGGTTGTGCCTGGAGGAAGACCTTTTCTCGACGTCTTGAAATGCGGGAGGAGGTGAAATTATGGGAGTGAGAGAAGGCGGTGAAAAGGATTCGGGGATGTCGTGGGGTGAGGAACAGTTACTAGGAGGATCGTAATCTCGGCCATGGAGGGCGAGGAAGTCTGGTCTTTGGGATTCGAAGCGAGAGAAATCTGGACATTTGCCCGGCTCGCTTTTGCTACAGTGGTAGTCTGCTAATTTGACGGTCCTTCGAGCCAGGGGAAGAGTTCCAACGCTGGTACCGATATTATTGGCGTAATTGGTTCTCCTGTCGTCGAGGGATCTTTGCT
Organism: Synergus japonicus; assembly: GCA_900474275.1. NCBI lineage: Eukaryota > Metazoa > Arthropoda > Insecta > Hymenoptera > Cynipidae > Synergus > Synergus japonicus. Next base: position 362,024 of record UCOH01011271.1, read on the forward strand.
GGACCTGTACCCAACCAGATCTTCCTAGATAGACACCGTCCACATCATGATCGCACCAGCGAACTGGGGACAACTCTCTACTGCAGCTGCCACTGACGAAGAGGTCACCAGTATTGTAGGTGCCAACAGTGTCACGACGTCGTATTTGATTTGGAGCATCTTGACGCTGCTTTAGGCTTCCGGTATTAGGTTTTGATATCTGGGAGTCATGTCGCTTGATGGTGGGTATCGAGCTTCCGCGGGTGTAGCCTCCACGAGTGTTTGTTTGAGATTTTCCTCTACTTCCGGTTAAGCTTTTGGTACTGTTGACGCTGTACGCCGAACCCTGAGAACTGACTTCCCACGGATCCGACGTCCCGCGCAGGTGTAGAATCGATACATTCGGGCCCCTGGAATCAGAAAGCGATCGGTGCACCTTCTGTCTAGATCACTCAGGCTGAAGTCTTTCATTTTGAGTTTATACAAAAGTTTTGTATTTATGAAAAGTCCTTCAGTAATATTAAGAGACTGTTTTCGAGATGGAGTTATTCATGAACAAATAGAGGAACGAGAGAAGTTCATATAGAGTAGAGAGTATCAAAGAACTATCTACAGCTTGGAGCATTCAAAGGAAGAATTTAAACAGCGACGATGGTTTATGAAGACGTGCAATTTCTTACTTATCTTTGAAGAAGCAGAAATATGATGAAACTTTGTCAACGAAGCGACGAGGAGAAATAGAAAGCTCAAATAGAACTGAGAATTCATGTTTCTAATATAAAACTTGTCTTTAAGGCGCAACAGTCAACATGATACTCAAGTTTATGTAAATGAATACCCTAATAAAATTTAATCAATTAAGACTATATACGAACTATCATTATACCTTTCAAAAAAGTGAAATGGAAGATGCGGAAGAAGTGGGTGTGATTTACACCTAGATGTTAATGTCCGAAGATAAAATATTCAATGTCGGACAATCAACTCCACCCACGGGACTGGATTCTGATCTTCTGACAGCATTAAAATGAAAACAATTATTTGATCAGATTTTTAATTCAGTTGGAGAAATTATTTCATCAAAGCTGCTTGCTTCTGTAAGGGATTAAAATCCGATCATGTTTATTTTCTTGTATACAAGAATGAAGGCCGCTTTCATTCTACCACTGCAATCGATTATGCTATACATATATGCGACTGGATGTTGTGAAGATGTCAATAACCTAATCGAGAAAGGAGAAGAGACGATTTAGAACGCAGTTTTTGAATGCTCCTTTGTATTGATTTTTTCTTTATGCAAGACTAAATATACCAGACTACTTGCTGCTTTTGATATTTAAATTTTAAGGTAATGCAAAGAAATCCATTTTTCTCAGATTTCAGGGAATTGGCTTGTTTGGAACAATAAGACTAACTACTTTTCGTTTTAATACTTCATGTCACTTTCAGTGCAAGTAAATTAAATATACTCCAGTTGGAAACGTACGACCCAGTTGAAAGTGGAGTTCAACCAAGCAGCGAAATTGTTGAGACCCTTTTACGCCTCAGTTTAATTTAACGAGTGAGTTTTCAAGGAGAGTCTACAGTGGACGTAAAGCTCCTTACTAAGCGTCGCAGGGAAGCTCAGGTGAATCGAACGGTTCTTGAAGACTCTAATGACATGATAAAATTTCTTGCCTGACTGAACGCGGACCAATGAAGTCAGAATGCAAACTCCCTAGGAATTGAATTCAATGCAGAGACTTACGATGCATTGAATATCTGACAAGCATTGTCTGCAACGTTACTAAAAACCATAACAATGAACACATTAAGTCCAGATTCTGTGAATTCAAGCTTCTAGATATCCTATTAAATTGTACCCGATGAAGAAGTAAGAGAAACAGCTTCGACCTTGCAAGTAAACTAACTAAAGTTAAGACTTGAATCTGAATAATAGAAATTGGGACTTTTTGCCAAATGAGAATTCACGGACTGAAGATTAATGACTAAAGATTAATAGGCTGATGATCATTGAGTTAAGGGTTCGGAAGTTAGAGTTAGAGTTTAGGGTTTCGGATCTGGGGTTTGATGGTTGCGGATCAGAGATGCTAGTGATGGAGATTGAAGATCATCAAGCTGATAACTTATGGTCTGTCGGTTTCCGGAATACATTTTAGAGCGCCGATCCTCGAACTTTGTGGATTAAGGATTGTCAAGATTAGTGGTTCAGTGTTAATAGATTGAAGAAGGCTGATGATGATCATTGTGCCTAGGGTTCGGAAGATTATTGTACAAGAGACTTAGGGTTTAGATTTTAGGATCTGCAGTTTGATGATTGTGGTTCAGAGATACCAGTGATGGAGACTAAGATCATCAAACCATTGACTTGTGGTTTGGAAGTTTCCGGACTGGATCTCAAAATTAAGAACCATAATTGTGGAAAGCTGTTTATAGACAATTTGAAGCAGACATCAATACCCCCTTTCCAAGAAGCGTAGACGGGGCAATGTGGCTACAGAGGAGAAACTATCGACCCGTCGTTTTCCAGCGTCCCGCTACCGGCGAGGTCAATGAATGCGCATAACTGCAACGCTTTATAATTTAAAAGATTCGAGAGCCCGCCACCCTCTTGTCATTTATCATTAACGTCGCTTATAGATATAGAGTGGACGATAAAAATCCCGAAGGGAGGAAAAGTACCCGCGCTAAGTGGACGAGCTAATAATTCAGGAAACGATCCTCCTATCATATCCAAATCCACCTGATACTTTTTCACTTCGTCAATCATCCTTTACCTTCTTGTGGACATTGTCCTCTTTTATAATTAAATTTTTTTGTCAATTCTTAATTGGGAGCACATTCACAAGGGTGTCACTAGGAATTCGAGCGACTTTGGGAGTCGCCTGTCACTTTCGCTACTTCGCGGCATCGATACCGGTTAACTAGCAGGAGGGCATTTCACTCTCGTGGCCCTGCTCGCGAGAGTCACGTGACTCGAAACGAAATTCCGTAAGTTTGTTACCTGTCTGATCGCGTCGCCGTTCCCGGATTGGCGATCTCCGCTGAATCTGCGGCTGGACTGACTCTTCGAGGGGCCAAGTGATTCGAGGACGAGGTCGAAACGGGCCCTCCAACACCCACGGGGCCCCCCCGAACCCCATCATCGGTTGAGTGCTGCCTAGAGGTTTGAGACTGCGAGGTCTGCGACAGCCAACGTCTGGGAGTAACTCTTGAAACCGAACCTGAACCTGTTCCTGGTCCATACGGATTACCGAATACGCCTCCACTATCCAGTGACGTACTCTGAAACAGCGAAGATAAACAGTAGGTTATTCAATCGAACATATATCGTTCGCATTTTAGCAGAAATTCCTTCCGCATAATTTAGGGCTATCTGGATTTTCAGGCATCTAAATTGCACAATGAAATTTTTGCGATGGACATAGTCTTCGATTTTCTGTATAAGCGGATTACAAAAGGGCTGAACTTTTCAATTTTAATAGGTTTTGAATTGTATGGAAAAGTCAGGTAGGTTGAAAATCTGCTAGGTCTGAGGAAATGGAGCAGAATGTAGGGAATCTGATTTTGATTCAAAACCCGATTTTTGTGCAGTGACCTGATAATGTTTTCTATATCGAATGAACTTGAATGATTGGAATCAATTTTAGGGATACATAAAAGTGCTAGTGGTTAACCAATCCGATCTCATTATTCTGATATCTTTATTTAAGAATGAGGTATTGAATTGAATGGAATCTTATTTTAAATTATTTATTTGGGTTGTTGCAAGAAGTAGAGTGGAGTCTAAACTGCTTGATCGACAAAGCCAGTCGCTGATGTCTACTTCCGAATATGGAAGAAGCACGTAGGGACCCTCGAGCAACCGCCTCGGCTGCGCAACTCTTTCGATGAAAGTATTTTCATTTTCGTTTTCAACGTTCTCCACTTGCACGCATAATTCTCGTTCCAAATGTTTGTCCACTGAAATAGAGAATAGAAGCGAGAGACGAAATTTTAGCTCTGACAGCTTAACGGGGTCGCATGGGATTTCATGTCTCGTGTAAAAATGTCAAGTCATCCCATTATTTATTTTAGTCGTCTTTATTCTTTTACTTTTTGAAAGGAAAGACATTTCCAAAAGGTTGGAGTCAGAAGAAAATACACGTCCAAGACTTCAACCAAAATTAAAAATAAACGAATATTCAGGGAATATATTTTAAAATATTAAAAATCAATAACTCGTATTAACAAACAGGAGTCAAGATCTGCGTAATTAAGCGTTCTCTAATTATCTGTAAATTTAATTAGAATTGGAATTTCATTTGTTGTAATTTATGTATTAATAATAGGTTGCCTACAGGGCAATGCAGGTATGCCGTATTTAGTGTAATTTGAATTCTCAGTTCGTAAATAGTGAATTCCTCTTCCAATAATTCAAAAAGGAGAGTTTTTGCTCGTTAGAGAGAATATTACGCTTCTCTTTTATCTATGATAATAATGATAATAAAAGTGGAATATTAAATCCCTTGAAAATTAATTTGACGTTTCGTTTTTTTTATTCAACATTTATAATGGAAAATTTATATTGAAAACTCACATTTAGATGATTTTTTCTATTGGTAACGGACGAGTCCTGAGAAGATCCACGGGAGTAAGTTCTTGCAAATACCTCGGCCAGTTTAGACCTTGCAGAGTTTGCATTTCCCTTGGATTTATTTAGAGGAGAGCCTTCCGAGGTCAAATTTGGATTACTACTTTTGCGTTCTGGAAATACGAGGTGTTCTATATTTGGCGTATATCCTGGATCGTTTCTTACGATGTCTTGAAGTGTAATCCGACTTCCTGTGCTAGAACCACCATTGCTGAAAAACAAGAGAAAAAAGAGATATTTAGAAATCCATCATGAAGGCTGACAAGGGGCGGAACTTATCGAAGGACTCCAGACCGAATATTAAAGAGATTGATAGAAAAGCATAACTTGAAAAGACTTTCGCTTTCAAAATTTAAATTCCGCTGCTTTAAAATTATTATTTCAAAATTAATTACTAAGTATTCAAAATAAAATTGTAATTCAGACGAAATTAAAGGCCTCTATTTCCATTCTTGCACATATTTTTGTCTAAAAAATAATGTGAGTAAAGTATCCATAACGTTTAATTAAAAATAATTGAGGTAATCTCAAGTACCGAACGCAGTTTGCTCGTTAGTTATATGTAAGCTATATAGCTTATTCTTTTTTCCAATAATCGATTTACGGCTGCACAAGTCGAAAGCGAACGAGGACGATAATAATTTAAGATTGCTAAGAGAAATTGTCCGGAATAAGGAAGGAGAAAAATTTAATGAAGAAGAAACAATTTTTTTACGGAAGGATATTCTACTGTTTAAAACATAGAAATGGAAAGAAAAATAAAGCCGAAAGGATAAAACATATTGATTTGTATATAAAACTGGCAAAATGTCTTCTCCACATCTTTCCACGCTCTATTCCCTAGAGTCGTCGATCAGAGTCTGTGTCCGACGTCGATAATGACCCAAGAAGATGACGGGACGATCGAAGATGAAAAGTGACTAGCCTTAGGGGTGTCAAGAGCTTGGGGTTACTTTTAAATGAAAATTTATCGACAAGTCGAGGAACTCATCTATTAATAAAATACATCGAAATCCTGTAACCCAACAAAAAAAAATTTCGAGAATGTATCTTTACGTTTCCTTAAAGTGAAATGAAAATCTTTAATTGAAAAGTTTTCTAATGGAAATTAAAGTAAAGCTTTGCTGAAAACTTCAGGATTTCGAATTACCCTTTTCTAAGGAAAAGTTTAAAAATATTTTATGAAGGAGAGAAATTGTATAGGTCAGTATTTAGGTCATTCAGGTTTAGATGGAATTTTAAAGTTAGGAATTTTAAACCTCTTGAAATTGTAAAGCTTTATCAATTTTAAATGTCTTTGTCCCAAATTTCCTTGTCTTAGATAATTGGAATTATATCTGATTCAGTGCTGGAAATTCAAATAAAAAATTGTATTTTTTACACACCTTGGTCCAAAGCTCTGCTGAGTTCTCTGACCACGTCTTTTCCCGCTGCCACGACCAGGTTTGATATTGGTAACCTCGGCTAGTTGCAATAGTCTGCTACGATGCTGCCGTAGCAGCGGGTCTTCTCTTCTATTCATTTTATCCTGTGTTCCTGGAATCCACTGGTTCCAGCATCCTGAAACAAAAACAAAAACAGATTTATAAGATACTTTTCGAAACAAATTATAAAGGATCTTTCCTTTTTAGACAGACAAGCCTTTTCCCAATTCTATCGTGAACTGTTTTTCGAATCAGCTTTTCCCACCCACTTATTCAACTATCTTTTCCAAATCCATTTTCTACCTCATTTTCTAACCGCCCTTTGCTAAACATCTTTTTCCACCATTTTTCCATTACTTCTCCACTTTTCTTTATTCACAAACTTTTCATTCCGGGATTCGACGCCGTAACTTTTCTTACTTTTCTTTTCTCACTTCTCATTTGTCACTTTTCACCTGTCAACAAAGTCTGAACGTCACCCATAACATTTCAGTTGATATCCGTCATACGATAAAACGTTTAGGATGATGGCATTGATCGTCCCTGGAGAAAGTCTTGGTGTTCTTCCTCGTGAAATTCTGATCGCTTGGTGGCCGTTTTATAAGCGTAAGCATTTTTTTTGTAGATGAAAAATGTAACATGAAACGTGAGAGAAGCAAGAAATGAGAAGTGAGGAAAGTTATTTAATCGACCTCCTGTTTCTTTTATTTATGAACTCGTCAAGATTATTTTTCTAACTAGATTGATACTCAGTACATGAGGAAAATAAGAACTTGGACTGCCCGAAGACTTCTGAGAACTTGGTTAATTTGTCAGAACGATCTTGTTGGTCTCATTAAGTGGCAGTTGTTGGAGGTGTTTTGTTCTTAGGATCACGACAATCCTGCACGTTGACAACCTCAGAAGTGCCAACTTGACAGTTGCAGTCTTAAGCAAGTTCCTAGGTTTCCTACGTTGTTAGCACTAATTAGCCAAGAGTATTAAATTAGTAGAGGAGGGGTTTGGATATTCTCTGCAAAGCTCAGCATATAACTTAATAATGCTTGTGGTTCTTCTACTCGACAAAGCCTGTTTATATTATCTTGTTTGTCCCTATAGACTGATCAAAGCGATCTCACAAAATGAGGTCCTGGATGAATTTCCGACTAAATAGGCACTTATAAAGAATTTTTTTCTAATTTCAAAATTACATTTTCTAACTAAATTTCATTTATCCCTTTGATTATTTAAAAAAATGTATCTTTTGTCTTTTAAGTGTAATGAAAAATGACCTTCGTTAGGAGAAAAATGATATCAGTTATTTCTAGAAATAAAATAGAATCTTTAATTGAAAACAAAAGGGGTGAGAAGTAGGCCATTCGATTAATTGATTCACTCGAGTTCTATAAAGGCAATATGATGAAAATACGAGTGTTGTCTCTCAAAATGGATAAGCTCTTGCATCCCTTTATTCATATTTGTTCTACTTGATAGCAGACATGTCAATATTGGACTATAACAGATGGAGTATATGAAGTGACGAGAGAAGTCTTTGAAGAAAACACCTTCATTGTTTCAAGGATAAAATACCTTGTTTAAATAATCGTCCCACCACAATTGTCAACAATATTGTCAACCAATATTAGTGCTAGACTATTTTCTATAATTCAAAGTGTTTTTTAATGAAAGCCGAGAATGAAAATCTTTTTCTAGATTAAACCAAGTTGATGTCTTTCTTTAAACTACATTTTAGAGGCGAAGCTCATAAAAAAACTCATTAAATCTCAGTAAACAGATTCTTCCAACACAGTGATGTGTCTTATCTTCGGAATGTTAAAAAATCTTTATTTTAAACCTATTCCATGTTATAGTTGATATAAAAGTGCAAAACAATTGAATTAAGTTGGGTTTAATTATAAAAATTGCATAATTCCTTTTTAAGTAGAGGCTTAACTACTTTACAAATTTTTGTCGCAAGGAAACTTGTTCGCAGAACTGGGTTATACTGTAGTTGGATGATACAAATGTCTCATGTTAAGTATTCATGCATATAATAGACCTCGGCGAATTATTATTATCATAGAACATAACATACACAAACAAAAAGGAAGTTACAAAAGGAATTAAGGCAGTAACCTTCTGGGACCGGATATGCGGAAAGCTGTCACACTACAACATGAATTTCCAGACAATTCACTAATTAAATTCAAACCAACAAAATTAATTATTAAATTACCTAAAGATTATATTTATCATTCCGACAAACTTGGAAAATATCTCCTTTTAAGAGTCAATTTGTTATAGAAATTTTTTTAAATGCTTTTCTTCCTCGAGGTAGAGCAGAAAAGACTCAATATCAGAGGCTATCCTTCAATTAGCTCTTCAGTTAAATCGAGGGAGAGGGCTTTCCACAACAAGTCTTCTGCTTTACTTTGCTAAGCTACTTTATAATGCACTTCCGCTCCCTTTTATCTTTCCGCTTTTTGTTTTATATATATTTTTGATCGGATTTAAAGTTAGGAAGATAGAAAAATCAGAAAATGTTTTCCATCAGAATTTGATTCATTTAAAAACAGTTTCAAATTAATATTATAACAAATTCTTGACAGAATTTTATATAAACTAAGAATCCAATATCGGATTAATTCCACCTGGAAGTTATATAAAATTTTCTTCTCTGACTTAAATTTCTGCGACACGAGATGATAGACTGCAAAAAGGGTCGTGAAGAAAAATTACAAAGATGATTTTTAAGGCTTTCAACGACGTAGTATGCCGTCAACCGGAAATTAATAAAAATACATAAACTCATTTTATGAGACAATATTTTATAACACAATCGGTTTGTCACATATGAATTAATCGTTTAAAATACAAATTTTACATTTCGTTCATTAAAAAATTTTTTAGCTCTAATTCCCTATAGAGATTTGCGAAAGGTTTTGAAGATTGATCGTTTGCTAGTGGCCAACGGTTGAATTCCAAACATAATTTATCGTTCTTCGATCGAAATGTTTATATCGAAAGTCTCTACTTTGTTAGCAATGGAAAATGTATAGTTCCCGTTGCTAAAAGGGCGAAATGTCGCTTTAATAGATGAATAGCTGGATCTTCCTGTTAGGTTGCATATACGAATCGTATAGAATACATCAGAGGCAAAGTATCACTATTTATATCTTGAATGAAGGATACAACTCTATCTCTGAGTATAGGCATGAAACAATCTGAATTTAACGTTTTTTTTCGATATTATTCACGACTTCTCTCTATGTAGATCTATGTCTAAATACGAGTCTAAATAGTTGAGTTAATCTAATATGAATATGGAATAGAAATTGAAATTCAATATATTCTAGATTATAGAAGCGATGAAAAAAACGCCCTTGCAAAAAAGGTAGTTGGAAATGACAGGACGCCTTCTAGGTGTTGAAAACGAATTTGTCCTCGTTTCCTTTATTCAGAACTTTGTTATATCCACCCCATGCTGCTTCTTATCTGAGAACGGACACGTGTGAATTTCCTTGAAACCTTTTGCTTGCAATCTCGCCCTGCTCCCTAGAGGCCTCAATTTCTGTCTCGTACTCTTGTATTACACCAATGAAAGGGGTTTTGCGAACCACGATAACCCAGACTCGGAATCGCTAAGCATCTGCAAAAGACCTGTGAGGATATAGAATTTATCCTAGGAATATTACCATTCCAGAGTTTAGAGATGATGTGGACGGTAATTTCGAAATGCTTTTTTTAGATTACAGTTTTTTGTAAACAAGCGAGTGGAATATTATTGTAAACCCTCTATTACAAATTCAGTTACATTTAATTTCATTATACTTTGTAATGTATGGAATATATTAATTATTCATTAAATATGAGTAATATAAAGGTAGGATCTATATTTTCCTATATGCGTGACGCACAGCAACAAAGTCACCTTTTGTAAATGTTTGATGAACCGAAAGATGTCAACTCATTATGTCGAACAATGAGGAGAACCATGAATAGAAAATTCAACTTTATAATCGATTAACATATAAAGACTGTGAATGTGTATGCGTTTATACTTGTTTAAATTTCAATTAAGTATTTAATTAAATTCTGAAATCGTGAAAATTTTAAATATAGTCTGAAAATCTACAAATATTCAGAATATTTTAATGATTCTAATAAAGTTTGTATAACTGACCCAATTAAAGAAAATAAACGTCAGTCTTGAGCTTTAAGTTTATTTTACAGAGTCAGTTCGTTGACTTAACGAGGCGAATTCAGTGAGACTCTTGATACAAATCAGTTCTGAAAAGGTTCACTTATTCTAAAAGCTCCATTCAAAACCAGACGTCTGACTACTTTCAATGCAGAAATATTTTCCTTTTATTTCCTCCTTATGAAGAATATTTCTCCATAGAGAAAAACAAAATGAAGGAAGGTAACATTTTAGATATCGGTATCTCGAGAAACTTGTAATCCTTTAAAATCCGATTATGTATATAGTACATATTATACTTTTTATTATAGAACCTCGTGTTTCCTTTGAAAGCCTTTGAGTTTAAATATATTTTTCTACAGGTATTTTTCTAGCTTTTATACTTGAGTATTATCTTTTTTGAGAACATTTCCCGGTAAATCTATTCATCTCTTATTTAAAAAAAAATGTAAATAACTCTTCTAATTTTAAAAATCCTTTGATCTTCGGTTAATCATTAAAAGATTCCTTTTTCTTTTCTCTCCCTTGAAATCGAAAATGCTAACTTTGCACTGTTCAGTTTGACCTAAATTTTTACTTGGAGCACGTGTAAAACCATTATTACGTTTGTCAGCGTAAAAAACCTCTGGAAAAAGTAAACCTCAAAAGAATCGTGAAACACGGAACTGTTTAATGCTGTCGAAATTTAAACGAAATTTTTTTATTTTACGTTGTATTTCCATGGCATACGAACTTGGCACCTATAAAAAGTGAGTTTCTTTCACACTTATCGAGAGATTCTGAGCCTGTAGATAGGCATGTCATCCTACACATGAGATTGGAGGAAACTCTAGCTTAAGGCGTCTCTTTGTTCACAATTTCAATGCCAGTCTCAAAAATAACTTTTTATTCGATTTCATCTTGTGTTATTCAACATCCTTATTCCGATAAATTTGCAATCCCAAAATCTACAAAGATCTACAAAATTTTCTTCATTCAATCTTTCCAACTCCCTTTTCCGAAGTCTTTTCTACCTCTTTACCAATTTCTTTTTTTCCCTCTCAGTAATGAAAACTAATTATTAAGGTACATATTAAATTCCTTCTCTTTATAATATATAGCAGTTTGTAACAGACAATAATAAAATGATTAATTTGATGTAATAAACTACTAGTTGCAAGTTAATTATGCTCTCTTCAACATCATCGATCGCATCAAAGTCGACATGCTGAACTTGCTTATGCAATTTCTCAGCTGATTTCCCTGTGGAATGTACGACAGAGCAAGAGACTTCCGTTGCTGGAAAAGATATTACTCCTAAGCGCATCGATTTTCCGACTTCGAAGACCAGGCAATTGAACCTTTCTTTGAAAGAAATACGAGAAGCAACAAGCATTCCTTTTTAGGATATGTTAAATTCTCTTACGATGATTAAATCAGAGTGTGTGGAAATAAACTAAGATTTTAAAATAATTCATAAATTAACACATTCTCCTCAGAACTGATGTGAATATTTATAAAGCCTGATGACCTCTTCCCTTTATTTTCTCCAATGTTTTCTTTCTTCTTTCCCTATTTTTCTACTTTCAACCCTTTTTTTTCTTGTTGGAAAATCAAGCGAGAAGTGCGTACACTTGAAGTGCAACAACTCGTGTATGAGAGGGAAGGATGACAGAAGAGGACTTCCCGAGGGTGCATGGCTAATATACTCTACTAAGAGAGAAGAAAAAAATAATGGAAAGCATTTTTTACAAAATTCACAGAAGCAGTCTTTCAATTATCCTGAAAAGGTGCTGAGCTACAGAGAAACCTTAAGGGAACCGAAACACCCTTCGATTTCATTTCACAAACCCTAACTTTAGAAATGCTTCAGAAAAGACCCTTTGAAATACCTTCTAATTGTCTTCTTTATGTAAAACTGACTTCTGAGAAGCAAAAACATTAATCGAAAATTGAAATTTCTAGTAACAAGTTATAGCAATTTCAACTATTTGCCTATATTATTATATATTAGACTGTATAATAATAATGCGAATAAAATATAATTTTTCCTCTCTCAGCTCAAAAGAAAGCGATAGAGAGATTGCGAATTTTTCAGTGTTGATCTTCTGATACCCCGAGGACTCCTAAACTTCCAGGAAATCACCACATATATATTTTGAACATATCACAAGAGGCGGACAGAGGTTCTAGAAGGAAAAGATACATACGGTTCGAAAAGAAAAATTCTTGAGAAAAATATTTCCGTGAGAGCTAGGAAAATTCGTAAGCTGATACAAGCTAGATTTTTACATTTCCACCACATTCGTTTTCTATCAAACATGTTTTATGTGAAAACACTGTTTCCTAAGAAAATTCTTTATTAGATTTTTCTTACTATCCAGGAATTCTATCATATCACCAATTTATTTTCAACTTTATCGCCTTACTTTCTGTGTCAGTTTTGGGAATTTTATTTACACATTTAATAACTGTTGCCACTATCTAAGGCATTAGAGTTAGATAGGAGTGGCGAGGCAGACATAAAAAGTTTTAACTTTTAACTTTCAAGCAAGGGCTAAACTCGTGAAACTTAACGGCATGAAGACTCGTGTGTAGAAACTTTCGAGCACCTGGGAGTTTTATTTTCAGCAGCAAATGTATGTCGCTGACTCGGAAAAATCGTCAGAAGCATAAAACGAAAGAATTTCCAACAATTCGGAAAATATATGAAGAATTTATACGCAAAACAACGTATGAACATTCTCTATGTACTTAAAAAAAGTAGATGAAAAAATGTTTAATTACTTTCGCATTTGAGTTTCTCATCTCCTGAGCTGAATGCTATCAATTTCAATGGGACTTGGAACTAGTTTAAAATTTAGACACGCTACTCTTGAGAAGCAAGTTTCAAATTAGTTCATGAATTTCGAAAGATCAGTATCGTCGCGAAGCGTGTTTCAGGCGATAGTGGAAAATAGTGGTTTGTTTCAGATGAATAGGAAATGGGAACAATTGAGCGCACTAATGAGATTTGCAATGTCAGGGTTTGTATCCACGACCACGAAGATATGATATGTCCAGATAATTTCTACATCGCTCGATGATTGATCCAGCTGCGAGGCCAAATTTATTAGCCTAGCTGATTCAATAATTACTCTCGATTATCTATTAGAGCTTGTTAACTGTTCTGGCAAATAAAATTAATATACCCGCCTTTCATGTAATAAAATCATCAAACATCACAAGTATTTTTAAAAGATAATAAAAAATAGATATATATATACCTATCATTCTCGATTTTAGTTCAGAGAAACTATTTGCAATTAATAATAATAAACGTTTCGAAAACTAGATAAAAAAGAATATAAAAAGAATAATTTCGCAATTAGGATATAATATAAATAATTGGGTCGCTCTACTCGAGTGTAAGGGTGAGAAAGGATTTTTGACATGAAGTTGCTAAGATAAGAACGAGGGTGCCTAGAATGAAGTGATACGATGCACAAAAAATAAAAAAAAAAGAGGTCAAGACGTTTCGTTGCATCTGCCTAGAGGAAGATTGCTCTTTTTCTCACTTCTGGCTGACAAAGACCTCATTGGTATTGTGAATTGAATTTTAAATTGGAATAAAAAAAACTTTCTCATCGCATTATTTAACTTTTCGACCCATGTTCTAATTAAATCTCCGGTAATCAATAATGAAATAAATCTCTGGTAACTCTGCGCGAGGTTTGTATATATACGATTAATTATGTGAGCTTAAATGATTTTGCACTTTATAAATTTGCCCATTCCGAATCGATGAATTTACAATACAAAGTGCCTTTTCCAAATTAAGCTCTTACCTTGTAAATAGGTCGTTGCATCCACACTTCGTGAATTCGTATTGCGAAGTCCATAACTTCATTGGACGCGGCATAAAAAAAAATAAAGGTGATAAAAAGTCTCACAACACCTCTTCATAGTCCCAAGTGAAGTTTCTATGATACAACACTTTCAGATTCCACTTAAGAATCCACGGACTCCTCATCTTGAACACTGAGCAAAATTTTCGGATATTTTGTTATTCTATAACACACCACTTGTAATCTTAATTATAATATCGATTAGAATATTAAAAGTGAATATTTAAAGTGATTTTAAACCCGAGAAAAATACTTTTGTAGATTTTTTAAAAAAGGGACTGTGTATAGAAGTTTGTGAAGTTTTCGCTTTTCGCTATCACATATAATCTAATTCCTTTGCCTTGTTCAGCTCTCCGGAAGCTATAAGTCTGGTGCTTTTAACGTCGTGAAGTATTGAGGAAAAATAGAAAGGGAAAATAGAAAAGTGAAAGAAAAGCATACAATTTGCGGATAAGATGGATGGCCTTACAGAAATTCTTTTTCATCTCGAAATTTTCCCTTTTTAAGGACGAAATGCGATTTTTCAAGTGTGGGAGAGCTTTTTCAGGTGGACGCTTGCAAAAATTCTGACATATTCTTAGGAAAACAGTGAAAGGAGAATTTCAATGTAAAGAGGATAAGAATATTTTAAAGAATCCCATTTTCCAATAATCCCTTTAACCTTAATAAAAAAAGTAATAAAGGAATTAATGAAAGTATAATATTTTGAGAGCTTAATTATCTATAAATTCTAATTATTTTCCCCTACAATTTCAAATAAACATCCATTTACAGATAGACAATCAATCAAGGCAGACTAATTGTGTGAAATTATTCAATTAATCAAGCACACGAATAAGTTCGATGCATGATTATTAATTATTGTGTCTCGAGGGAACGATGCGTACAATTAAACCAGATTTTCAATCGCCAACAGTATAACCAACATTTAACTAGTGTTGAAAAAGGAACAAACCCATTCAAAATAAATTAATTTCGAAAAGGATTCGAAACTTTAGTATTTAAAAAAATTGAATACTGTTAAAAACTTTAATGGAATGTTTCCAAGGGCGTAAAATTCTAATTCCAGGATTTCGAGAAGTTTTGCAATTCTAAAGCTTTAAATTTGAAACTACAGGAAACTTTACCACACAAACTTAAGGAAGTTCTAGATTTCAAATTTGTTAACAACTCTTCGGAACTTGATAGTATGTAATTTAAATTCAATTGGTTTTAAAGTGAACTAAAACTTTTACCTCTAATTATTAAAATAATTTTAAAATCCTTTCTTTAATTTGTTATTATACAGTAATATTTATGGATCAATAAATATCTCAATTTTAGTAATTAATACTTTGAATTTTGCAAATAACGCTTTAAGGATTATTTTTTTCTGATTGGGACGGAAAGAACGTAGTACGAGATTAAAGTAAACGCGCACTATTTACTGATTTCTTATTTTTCTTGTCATTAGGAACTTTACGCACGTTGAAGAAATTACCTGACCAGTTTCCTAAATAATAAAGTAATCCCGGAAATCGGAATGGCGGAATCGAGATCCTTCTCAGCCGGCGCTGTTTACCCTTATAACGTGACTGGAGCGCCAACTCGAGACAGAGGGCAGCGACCTTAAATTTTCCGCGGATTCACACTCGCGATTTTACTCTCAATTTTCATAGTCTCCAAGTTTTTTTTCATGGATTTTCGATGCACCAGTGAACTCAGCTTTTATTAAATCTCTCATTTTCACTAATGTTTGAACACAGTAAATATGAAAAAAACTTGCGACAGATTCATTAATTTATCTAGGAATTAAAATCATTTTGTCATTAATAATTTCAGAAAAGAATCACATATATATTTCGAAGATAAATGATGATATTAAGAGGATAAAAGCTCATGAATATCTCCCCAAAAACATAAATGTGCGTGATAGAATAGAAT
The DNA here is from genome assembly GCA_900474275.1 of Synergus japonicus. Lineage (NCBI taxonomy): Eukaryota > Metazoa > Arthropoda > Insecta > Hymenoptera > Cynipidae > Synergus > Synergus japonicus. The sequence goes on from UCOH01011271.1 coordinate 378,029, forward strand.
TTAGGGGAGATTCTGATTACCTGAAGATTGGAATAACAGATTTTTTCCGGTATATTATAGTCTTTAAGACCCTCAATTTCAGGAATTTATGAAAGTGACACCTGATAAGCCATCTAATCAATAATACTAATACAAAATACTTTATTTAGAAGGACAATAATTTGATTTTTCAATCCATCTCCCAAATATAAATCATAACAAATTAGAACAAAGATTTTTCTTTAATTTGAAATAAAACTATATAAAAACTAGAGTATTTTTAATAACTCGAATTTGATAAAAAAAAAAAAACAATCTATTAAACGATTTCTGAGATGTTTTATTTAGGAGTTAGCCTAATTATCGTCGTGTAGAGATAGAGAAAAGGTGCACTCTGGGGAGGTAAATTTTATCTTCCTATGGCATGAAGTGCTTCACACTCAACATTATTTTAACGAGTTTAATTAACTGCGAGACTATTTAAATTTTTAGTTACCATATATCCAGATATTAAAATACACGAGGTGACAATATCAGGTTATTTTAACATCTAGATAATATATATACTTGAATAATCTTAGATAGTCATCCCATAGTTAAATACCCAGATATCAGAGTTCATATCTTAATGCAATCTACGAATTTTTTTAGAGGATTTTATTTAGCGTTTAGGGGTTGCTTGAATTTACTTTATTAGGTTTTTTAGAGGGATTTTAATTTTACAAGAGCGATTTTTTGGGGGTTATTTTAGGACGATAGATCTTTTTAAAAACCCGGAAGTGCAGGTACCGTTCGGGGTGGCCGGTGTGTCACGATAAGGTAGGATAGGAGCCTATATGATACGGCTTTCGTCGCGCGCTGACGCACCAGCACGCTGAAAAACGTGTAAGGGTTGTACGCGACGATACCGCGTGTCTTTTGGGGTGCCGGTCCAGCTCTGACTGCGCGGTCTGCCACACTCTCTCGCGCTACTCGCCGTCTGCTCGTCGCCTATCGATTTTTCCGCGCAGCCTCCGCGGCCGGTACACCATGTAATAGTCTCTCTCAGTTTCTGTGTCTCTCTGTGATCTCACTTGCTCTCTTTCATCCTCTTGTCTCCTAGACTCGTCCTTTCGTCCTGTCATCCTTTCAGTTGCTTCTTAGGACACAGCACACATGCTGGATCATGGCTTTCAGCTCCCTCCGATTTTTATCTATTTCTGACGGTCTACAAGAACTGCAAGTGCAGATTCAAGGCGAAATAAAGAGATGGGGTTGATAGAGATGATGGGGTTGATAAAGAGATAGGATTGATAGAGGTGGGCACTTTATAGATTGTAGATCTTTCCAATTTCTTGAACTCCTTCAAGGAAAAGTAAATGGTTTCGCGGTGTTCATGATATTCACATTATCATGGTAATTTCGTATATAATCAGAATAAGGCGGTGAAAATTGTATTTGTCTGAGAGCGTACTTATAATGGGCGTAAATGGTTTTATGGCTGGTTTATTCAAATTTGGCAACTAAAGGGAATTTTCGCCACCTAATCTCACCATCGCCACAGGCCTAACTTTTCACCCCTACATTATACTAATCTCCAACATCGCGAAGCTCAAGTTTGATCCTTTTGAGTATGAAAAGATGAAATACAGTCGACCCTAATGCAAATGTATTATACTCTATCCAACGCAATAAAATAATAATATCCAATTTTCAAACTTGTACAGTTCTTTATACTACTTGAGTTTCATTTGTGTAGATGGAAATATCTTTGAACAGTAAATACCAACGATTCGAATATGTCAGGATTTAATATTGTTGTATGTCGAAGTTGGATGAATTTCTTCCTGGTTACATATAAAGTTCACAATGTCCGACTTGGAAAAAAGAGTTTGCCCGACATTGATCTAGTTTTCAACTTTATTGCCTCGGTATTACATGCATCTAGTGACATATATAATGCACACTTGAGAGAAGAAAATGCGAAGAGGATTAAGTTCAAAAGATGATTTATCTGAGAAGAAAGAGGACACAATGGTGGATAATAGCGTATAGTAAAGAGGATTCAGTCAATTGAAGGTCCATTATACAATATTAAACTTCTTGCAATATACTAAAGTAACTGGCAAAAGAATTCGACATCAAGGAAGCGAAGAGAAAGCGAAAAGATGTTTCAGTGCTTTACGCTGTAAAGCATTCAACTTTGATGTAGTACAAAGTTGAACATGATTGATGAAGTGCAAAGTTAAAGCATTTCAGACAACAATAACTAACTTATTTATAAAATTTCACTAGGAAATACGATCGACGGGAGATTGGTAGGATTTATACAACAGAGATTCTGCTCTAAGTAGTGAAGCTCCGCATATAGTCAGACGACGAGGGGTAAAACATAATCCCAAGCTTTCACGGGAATATCGAAAATGACTCAATATTTGAAATAGTTATTTAAGAAAATAAATAGAATTAAAGGTATGAAATTAATAAGAAAATTGTTCTCTTCATCATTGTGAAACTGTTACTGGACAGAATGATTGAAATTCAACTATCCTAATAAAAAGTTAATCCACCAACTGAGGTTTACTTTAAAGTTTTTTATTCGGCCACGTTATCAACTACCGTTTCAACTTTCCACTGCAGTAATGAAAGCGAAATTGAATAATTCACACAGGGAAACTCGTTCACGAATTTAAATGTAAAACCTTCGTATTTTGTCGGAAAACTCATGTATGAACTTAATCAAAATAAAATGTTGTGTCTCTATTATGTTAAGTTTTTCATAAAATTTAATTATGAAAGATGAATAATACAAATCTTGCCTCGAGGATAATATGACCATGAAATTATTTTAAAAACGTTGGTCACGTTCACATGAGTTTATGTATTATATACAAATATTATATTGTATTCACAATGTTCTGTATAGACGTGTTACGTTTAAATTATGTACACGTCGATAGTTTGATTCCCATTGAGAGGAATTTTCATTATATTGTAGATATAGGATCTCTTTACCATTACTCATAACTTCAGTTTGACTTTTCAAGGTTTTTATACGTCAAATGCAAGGAACTATCAATGCACTATATCAAAATATTGTCTGACATTTATTCACAAAGCATCAACAGCACCTAACTAAACTATTTAATGCATCAGAGGAATTTTATGGCTAAGAGATCGCCTACAGGGAGCTAACTCAATTTACTATCTTGTAAACTTATAGTAATCCCATAAGCAAGATTCTTGCTCCAAGTTTCTCTAGTTAGAACATGCATTGCATATTTAGTACTAATTTTATTACGGAAACATCAAACACTGAATATCCATATTATAGTTAAAGAATTCATCAGTTTTAGGAAAAACTGTAGACATCTATAAATAGAAACATATAACGCTCGACGTTATACAATGTATCTTTTTTCATAAGGGGTGGCTCGGAATTAAATTCATATTACGTAACATCTGTTATTCCAAAATAGCATGTTTCTCAAGCTCAGGAAATTCCAGAAATGTTTCGTAAGCTGCATTATACGAATAAGTCGGGCGTCACTATAACGAAATCACTAACGTAGATTTCGTGAATTTCCCTGAGAGTGATTAAGAAATATAGAGATTAGAAATTACGGAAATCTGAGTTTCAATCCTTCACGTAAATTATTAAAAATGTCTTATACAATCCGGAGCCGAAGATATGAAAATGTTCGATAAAGAATTGCATTGTGTTCCCTGTAAAATAGCATTGCTTTGGACGGTGATAAAAAAGCCGAGGGGCATAAAGTGTGAGCACAGATTTACGACAAAATAAAAATTTTGCAGTCGCATAAAAGGTACAGTTATCCGACACACATGTTTAAGTAACACAGGCACGTTTTCACAATTGTTTACGATGATGGAATCTATGTCCAGTGTTGTACCTACTCATACTCATCAAACTGGGGTTAAAAATTATTATAAATAAATTATTTACAAAAAAGAACTTCGACTTTTCAAGAACTCCCTGAATTAATTATCTCCTTGCTTTTTTTTATGAAGCTCATAAAAAGAAGGAAGATTATGTATGTTCTCGAGATCAATACTCGTAGTTTACTTATTTTTATGTCACCCTCGATTTTATTTTCATTTTGCGTCTCATAAAATGCTTGAGGTAATATTTTCCTTTCTATCTTGAATATTTTTTATTTTCTTAAAGTGGCGCCAGCGATTTTAAAAATCTGTATTTGCCTATGCATTAAAGTTTCTTGCAAATTTTTTTTATAAAATACTATTGTGTTTTAATGGATATTGTAATGGCTTAAAAGGATTTAACTTTCAGTAGAATTCGAGGCCATCAGGAATTAAAAGGAATCAACAATCAATCTTTCGAGAGACGTTATTTTCATTATTTTTCACTCCCATTGCGTTTGTTTCATTATCCGATGCTAACAGTGATTTCCACTTGTTATTGCTTCAGTGAATACGCTTTTGATCATTTCTCGTTTACTTTTTTTAATATATCGGGAAAAGTTGGAAAAACATAGATGTTCGTTCATTTTCTCCATATAAATGAAAAATACGTATGATTTAGTTTGTTAATATTTAGAAGAAACTATTCTTCGTCACTTTCGTAATTTTCAGCTTTTAAATGTTGCAAAATTCTTTAACAACTAATAAAAGTAATAATGATTGGAACCGAGTAATACTTCAAATAAATGACACAATTTAATTTATAGGACATTAAAAATTCTCTCGCGTTCACGCTTACCATAAATGTCGACAATCACTAAAGCTCTCTGTATTGGTGTCTCATTCTATAGACGATTCTGTTTCCGCAAACTCTTCCTCTGAGAGTCGATAACAGTAACAGTACAGTAGTCTACACACTTGCATTTTATTTTAAAATGGAAATAGTTTCCCACAAGTGTCTAAGTTTCAAGAAAATATGCTTATAAATTATGATGATGAACAAAGTATCTTCTGATTGTATTGTTATAAAAAAAATGGAGACAATTCTCGAGTATTTAAACATATCTGTTCATAAAAATCTCGACCAAAATATATCAAACGAGACTACTTTATGCTTCTACTAAATTTTATTCTCATCCACGTCAGTCGTAAGAAAAGTGATGTAGGAGATAAAAAAGTAACTGATTGGCTTTTTTCTTTAAAAGTAATTAGTGTCTGATGTTTAATTTTGCTTTAACGTTTAGATCTTCGGCAAAAAAAAGACTATTAAAACAAGGTTCGTAATTAAAAAATAAACTGATTCTTATCAATGATTGGAAAAACAAACTGAAGAATTCATAAGTCAAATTAAAATTTAATATAGAGATTGAAAATTCTGCACAAAAAATTACCCTTAATTCGCTTCTTACAAAAGCAATAAACGGAAATTGTTTCGTTGTTTTTAATACCCCTACAAGGATATTCCTTAATCGTTTTCCGATTCCAAGTTAAATGATACCAACTCTGCTTTCGAAAGAGAATTTAAGAACAAGATTTTGTATTTTATATATAAAAGTTCTAAAACGGTGACGCGCTCATCTTATACTCATTATTCTTGTTTATTTATAAATTTTCTTTTTTCATTATCAAATATTAATATAACGTCCCTATTTGAAAGTTTACGTCATTATCGAAATTTTAGAATAATATCCCGGAAAAAGAAGACACATCCTTTTAAAAACTGCAGATGTATGATCCTTTTGTGCTCTCTATTTTCGAAATTATAATGACAAAGAAATAAAGAAGAACATCTGGATTATAAAGAATAATTCATGTGACGTCAATAATTCCCACTGTTATCAAGTTTTCTCTCATCATATAAGGAGTTACATTTTTGTCAGACGAGACCCATGAGTCAATCTTTTGAGTTTACTCTTCCTATTTGTGTCTCATCCGTCACCAAGTTCAGGTAATTAAAACAATTTTCCATAAAAGTTTCGAAATTAAAGTATAAAATTAAAGTTCATAAAACTATTTTTTATGAAAATTTTCTTTCTAGTCTTCAACTATAAAAAATTTTTCTTGCAATATATTATGATTACAGCAACTTGGTTAATAGGTAGATTTTCCGAGTCAATGAAAATCAATCCCCACATGAAAATAAAATGTGCATTCCACTCGCTCTGAAGTATGACAGAAAATCATTTCAAAAGCTTTGTCAAAGAAGGCTCTCTCATGCGTACTTTTCACATGCAAATTAACTCTTGTATTAAAAATGATGTTAAACTCTTGTCGGAATTAGCGAGCTTTCTATAATTAGAGAGGATTTTTAAATACCAGACTGGCTTTTAATATAACAAGCTTGAAGATTATAAAATATATTTAGCAATTTCCAAAAAGATATATTTTGTGACCCCATTTACGAGAAAAAAATTCGGCTCTGATAAGAAACAAATGCAGATTAAAATGACGCATTATTTGATTTAGATAGCGTTAATTGCTGTTCTAGATTGCAAGAACTACGCACATTGTGTCATCACTTCATATGACCAAAAAACCTATTTTCTAACTTCAATATCAAGGACATGTTCCAATTTTATAAACACGTGTTTTTTTTCAAATATTTACGGAATATTCTGTAAATATAATTTAGGAAATGAAAAAATTGTCACCAACCTCTACGTTTCTTGGATGCCAAGAAGTGACTGTCTGTAACTTGAGCCCAGAAAGCACGTAACAATTTTTCTCAGGATCTCTCATGGAGCCAAGATTCATTTTAAGTTGTAGTAAAACTGACTCAAGGAAGCTTAATCACTCTCGCATCTTCTGGAACAAAAAATAAAACATTTTATTTCATATAAGTTAATTTTCGAGTTACGTTGACGTTTGAGGGTAATTGCGGGATCCTATACTTAATCTCGTAACAATTACGCTAACAACTGTTTATCTTTTATTGCATAATAGCCTTTGGTAAAAATTGCTCTATTTATGTTACAGAACTTATCAATCTAAACATAGAAAGTCGATTAGCTTTCTTCGAAGAACTACAAGTAAAGATAAGTTGAAAGGACAATGGCATCTTATCACTAGTGATATATAAAAAGAGCCTATTCATAGAGAAGGAATCAACAGACAATCGTTCATATTTTGCCGAGATGGGAGCAACAGCAGTTCTCTTTGCATTTCTAGCAGGTAGTACAGAATAAGAGACCTATTGATTTAGCCAGACCAGAATTCATAGTACCAATGGGATAGGATATTGGCGTTTCACACTCGGTTGCACTTGTCCGAGTGGAAATGTTAGCTATCTAGCTAGTGTGTTCCACTTCAAGCCATTTACCCACGCTCATCTAATTTATTACACGTCGATTAAACAAACTTCACCTCATTATTCCACCCATAATCGTTAACACTATCCCCGGGGGTTAAAAATCAGTGACTCAGTACCAACATTACAAAATCCTATTCTCATTTTTTTCGAAGTCAAAATAGAAAATTGATTTAAAACATTCATAAATATTTCTTGAAAAATAGCTTTACATCTCTGAGAAAAGCTAGGAGTAATATTTTTCCTAGAAAGTGAAGAAAAACTTTAAAGACAGTGTTCTCGAGTTATCGAGAATTTTGAACCACGCGAGGGATAACAGATTATGGGTCCATCAATCGATTTTCGTCCTTACGCGAGTCGACTTTATAACTCGAGAACTACTAAAGATATTTCCATAATTTTTTATGACATGCAGGAACCAGCTTCGCATCTGGATGTCTGAAGTTTGCAAGCACCTTAAAAGACGAGAGTTATTATTGTATTTGTAATGCCGATTACTGTGATGAAGTTCCAACTGTGACGAAACCGCAGGAAAATTTAACTTACACGGTAGTTTCCTCGAGCAAAGAGGGACTCCGGTTTCAAGTTTCAACTGGACAATTCGACAATGGCGCACCAGGAAGTACGTATATTTTTTAAAGGAAAAACTAAGCGTTTCTATTAAACTATCGTATAATTACAGAAGTTTCTGCGAGGATACTAATCGATAGACAGCAGACCTATCAAAGCATCATCGGTTTTGGTGGATCACTGACAGATGCTGTTGGAATGAATATCAAATCTCTGTCGGATACTGTACAAGAAAAACTTTTAGGGTACCATTTGTTATAATTTATTTATTCTTTTTCAATATGTAGATCATAATTTCTAACACTGAATTCTAGTTCCTACTTTGGCCCTGGAAGTATTGAATATAATATGCTCAGAGTCCCACTGGGAAGTTCAGACTTCTCTCCTAGGCCTTACAGTTATGCAATGACAGAGAATGACATCTTTCTTGAGAAATTTGCACTGGTCGATGAAGATTTAAACTACAAGGTAGCAGATCGAATCCAAGAATAATTTTATCAATGTGATTTTGTAATATTTATGAAGGATATGTATTATGTATTAATATTTGAATATTGATTTTCAGATACCCTATCTGCAAAAAATTCAAACTCTGACTAATGAAAACGTGAAACTGATAGCCTCCCCCTGGTCTCCAAGTCCCTGGATGAAAACTGCAGGAAATTGGACTGGAAAAGGGATTCTGCGTCGCGAATATTGGCAAACATGGGCCAGCTATTTTGTAAAGTAAGTGACATTTCGCAAATTGTAATCCCTTTAAGGGAAACTAAGCTTAAATTAACATCAAAGGTGATTAATTTAATATCACCTTAATTGTGTTATTGTACATTAATCAATTTCAGCTGAATCACCACTCGGTCTCTATTTACGATCCAATTCCTCTCGAAATACTGAACCCATAATTATCGAAAAGCAAAGTACCAAACTGAGTTCTAAACCGCTTTTCATCGTTAAGTTTCAAGTGAATATTAATTGCAAGTAGGCTTAAGTTTGAATCGGGTCTTTACTTATTAGAATTTCAAGTTCTGTCTCACAACTATATATTAAAATCAACGTATCCGAACCATAAATAATTCATTATTAATTTAAGAACAATGATTTCAGATTCTTTCAGGCGTATTTAGAGAAAGAAATTAAATTCTGGGCTCTAACTCCGCAAAATGAACCACGAATAGCATATACGCCAATTAAATTACAAACAATGGGTTGGGATCCAATCGATCAACGTGAATGGATGACTCAATTTCTTGCACCCTCAATGCAGAAAGCTTCACTAGATTATATCAAAATTATCATTGGGGATGGTCAGAGACATCTCTTACCTGATTGGGTGAAAAAGATTCTGATAGATGATAAAGCTAATAAATTGGTCTCTGGAATTGCAGTTCACTGGTACCTTGATAAGCTTATATCAATAAATCGATTGGATAAGACTCACAAGCTTTTCCCAGAAAAATTTATACTTTATACTGAATCTGCTTCTGGAGTAACGGAAAGTAAGTAGTTTATTTTTTATATTTAAAAATCGAATGGGTTGAAAGTAATATTCTTGCAATAATAAATTTTACAAATAAAATAACTAGAAAATGGAATGAAATTGAAATAGAATTTAATAAGTGGCACACTCAATGGAAAATCTCATCAAGAGATAAATCTAATCCCTTTTGAGTTTTTTAAAGATAAATTGAGGGCTAACTTGGTGAGTTGAAGTCGGAGTACTATAAAACGAGTAATAAAATAAGATTTCATGTCCCCATTTGATTCTTCTGCTCAGCAGGAAAAAAATTCGAGATAATCTCTGACTTTGGCTGTTTCAAACACTTTGAATTTGAAAGTTGTTTAATGAACCTGCGGTAAAATAGATCTAGAATCTAGAACATCTTGACATTTCGTTAAATATCAAGTAATTATTTATCAAATAATTTTGTTGTACACTATTATTTTTCAGAGCAGAAAGTCAAATTAGGCTCGTGGAGTCGAGCAGAGGATTATGCCAACAGTATAATTGACACTTTGAGCCACTGGGTAACTGGTTGGATTGACTGGAACATGGCTTTGGACTTGCAAGGTGGTCCCAATTGGCTCAACAACTACGTTGATGCGCCGATAATTGTAAATGCATCTGCTGATGCATTTTACAAGCAACCTACTTACTATGCAATGGGACACTTCTCTAAGTTAGTAGATCATTACAAATTAATTTTGAAATATTGTCCTTTCTATATATTCTTTAAAATATTGAATTCTCATTGATTTTAATTGCCCTTTTTAGATTTGTACCTTCAGGAAGTCAGAGGATTAGTACCACCAAGAAAGGTCTAGCTACTATCAAGTCTATTGGTTTCTTAACACCAGATAAAGCAACTGTCTTGGTTCTCATGAACCCGTAAGTATTTTAGTAAATAAATGATACTCTTGTCGTCTATGGAAAAATTTGTGAACGACATTGCCTTTTAGGTACAAGACAGCAAAGGATGTACTCTTGCAAGATTCCGAAAAAGGAAGTGCGAAGTTGACTCTTCCCGCAAAGTCAATACATAGTGTGATATATTGGTAGAGATAAGGGTGAAATTTCCACCAAAGTTAACGCTACGGAGTTTTGGAGCCGAAAGTTCAGTTCACGTTTCGATAAAACATAAGTTCTCTGAAGGTTGGCAAGCAATTGGAAGCTGAACTCGTTTTCATTTCCTCACAAGGCAAGAAGAAGAGGGATCGTATCTCAGACTATTTACATCCCTCTCGGAGACTCTCGTGTAAAGATTAATCAAAACTTTTATAATTCACGCTTCTGAGATCGCTCTGCTTATTAAACTGCACCTGTAAGATTCACTGTAGCAATATCAAACTAAGAAATAAATAAGAAAGTCTCCTTATTTTTTATTTTTCGCTCTGCACTACTACTACCTACTTTGAAAACTTTTGACGTATCCTAACAAAGTCGATGACAATCAAGTAATGTTTCAATAAGTAATTTTTTCTGTGTAAAAAGGATTTGTAAAAGGGGGTGGAAAAAAGGGGGATGAAAAAAAAAGGTTCCCAGAAAGGTGTTGGGAAAAGATGTGGA